>JARHVA010002913.1:2030000-2250000 GCA_037957365.1 Torreya grandis | reverse complement strand
TATTTGACTAAAAAAAATTTATGAACCATTTAAATTTTAATCCAAGTTTGTAAAGGTGTTTTTATGACCAATATGGGTGAGAGCAAGAGTCTAGTGTTTATACAAGGTATAATAAGCCTATTTATTTTAAACAAGTGATATGACAAGATAAGTAAATAAGATAAGAGTATAATATGGTGTGTTTGAGTAATAAAATGATTTAAATAATGTTTAATAAATTAATATAACATCATAGGTTCATCCATGAGAAGTGAATATTAGAGTTATACTTGAGATCAAGGATTCTAGACCAAGTATGAGCAAATAAGGGCTAGTTGAGGAATGAGAGTGAAAACGAATACAAGAGCACCTTAAGGATTAGAATAATATATTTAATACCATAATATTAATGTACATAATATATTATTAACATATAATATAAATTATTAATGTGTTTTACAAGGTCAATTGACCTAATGAGCCTAGCAAGAGGCATATTGAGTGAATGAGCCTAAAGGCTATTTAAGAGGGGTAGAAGATTGAGAAGAGCTATGTGAGTTTATTTTATGTTGAGATACCATAAAATATTCATAATATGTGTGTTGTATGTGTAGTAAATAGATTATATTTCATATAGAGAAGAGAAAGAGATGAATAAGGGGTCACCATTAGTTGAGAGAACAATAATGTGTCTTAAGGTGATCAAGCTTGTCTTAGATGGGTTGGTTATTAGTTAAGATGGATTTGGATCTAAATTATATGTTTGATATTTAAGAAGTGTCCTTTAATTGGTTGGGTTGGTTTCAATTAAATTAGGGGGTTATATCCTTCTTGTACGTAACAACTTACTAAAGGACTAGTTGAGTTGGTGCTTGAATAGTGAGGGGTTGGTGCCTCACTAAATGTTGATCCATTTATTATATGGTAGTAGTAAAATTTTTGTTTTATTGGGTTTCATCGCCCATGAGGGTTTCCTATAAATCTCTTGTGTTCATGTGTTGATATCTTTCTTCTTTCCTATGTGATTACTTCTCTATAAATTGTTTGATTACTATATTAGTTTGAAAGAATAATGAATGATCTATGTAATTTAAAGTAAATTTTGTACACTAATTCACCCCTCCCCCTCACTGTTTGTGATTCCAACAAACTCCTCTTTAATTTTACTTGAGTTATGGTGTGTGGGTTACTACCCCAATACTCAAGCCATTATATAACATTATTCATATATTTTAGTTTCCACATACCTCACATTATATTTTAAATTCACCTAATGTTTTATTTATTCCATCCATAGCAATCCTTTGATCATTATTTATTGTAGTGAACTGGTAAGCAGTTAGCCTTGGGTAGTTACTCTTAATGTACGATGGATATGAGATATTATCATTGTGGGAATACTTTGTAGTTAATGTCTTCATGTATATGTTCACTATTTATGATTGGGATAAATATATCTTAAATCTTAAATAAAAATGCACCCTTAACTATTTTCACCCTTAATCCTTGTTTTGAATTTCAAAAGTCTCAAAATCTAGTTTTTTATTGCACCCATTTTAATTTTACTTTTTTTCTACATTCTTGCATACCACTCAATAAAGTTACATCCTCTATTCATTTAAGGCATAGTGATATATTAATTTGAATTCCTATTGATTATATTCATATTCCTTTAATTTCTTATAAATTGGATTTTATATATATATATATATATATATATATATATATATATATATATATATATATATGTATGTATGTATATATATATATGTATATATATATATATATATATGTATATATATATGTGTGTATATATATATATATGTATATATATATATATGTATATATATACATATATATATATACATATATATATATATATACATATATATATATATATATATACATATATATATATATACATATATATATATATATATTGATTGTTGATCAATATGTTGATGCAACCCTTCAAAACTACATGCACATTTAAGATAATACTAGGGATGATATGATAATGCATTGATAATGAAACTATACATGATATTCTATATAATTAGGAAAGCTCCAATATAATGGATCCCAATGAATTTAATGGAGTAGGTCCTGATCAAGACCAAGAATTATCTGATTATTGCCAAGGACTTTGACAATTTCCTCAAGAAGTGAATAAATTTATCCAATTACTAATAACATCTAATACTACAAGTCAATAAAACATATAATCATATCTAGAGTTACTTTTCAATTGGTTAATCACTAAATCTAAAGTTTTCTAGCTTACACTACCATTCTCATTCTTATCTCAACCACTACAATTACATTTGTGACAACATCCCTACATATGGGGGCATCACTTTGTTTTCAACATATTAACATGCCAATTTATACAAGATCATAATATACACTTCCATTTATTACTACACAAGGTCCACTTTAGAACTCAACTAATGCATCTTCTCTTGAATAAACTATTATAGCCTTTCCATGCTTAAATATTGTAATTAGAATAAAGTGTTTCCAAATACTATCACTTAATGGATTCTTATAATCTACTTCATAATACTTTGGCACCTGTAATAGACTCTTACCACGTACCAATTGGTTTTCTATCTCATAAAATACCACTTCATGAGGGTAATGTCCATCTAGAGAAAAATCTACATTCATTCCATGTAGCATGTTTGGACTACACTTACAATGAAAAATTACTCACCAAGATCTTTTGAAAAAGCCTCAAAGACTATGACCTAAAATGGTTCTATAATATTACTCTTCAATTAGTTTGAATATTCAAACCATTGGCAGATCAACACTTAGCACACATTTCAATAAACATTGGTGAAAAATATCATATACTCAATTTTCTAAACTCAATAAAGGGTAAAATGAGTAGATTAGTGAATATTTTGTTTTAGTAAAAGACCATGCTAGCAAAGATGAAAAAATATATGGATGATAATGAACTAAAATATATCGTCACACAAAGTTTGCTACCACCCCTCCATGAATATATCATATTTGATAACTTCATATCCTTTATGAGTTATATCAAATAGTCAAAGAAATGGAATTCAATATCATAACATTGAAAAAATTAAAATATTCACCAAGTGTTATAGCTACATAAAATGTCAAGTTTCAAAACAATCCAAACTATAAATTAAATTAAAACTAAATTTAAAATTAAGTAAAATTAATAGTTAATGCGATATCGTAACTATTGAATAAAATTCAATTGATAGTTACATCATGGAGATAGTTTACAAGGTTGCCACAATATCCTCACATCTTGTTAAAAAAATTAATTGACTAAAATCTCATATCTCTACCTCTTCCATTTGAGCTTGATGTTACTCAGCCTCTAGCTAAGGGCTTCAATAATAGTAGATATTATGAATTTAAAATATGTATTGGGAATTCTAAAAACAAGTGTTACTAATTAAGGCACAAGATACAAGATTTTATTTAAGATAACTCTATTGATTGAAGTATACCCACAAAGGAAGAAAGACCACAAAAAATGATAATGTAAATCTGAAAACATTTAGTAATCCTTTTCCCAACAATGTTTTACTACAAAATATAGATAATTCAAAAGTACATCGTGCATACAATGCACATCCTCCTCCTTAGTCATGTGTGCATGCTATATATTTATTTATTACAATAATATTAGCACATTATCAGAATTTCCATTAATAAAATTTGATGATAGTGAAATCAATTATGATTATTCAATAGGCATGTAATAATTTTCAAAGCATACATTAATAAGTAGCTCATCCATGGTGTAATGATTGATAATGGTTCAAGTGAGAATGTGTGTACAATTAAATTCATTTATAATCTGGGATACATAGAGAATGATCTACAAGCTACATCAAGGGTAGTAAAAAAATTTGATAGGAATACACTAGATACAATATCTAATATAGTAATTCCTCTCCAATTCAACTTTACAATAGTTCTAATCTTATTTATAATATTTGAAAGCACAAGGGTATTCAATATGTTATTAGGACAGCCTTTGATATAAAATTTTCATGTAATATAATATGCAGTACATAAATGCCTCAAGTACACACATTTTAATCAAGTGTTCAAAGTTTAGGGTAGTTCATATGAGTACACTATAATATCAATGGTATACCCTCCTCCTCCCCTACCACAATAATAGTTGGTTGTATCACCTTTTAAGAGCACCATAAAAATATAATTATGGAACTTACTCCAGAGCATAGTATAAATATAACTGATGCACCCATTCAATATAATAATGAAGATTCAATTGTGGCACCCATATACAATTTTTATATACAACTAGTTCAATGGAAAAGTTGCACAATCTTAAGTAACAAGATTCATATAAAAAATTTACTCAAAATTCAAAGAAAACTAAATCTTCTACTTTACATCCTAAGATAACACCTTGAATAATTTATCATGTTATATAGTGAACACAACATAGTAAATCTTCTCCTATTTTATATTAGACTCCACACAATATTACACCTTCTCTAGTTACGCATGTAATAACATATTCTATAAGTAGTTATGAGGACAATTAAATTTAAATACTTGATGACCTTTTAAATACAGACACACCTGCTTGTATTGCTCTCCATCCAATTAAAGTTACCCTCCAACTCTTATATCCAATAACACACTATGATCCCTCAATTTGTGGGATCACAAGTTAGTTTCCATTCAAGAAAAATCAAATGTAAAAAAATCAAATAGTTCAATATTCAAATATATAAAAAGTATAAAAATTTCAAAACATTTGCATAAAATAAAAAATAAGACTTTAGCATGACATAAGATGTTAGTTTACTTATTTAAATATGTTATCAATCAAATGTTTTGGTAGATAAAATATTATATTTCTCATAGACACATGCATTTCATGAAGTATATGAGTATGATACAAGACATACAATATATATGCATTCTTAGATATTTGACTCCCTTATACCAAATGGAAATCCCTATGATGGGGGAATCCTTTTCTATAAGTTACACCATAATAGTTTACATTTATATATGATTGAAAATATAGTATTAAACTACATATATTATAATTATCTTTCTAATCACTCATATTTTACATTGTGATACATGGAAGTGTTACTTTTCTAGTAAAATGATGTTGATACATATGGATAGAATAAAATAGTTTTCACTTGTTCTATTCTCCTTCAATGACATTCACTTTTGTGCATGATAAGTTAGATATTTATTTCTTATTATGTGTGGCCCTTAGTCGTTGTGTGTAAATTTCTCAAACATATCAATGAGATCATATTTTATTATGTGTGACATCTGAACATGTCCATTAATTGTGTCACTTGGAGTTATATGTGAAATATTTTATTATATACCATTTGAGCATGTCCTTGGATGTATGCCTCAGCCTTATTTGTGACACTACATGATATTATTTTTTGTAGTGCATGTGTTATTATGAAGTTTGACTAGTAGTGCCATAATACATATCATACACTTATACTATGGTTACTTAGCTACATGTTTCATTTTTAAATGTATCTAGACATAACACAAATATGCCTCACATTCAATATCATACATACATTATTCAATGACAATTTCAATTCTATGATAAAAAAAATCTCCAAAATGTTTTCATAATACAATATAATTATATATTTATCACATGATATAGTTAAATCTTCTTTTAAAATGAGTGACATGCAAGATACATCCCTCATATCAAAAGTGGAAAATCACAATGGGTTGTATTACATATCCATACCTCCATGAATAAATTTTGGGATAGAATATAGGTTCAAAGATATAAAATACTAATTAAAAATTATAGACTACAATTTTCCAAAGTAAAACTCAAATCATATAACAGAGTATATGTTTTTCAAATATTCAATGTGATTTATAAACCAAACACATGATACATACATATTCATAGGCACCCACTTACCAAATCCTCAATGTACAAAAACATGCACACATAAATGCATATGCATGGCTATGTGCAAAAAAGTTACAAAATAAAAGTTAAATTTTGTAAATATATTTATAATTGAGAATATAGGTGCATAAAAAAAAATAACATTGCCGAAATTAGGGGGATGATATTTATTAATGCTCAAGCTTATTCAAGGTTTAAAAGTTATAAAATTCCAAAGTTTAAAATTTAGATTTCATAATTCAAAATAAAAATATATCATTGCAATGAAAATTATATGAGCAATGAAGTCATCATGAGGGAATGGATATTATTAATTCTCTTTTTATCATTCAAAATAATCTAGATCCCCCTATAGTAGTGTTATTCTAACATGTGCATATGACGTATGTTTAAGTCTAATGAGACTCAATGGCCTTGGCATCACATCTACTGAACCTAGCACGATTCCACCTTTTCGCATAAGAACCCTAGGTGTTATTCCCTATTCAAGAGAGTTGGAAGAATGCATCTTATAAATTAATATATTAATTAATTATTTAACTTAGGAGTTGGTTATTCTAAATTCTCCATTGGTTTAGATTATTGAAGTGATTTTATAAGGGGACATAGTTATCCATCATTAGTTATCAATTAAAATAAAAACTAATTCACCAACATATACATGTAATCTCCCTTCCTGTCTTTTAATTTTTTTTTAAATTTAAAGTTAAGATTTTTCAAATTTAAAAAATGAACAAAATGACTAGTTCATTAGGTATTTTAAGTTTTTCTAAAGTTGAGTGCCTTACACAATTGAACTATATAGTCAAAGATAATGTGTGTTATACACACTTAGCTTCAACTTTTTATTCTTCAATTTACCAATTTGATTTCAATAATAAATAGGGGAAAATTTAGATACATAAATTTGGTCAAAATAATTAATAAATATAATTACTAACACATCTCAAAGCATGTGACTTGTACACAAATATACATGAACCTTATTCACCATTTATTTAAGTCATTTATCTATATATAGGATTGACCAAACATTTGACATTTACTACAAAATTTTTACAATGTTAAATTCTCAAATTCTCTAAAGACACCTTCAGACTATCTATAACAAAAGGAAATTATCCATAATCCTTATAGACAAGTCTAAGATAAACACATTGGAGTACTCTATGCTCCTATCCAATGACAATATCTACATTCCTCACTAAATAATATCAAGATTATGAAATTAGAAACATCCTTTTAGGTCTTCCTTCAAATTTCACATGGTTGGATAAAATAAATTAATAATAAATTGTCATTTAAATATATGTCAAGAGTCACTCATTATGCCCACTTAGCATTCACTTCTCTCAAGCATTCACACTATTTCACATTGATAAGATCTTCACTATTTTATCCAAATTAAAGATCTCTCACAAAGCCTAGTCATAAGCCAAGTCAAGATCCTTATAAATCAAGTCAACATCTATCATTGTCAATTATCCAAGGTATTTTATAGATTCATAAATCTAGTCAAAAATGAAATATTTCACAATCATTCTAGGTGGGATAAGTATATAGGATTTATTTCTATCATTGTAGTATTAGATACATAGGCAATGATCAATCATGAAGGAGGTGATTGAGGTTATCTCAACCCATTACACTCACATCTTTTATTATAGTTTCTCAATTTATCAATGTGTAGACACATAAATTAAGTCATATATACATGACAATGCTAATTATTTACACATTCTTAAACTTATTAGTTGCACCCAATTACATGACCCTTATTCTCTACTATTCTAAGATAGTCAACTACATGTGGGATTGACCCTTTGTTTTTCATTATCATTAAACATAAATTGTTAATGTCAAACACTAAATCTATTTATAATTATAATCAAACTATATCTAGTTCTGAATTGAGGTCCCTAACCCTTTTGGGCAAGTCTGCCAAAGGCAGGCAAAGTCATAGTGCACTAATGTACACTTATTCTAGTCATGTCCCATGCCAAATAATGACTATTTTTAAAATTCAAAGTTATAATTTTAGGTATTCCCACACATTTTATAAGGTTAGCTAAAATAAAGTGTTTAAATATTTTCCTATATAAATACACATGAAGGATCATTCATAAATGGACTTGTTATTCACTTTATAAAATCATTTACACTTTTCAACATTTAGAATTTCTACTAATTCTACCCATATTCCACAATATTAAAAGTCAGAAATAATAATCCTAGTCAAGAGATATCAAAAAAAAAGTAAGGATCTATCATTTTCAAGTATCAAATCCATCTTCTAGATGCATACATATAGTCAAAGTAACACATATTGCACATTCACTCTATATGGGAAAACTACATGGGTTTGATTTCCTTCCTTAAAGAATTGAATTTATATGTAGTGGTCAATAATCAAGGGGGTGATTGAGATTATTTAAATACATTACACTTCCCTCTTTTATTATACCTTTTTTTTTCTATCAAAGTACCCTAAGTATTTCAAAGGAAAGAAAAGGCAAACAACCATTTATGTATAAAATAATTTTAAGTGAAAAACATTATATTTATCATCATCTATAGATGAATAGGTGTAGTGATAAATTTGGATGCATAGATGACCCATCCTAGTCCATGGACTATGGACATAGGCACATTGTGCCTCTATTATTCAATAGTGGATCTATCCAAATTTATTTCATTTTTTTAGTTCTACTCTATCATTTATAGATTCATGTTTTCTCTATTGCTTATCTTTCATCTAACAAATTCAATTGGGATAAGTTTGCATCAATGGACTAGACTACAGTGGGATGCTTTAAACTTATAGTGAACCTGCCCATATTTTTTTATGTTCCTAATTCTGATACTAAGCATGCAAAATCATCTCTTATTCTAATTTTCATAGTAAAAAAGTCAAAAAAGTCAATAAAGAGTATTGTACAAGTGAAGTATATTCCTTATTAATACTTTCCAAAAATAGAAAATTTATACATTCATCAATATGTAAAAGTCATAATAGCTAATAACTTTCATATCTTTATCATTTTTATATTTATAATTTTAGACCTATATACATAATAACACATTTTTTTACATAATTATTGTTTTATAAGAATAGGGTAAAATATATTGGTAAACTTGAGCCTTTATTTTTTAGCCTCTACTTTTTGATTTAATTTTAATTTTTCTTGGTTTTCTTATAAATCATGTTTTGTAATTTTAAAATTAGTAGGAGATTTATTTTTGGTTAAATCAATTAGTATTTTCCCTACAACTTGGTGTGAGGGGTACTACCCCAATATTCAAGCTATTATAAAATAATATTCACATATTTTAGTTTCCACATACTTGATGGTATATTG
This sequence comes from Torreya grandis, assembly GCA_037957365.1. NCBI lineage: Eukaryota > Viridiplantae > Streptophyta > Pinopsida > Cupressales > Taxaceae > Torreya > Torreya grandis. Next base: position 2,240,712 of record JARHVA010002913.1, on the reverse strand, counting down.
GATATGCTTAATATTATATTTTAAAGCATAGTAAGCCTTTGATTATTTGTTCTTTTAGTGCACTAGTAAGTAGTTAGCCCTAAAACATTAATCTCATTGTATCCAATGAGATGAGATAATGTGGTTATAAGAAAAAAGGATCACATGCATATTCACTATTTACAAATCGGATTAATATATTCGAGAACCTACAAAAAAATTACACCCTTGACTAATCACACCCATTTCCCTTTTTCTTTGGTACCTTTGCAAGTCACCTAAGAAGGTTATTTTTTTTCCTTTAAGGAATAGAGATATATTAAGTAAATTTCCTATTGTGCACACTAAAATTCATATAATTTTTTATCTAATGAGTGTAGTATAATATTTTTGGTCATCATGTTAATACAACCCTTGAAAACTATATGTAAATTGAAGATATTTTTAGTTATAGAAGTGATAATCAAGATAATGAAACTATGCATGATAATCTTGAAAGCTCCAATATGATTAATCTAAATAAACTTAATAAAGTAGATATTTAGTAAGTCAAAGAATTATATAATTTCAATCAATGGCTTTGAAAATGTCCTAAAATGTGGATAAAGCTGTCAAGTTACTCCTAATATCTAAGAATACATGTCAAGAACAAATTTATTCACTCCAATTGATAAATTTCAAAGTCATTAATCCTTCTAATTCAGATTACTTAGTCACTACAATTTATACCTTTCTTCTATCAACCCTTACAGTTACATAGTTGGAAACATCCCTAGGTTTGGAGGCATCGCTTGGTTACAACAACATAACATACCTATCACTATAAGGGACTCATATACACATCATATAATCACCATTAAAGGTCCACTTCAAACTTCACTTATTGTATCCTGTCTTAATAAAATATTTCTAGCCTTACATACTAAATTATTACAATTAAAACAATTTTTTTTCAAGGATACTCATTTAGTGGATTTTCATACTCTGCTTCATAATCCTCTAGCACCTAAAATAGGATATTACTAACTACCAACTATTTTTTTAGAATGTAAACTAACATTATATGAGGGTAAAGTTGATTATTAGAAACATATTCATTCTTTCCATGAAGCATGTTTGGACTATGCTTACTATGATAAATTACTTAACAATATATATGAAATAAGTCTAAATACTATTCACTTTGATGGTTTTATGATCTATGAATCCAATCAGTTACAACATTCATTCTATTGACAGATCATTTTTTATCATTTTTTTCATTAAATAATGGTGAAAAGTTATCTTATGTACAGGTTGTCAAACTCAAGAAAGGGTGACATGATAAAATCAATAACTATGTTCTACAATAAAGTATTATACTATAAAATATTACAAACTCTATGGCCAATAATTATTTGTAATATATCTTTAATCAAAGCATTTAACACCACTTATTTTCTCATACAATCAAATAAAGGGATTTTTTTTTTTAAATGATTGAACAAGGTAAAATATGCACCAAATGCTATCTCTACATCTAATTTCAATGCAAACTAATGAAATCAAAAATGAAGCTAGGGTAAAAAATAATTTAATAGCACAACCATCAAACAAGCTTCAATTGATAACTCCACCTAGGAGGTAATTTAAATGGTTACCACAACCTATTCATATCTTGATATAAAATATTATTGATAGAAATCTCATCATTTTACCTCATGCATTTGAACTTCCATTGACAAATCCTAAACCCATGGGATTTGAAAAAAATGAATATTTTGATTACCGTACATGCATTGGACATCCAATGAAAAAATGTTACAAGCTAAGGCAAAAAATACAAGATCTCATCGATGAAAATAATATTGAGTTAATCAAAACCATAGAGTAAAATAGACCAAAATAAAACATTAATTAAAATTTGAATATATTCACAAATAATTTTCCAAATCATAGTACATTTGATAATCCAAATAATTTTGAAGTACATCATGTATACAATGCACATCCTCCTCTAGAGTTACACGAACATCAAATGGATGTAATCATAAGTACATTTATAAGTACAATATAATAAGGTATAGTAATCACATTTGATGATATTTAAATCAATGACGATGATTTAAATAGGCATGCACTATTTATCTGATCATACATCAACAACCAAACCATTCATAGTGTTATGATTGATGATGGATCAAGAAAAAATGCATGCATAATAAGATTAATTAAAATATTGGATACACAAAATAGTATCTAGAAGATACATCAAAGGTAATAAAATAATTATATAGGGATACACATGATACCTTTAGGCATATATTATTACCTCTTAAAGTGGGTCTAGCAATAGTTGCAAGTCCATTTATAGCCTTGCCAAGCACATGGGTCTTCAACATGTTATTAGGATTCCCTTGTGTATAAAAGATTCATGTATCACCATATACATTTCATAGATGGTTAAAGTACATACATACAAATAAAGTGTTCAAAGTTTAATTCATTCCATATGAGTACCCTCTATAGTCAGTGGTAATTCCTCCTCCTCACCCACAATTGCCATTAGTGATTGTGGATTATTTTAAAGAACATCATTAAATGGAAATAATTCATCTACTCCAAAGTGAAATAAAAATATAATCATTCCATGCATTCAAGTGTATAATATATAATTAGTTGTTTTACTTATAAAAAATCTATCTATGTAGTCAATAAAAATAGGAAAAGGTACACCTTCCCAAAAATAAGGCTTCATCTCAAAGGATTAGTAAAGATTCAATTAAATATCCTAAACCAAACCCTAATATATTTATTCATAATACATAAAATTTAATAGTATATATAAGGTAAACTTCACCAAGTCCTATACCTTCTCCATTTATGCATATGGCAACAAACTCTACAATCAGTTATCACAATGGTTATGATATGACACCTGATGCTTTTTGAGATTCAAAAACATTTATATCTCCCATTCCTCACCCACAGAAAATAAATCTTAATATATTTGATATATGAATACATTATGATACTTCCATTGATTATATCATAGGTTAATATCATTTTCAAAAATATCTAAAATATAAAAACAAACAAAAAAATTGAATATTTAAAAAAAATAAAAAACATATGTAATATTTTTTTAAAAATAAAAATATCAAGACTTGAGGATGACCAAATATGCTAGTTATATAGTTTCATATATTATTATCATATATATTTGTAGATAACATATTTAGTTCTATACACATTCATTTCACAAGGTATTTTAGGGTGATGTAGGACATACATTTTTAGTCACTGAAATAGGGTCATGAGTACTTGATAATGCCAATTTTGGCCCACATTCACTTTAGTTTACTTGATCACTTAACATAGACCTATTACACCACCTACCTATAACTTAAGTACCTATGAATATTTATCCCTTTCTAAATTACTATATTACTCCTAAAAAATGTTCATAATCGATAAAAGCCCCTATACTTAGTTGTATGGACATCCAAAATTCCAAATTTCACACATTTGATTTTAGAAAAAGATTGACCAATATGGTTCAATAGTTGTAGTCATTTTTTAGCCCTATGGGTTGATGTTGACCTTCACCTTTGGAATGACTGATTTTAAATTTAGACCCTCCCTTATAGTTTGGTCTATATTTTTAGGAAAGGTAGCATGATGTTTTCCCATACTGATTTATATAAAGGCACATCTAAGTCAACTATTCTATAACTTGAATATTTCAATATTGAGGCAATCTTATACAATTTTCCACTAGTAAAATATACCCTATTTTTCCCAAACATGATTCTAAAAATTTTAACCATTCTTTATCCAATTCAAGATCTTATTATTTTAAATTCAAAGTAAAACATTATCAAGTATTAAATCCATATATAAATGCATACATGTATAAAAATAATCACAAATGCATAAAGAATCTAAATGGAAGAAATATGCAGGCTTGACTTCCTTACTTAGAATATTAGATACATAGGTATTAATCAATAATAAAGGGTATGATTAGGGCCATTTCATCACATTACACTCCCCCTTTATCTTTTCATGGTTTCATATATTACAATGCTTAATAGGGTTTCAATTTTGAAGAATTTATTTTTAGGTCATTCATGCACATCGGAAGGTTAATTTTCCACATGCATGTTTCAATTAGCTACAAAAGACTTATTTAATTTCATTTTTTATATAAAAATTATAGAATTGACTAGTAATGGATTATATTACCATTCCATCTTATTATTTTTCCAATCATCTTAACCCCAAGTAGTTGCAGTCATGGTTCTGGTGGAACTTTAATGGGCCATTTCAATGGGTGTTTCATATATGAGATAAATCTAAAGGATCAAAACTTGGTTTTGAGTATATAATACAAATTTAAAAAATTAAAAATGGTTCAAAATTAAATAATTGGTAGATATTGTAGGGAAATATGCCATGCACATTCACTCACATTATGAGAACATGTTAAAAATTCAGACAATTTTGGGTGCATGATACAAATTCATGCACAAACTTCAAACATAATTTAAAAAATTTCATCTACATATAATTATATATTTCACATTTATTGCATGGGGGCATGTAATATATTCATGTCATGTTTTCAATACTATTATATATTTGTGGTCATGGTATAAGCAAGGATGTAATCCATTCTAATTTGATTATGCATACATGAACTAAGTAACAAAGCAATAATTAGATCTACAAGCCATATTCAATGGTTGATTCAGTTAAAATGCATAATTTTAATCTTGTAGGTTTAATGACCTTTATCATTATTACATGTGAGTCCGTTGTGGATTCCAATTAATTTCCATCTTGGGGTTACAAATACTAATTATGAAAATTGAGATTTATATGTCACTAAATTGGTTCTATTTTATATACATGTTCAATGAAAATTGGGTGTTGATCAACCTAAATTCATCACTGGTTCAACTAAGGAATCAAATATCTCTATATTTTTCATGGGAAGCACCAATTCTCAAATTATTTTAGGAAGCATCATCATCAATCAAAGTTAGAAGAGAAATATTTGTTTAAAACATACATGTGTACTCCTTTATTCTTTTCAAAAAATTCCAAATTCAATTTACATTTTAATTTCAATTTCACATATATACATTAACTAATTTGATATGATTGTAATATTTTTCATGGATCACCTTGCATGAGTGGATATTTATTTCAAAGCGAATGTGTGTTGTACACTCTCACATATATCTTTCATTTTAACCTCGTAATTTAATTTCTAGATTGGGAGGTGGGCAGGAGATGTAGGAGGGTGGGTGTAGTCACTCAAATTTGGTCATGAATACTTGATAATGTCAATTTTGGTCCACTCTCACATTAACTAACTTGAACACTTAATCTAGACCTATTTTGATACCTTACTCTATCGTAACTATCTATATATACCTATACCTTTCTAATTTTTTATATTATGCCTATATAACTATTCTTAATTGATAAAAACCACTCTAAGCATTTTTAGAGACATCCTAAATTCTAAATTTTGCATGTTTCCTTTCAGGATAGTTTCAAACAATATGGGTAAATAGTGGAATTTTATTTTGATCCCCTATGGATCTATCATGACCTTGACCATAACAATGGCTACTTTTTAAATTTATCCCCCTCCCTTACAATTTGGTCCATATTTTATGATAAGTAAAGTGAGGTTTTCCCCTTTTAATTTTTATAAAGGCACATCTAAGTCAATTCTTATATCACTTGGACATTTTAATATTGAGACACAAACATTATTCCACACTAATAAAAGCTCCCTTATTTTTCTTAAATCTGATTATAATCCCTTAAGTCAATGATTAGCCAACTCAATAGACTATTAGATTCAAGTAAAATGAAAAAATTATCTAGTTTTAGATAACCAAATATGGATGTATATGTTAAACTAGTCTTGTAAACTTGGAAATTATCACTCATGTCTCTACCCTTTAGTTTTTGACCTACTTCAAAATTGAAGGGCTCACATTCACCATCTCACTATGCCTATATGATTATTTCTTAGTATGATATTGATATTACAATTACTCAAATCACTTATATCCCACCGTATGCTAAAAACATGATATATATCATTCAATATCAATTACATAACTTAAAAAGCTTTATATCTTCCTAAAATCTTACATTAAGGCTTGGACACTAGCTTCAATGCTAGTGTCCTTAATTTAATGCAGGTGTTTGTACCTTACCAGAACTCAAATTTTAAAATATTTTGATATGTATAGATCAAAAATTTTATTTCCTTCCATTCCATGAGAAACATTTCAAAAGATGTGGTAACAATAAAATTTAAATCCCACTCATTATTCATGTAATAAACACCTCTCAAGCTTACATTATAGTACTAAATATCAATTTAAAAATTGAGATATTCTAACCTATTCTTTCCTATTTTTAAATTAGTCATAAAAATAGTATTATTAATACTTTAAAGCATCAAAATAATATCCCATGATAAATATTTTCCATGTTACAAGCTTTATCACTACATGGATTTGCATATATCATATTATATCATTGTTCACATAAAATCCCATATAAGGGGGATAACTACATCAATTTGAGACCCTCTTATGAGTATATGGATGTGTAGGTAACACTCAATAATAGAGGGGTATTTGAGGTTAGGTCAACTTCATTTAAGTCCAATAACCCTTATTTTTCAAGATCACATGCCCTAATTAAAGTATGTAATATTTTAAACTACACACTAATATTTAAGACATGTGCCTAATATACATATAAAGAATTAGGAAGGTGACAATCAATCCTAATTAGAATAGGTATAAGTTTTAGATTGAAATGTTAATATTTCACATAGAACACAAGTGGCATAATTAAGATACTAGGATCGATGGTAGTTTCCACAAGGTGGTGGAAGTATGTAGGATAAAAAAAAGAAAATATATAGAACATAACAGTGGGATCCAAAGATTCAAACAACCCAATTCTACACTTGTAAGTCTTAGGTTTACATATGCATCAATATCTAATCTAATAATAATTTCTCCTTTATATTGATCTTATCATAATATTTAATGTTGTAATTTCCATATTTGGCATATGCTTAGCTTTATTATATCTCATCAGAATACCATTAGAATATAAGTTCATTTAAATCCCCTAATTTTTAGAATAGCTTTCTCCTTTATTTATTATAAAAGAGTTAAAAATTTAGTGAACCCAACTTTTGAGTCTTCTTATTCAATCCTAGCTTACCCTAGGTTTATCAGCCTTCTAAGGTTTCATGTTGCTATAGTCATTTAGACCTGAGTTTTATTTTCCATTATACTTGGCATATTTAATTTTAATTTATAAATAATCTAAAATGGTAAGAAATATTAGTTTGAAATAGAATCTAATTAATCCTTAATAAATCATCTAAATACAAATAAATAATTAGTTGATGCATTTTTGTATGTTAAAAGAGATGAAATCAATAAACATTCCAAGGCTAGTGCATCCACGTATAATAAGGGTGAGCCCTTAGGTGGTACAAATATTTATACATCCTCCATGGGAATAACTATTATTTCAACTCAATTATCAAATTTAATGCATATATAAACACAAGTTATGTTTTCATCCCCTTTGTTGACTTCCAAAATAACAAATCTCAATCCCAATGGGTCTATTATGTAGACTCTTTTCTAAGTTATTCAAGATTTATAAATTAAGGTCACCAAAATTGAATTAAATGATTTGAAATAAATTCATGATATTGCATCATAAGATATATTAAATAATCCTATTACACCTAAGATATCTTTATAGACTTTGTCAATTGGTTTTGTAGCATCAAGTTCACACTTTATGATGGTAAGGGTGATCCTGAGTAGCATCTTCACTCTTTCTATGAAACATACCTTAATTATGCTTTTAATAATAATTTTTTGACCAAATAATTTTAAATAAGTCTAAATGACTATGTTTTAATATGGTTCCATGATGTACCGATACAATTAGTAAGAGCATCCAAGCCTCTCGCAGATAAATTTCTAGCACATTTTTAAATCAACATTGCTAAAAATATGTCATATGCATAAATTTTGAAGATAAAACAATGAGCATATTAATGAATATAACTTGAGGTATAATATAATACTAGACAAAATGGCTAATCCAATTACAGAAAAAGAGATTCAGGATATATTCAAGCAAAGTTTCCTTGCTCTTTGACATTAGTATATTATTTTCAATAAGTTCAAATATTTTGATTAATTTTACCATATTGTTTGAGATATATAAAGGAAACTTATTTCATTTAATAAGTATAAGTATATAGAAAACACATAGTGTGTATCCATTGCCAAGTTTCATTTCAAACCAAGCTATAAGTTAAAACCTACCGAGGCTAAAAGGGAAAGAACTATAGTGGTTAATATAGTACTTCATAATGACCTAATCATATTATATAATCCAATGCATCTATTATATCATTTACATTATTACCTGACTATCCATATTCACTCCTTCAAAATCTAGTGGATTGTTATCTCATATATCTCCCTTCTCCTATGGTGATTGATACAAGCTAACCTATACCAAAACTATATGATATAAATGCTTTTTGTGACAACCAATAATGTGTTATGAATTATAAAATCATATGTTTTAAATTAAATCATAATACCTTATTGATAATGACCAAATCACCTTTGAGTATTCTCTAAAGGATTTAGGATCACAACATGATGATCATAAAAACTAAAATATATTCAAAAATCCATTACAAGATCATTTTGAGGAAACACTAGAAGTAAAAATGGAATATCATACACATCCTTCTCCACAAAATTATGGGTATCCATTAGATGGAATTATTGATACACTTACATTTAAGATAGATCCTATGGTTCAGATTCCTTCCATTTCATTTTATGACAAGGATATTGTGGATGATGACTCAAATATTAATTCTTTAATTATGAGAGCATGTATTGATCGTTAACATATATGCAATGTTTCTAGTGAGAATGGTTATAATGAGAATGTATGTACCATGAAATTACTCAAACATTAGGGATTCACATGGGATTATTTATTCCCTTTGACCAATATAGCCATATCATTTGATGGGAAGACACAACAAGTTTTTGATGAGATTTATTTACTTATACGAGTTGGTCCAGCACATGCAACCATAACATTTTCATTTATACCACATATAATATTCTTTGATATGTTATTTGGGCAACCTTGGATTTATAAGTTCCACGAATTAAAATCTGAAATGTATGGTTTGCTTAAAATATATTCATGCCAACAGGGTAATTATAGTTTTAGCCATTTAATATGAATATCTATTACAATAAAAAAAATACTAATAACTAATTATACAACATACTAAGGTTAATCATAAGAAAAAGGGTAAGGAAAATGGAATCCCATTTTATAGGAGACCACTAATTGAGAGGCCATGGTGTCAAATTTATACAATAGATTATATGAGGTCCCCATTTACTTCTCTATAGCCTAGCCAATTATTTACAACATAGCACCATGTTTCAGAGAGGCTAAAAAGACCCTAAACTACACCAAGGAAATAATATATCATCAAATACTGGGTTCTAATAACTAATATATATTTTCATACTTCTTCATGACCATATATTCTTATAAGGCATAGTCAGAGTATTATAGATTTTGTATATCTAGATTTGACACATATACATAAACCTTGGCAGCACGACTAATTTATTGAACCATATTTAATGTATAACTAACCTTGTGTTCATACATTATATGGGATAATCAAATATAACTCTCTTTCTAAACATAAAAATAAAAGGTTAAAAAAAAATTAAATTTCAAAAAAATACAAAATCATCCAAATAAAGCAAAAATACCAAAAAACATTAGCATTGTGAATGTTTCCTATTTTTTGCATATGTTATTTACTTTATGTTGTTAGATAGGATATAATTTCTATACACACATATGTTTAATGGGTACTTGAATTTGAAACATGAATACATAATATCCATTATACATGAGCATGCATATGATGGAAGTTTCATTTTCTTACATCACACACTACATTAGGGGAATCTTGCTTCTATTTGATCATGATGGACACAAGTTATATTATTTAGGATAATTTTCCATTATCACATTGAGATTATAAACTAACATTTATAAATTCCTATACTAATGATACTATCTTTCATAGTGTAATTTATATGTTATTCTACATGACATTTTACTAACATATGTATGTAGGGACTAGTATGTCATGCTTATGTTATTTTATTATATTTCACTTCATGTATCCCTATGGATTAACTAAGTGTATTTATTATTTGATTCATTGCCTTGATTATGAAACATTTCAATATGTTGCTTCATTGTTGGCCAAAGTGCCCTGAGTTTTATTTTCTTTAGTGTGGACATTTAAATATGTCCTTCGATTGAGTGTGCGAAATTTTCATATGACTACTGTTTATCATCTCTTTAGACCCCTCTTTTCATGACATCTAGTACTCTTAGTGTGTGTTTGATTAGTTTTTAACATTTTTACTTTTATATGTTTACATGAACCATATCCTACATCTTAGGGCTTGTTATGTTTTGATACTATTAGCTTAATTGATATATTTACTTTGACATGATACCACTATATGTTATTTACTACATGATCAACAAAACTACATAATAGTTGTCTTATCCTTTTGAGATAAGGTGACTATCACTTTTCATTTTCTTCACCACAATGGGTGGATCATATTAGTGAGGACATGTCATAGAGACATGACACCACATACATACAATTTACATAATTGGTATAATTTTATACTATTTACATTGTTCAAATATACACTTAAGATAAAATATTATACATTTGGCATAGATTTGGAAAAATGTTTTTATATTTGTGACACATATTATATAGTTTATATATAAAAGGTTAATTTTTTATAAATACATCATATTGAGATCTATTTTAGGTGTATATGCCATAAAAATGCACCAAATTAAATATACTCTATCCATGCACCAACCTTACCAAGATGCACCATATTTTAACCTTTTAGTTAAGTAGAATAAATTAGGGAAATAATATGCAATAAATACATCCACTAATTTGTTATAGAATTTATTAGCTTTGACTTTTTAAAAAATAGTAATAAATAGTGCAAGTAAGAACTTAGCTGGAAACTAATAGAAATGGGTGATATGGGTATTTGAAATTGAGGTTGAAGATATTTTGAGTGTCAAAAACTAGATTCTAGTGTCATAACCAATCCTGGATAGTAGTTTCATAATTGGTCATTAGCATCACAATTGGATAGTGGTACCATCATTGGAAATATGGTGATAGTGTCTTGATATTAGTGGTAGTGTCATCTTTGTAGGATATTCACAATATTTTGGGTGCACCTATGTATAGATATGAGATCTATTCATGTGTGCATGAAAATTAGAACCCTGTATTTTTACTATAATGATTGATTTAGTGATCAAACCCTAATACTCCATGTATCTAGGGCATCTAATTGACATGAGTTTAAAAGTGTGTTTATTACTAGAGTAGGATGGATATCCTCAACACCCCATTGTGATGAGAGTTTCCTAAATTTTAATTCTTTAAAGAGGGATAAATCCCAATTTAGTTCTCCCCACCTAAATGTTAGTTCAAGTACAAATGACGCTAGTATGATAGTTGACCTGAGTTCTTTAAATTTACTTAAGACTAGAAATTTGGGTAATATAAGCTTAGGAATGTTGTAAATGGTAGCATGTATAAGTAGGGAAGAATAGGGATTGATAGACTTAATTATACACACATTTCTTTGAGTTTGAAAGTGTATTTTTAATTTTATTTCCATATAATGGTTAGAGGGCTAAAATTCATTTATTTATACTATTATGATGCTTGTGCAGGTGCTAAAATAGGTATATGCTAGCCCTACGAGATTTTAGGTTTGAAAAGATATCTATTTAGGAAAATGAGAGGGAAAGGAAATTATCACCATTATTGAAACATTAGATCCATGTCGTGTTGTTATCCTTACTATGGCACTAGTGTCCAAGTGGTCAAACACTAGACATGAAGGGCTAGGATGAAACAATGAAGGTCTAGGAATAATTTTGGGATGACTATGGATTCTTGTGGCCTACACAAGGGTTAGATAGTTTTTATAATAGGATATAGGATAGGTATAGGGCTCAATTAGGGATAGGTAGTCTCAAGTAGCACTCTTAGTACTTAAATACCACTTTTATAAGATTACATTAACCCCCCTTTATTCTAGAAATATAACAAAGAAAAATGACTAGGATAAAAGAAAATGAAGTGTACCTAGACTTAACTAAGAAGTGAAGCCTTTGAATTTGGGTCTAAATATGTGATGAATGTTCCAATATGTGTCCTACAAGTAAATTTTGCATAAATCAATCCTTACCTAAGAGATATCAAAAGTAAAGATAAAACTGAGTAAAGAAGTAAAACTGAGTAAAGGGATAAGAGAGAGGAAAAGAACCAATACACCTCATTGGGTATACAAACCAATACATAAACCTGGTAACAACCTATGTGTACATGTATATACTAATAAATTAGTAAATAAGTTCAAATGAGTTGATGAATTTCTTAATTCTCATGTGTGGGTGGATCAAGAACTTAATCCAATTTCGACTCCATCATTGCCCACCCTTTCTTGCTGGATCATGATGTGTGAATATCTTGGATTGGACTGATGGTGTGTCAAACCCTCTAATGAACCCAAAAAACTATCAAGGAAATAAATTATCAATAGGCCAAGATCTGAAATAATAACTAGTATTGATTAATATTGAATGAATTGAAATAATTACAAACCCAATCCATGGTTAAATAAGCCTCAACTTGGAATTTAGATTTGACATTCAAAAATTCATAAAAAAACTAAAATTTAAAAAAAAACTTCTATTTTTAGCAAGTTTTACATGCAAATACATGTAACTCTAAAAATCTTCTAAAATAATGTAAACACTAAAATTAGCCTATGGGAATAAATTCAACTAAAATTGAAGTCTGGTCCTAAAAATATATAATTTCTAAAAATAGAAAATTCTAAAAAATAAATATTAAATGGTAATTTCAAACTCTCAAATGATCATTTATGACCTATGAAAAATATTGAAAACAACTATAAGTAGATAGAGCATCTTAGGACATAAACAAAATTTTTGAGATGATCATTTTGGTGCATGGAAGAGCTCAAATAGAGCTATGGATCAAAAGTTATGGCCTCTGAAGGATTGGCCTATTTTTTTTGCATCATTCTCCTCTGGTTGAAAATAACTCAGCTCTTATGAGTTGTCCTAATTGTATTTCTACCATTTTTTTTCCATCTCCCATTATGTAATATAAGTGTTGTCTTCTTGCTTCAATCCTTCCAACTACACCAAATACCTATTATAATTCCTTTACCTTGTGTTCATTGTCTTTATATCCAAAAATTACACTATTCTTTCCTTCTTCTTCTTTGGAACCTATTGCTACTAATTTACTACTTCATCTTAGTCACCTTCAACATCTTCTCCATGGAATTAATATAAATATGAAACATTAAATACTGAAGATATATAAAATTTTGAGGTAAACTCACCTCATAAACATTGCCATTGATTTTCTTCACAATTTTGTATGGTCTAATTTTTTTGTACTTCAACTTCTTGTACATTCCTTTCATAAATATTTCTTTCCTCAAGTAAACCATTACCAACTCTCCTTCATTAAATACCTTTGATATTCTTCTGACATTTGTTGATGTTATTGAAAATATTGTCATTGATGTCAAAGGTCTAGTATTGGTGATAAAGGTCCCATTGCATTTAATGTTATTTTTAATATTCATATCTTAGATAATGTGTGTTAATATTTATTTAATATTAACGAATATTTTTTTCATTCCATACAAGTTGAAAGAGGGCCCATGAAGAAGTCAAAGAGTCATGGGGTAAAGACAAAATAGGAATGGGATGCATTTTCTCATGAAAAGTCATCTTGAATAATTCCAAGAGTCACCATGTGAAGACAAAAGAGGGTATGGCACTTTTTTTATGAAGGGACACGTTGAGGAATATGAAAATTAACCAAAATATAGACAAAAGAGTAAAGGACACATTTTCTTATGAAGAGTCACTATGTGACTTTTTGAATGCAAGGATACGAAGGGTCATGCAAGTTTGGCGCGATTTTCCATGAGGATTGAAGGGTCATAAAGGGTGAATGCCAAAGGTAATTTGGAAAGATATAATAAGGCTTGAGAAGCCATTCATTATATGAAAGAGAGTGCATAGTTTGTATTAGTTTTTGAAGAGAAAAAAGTAAGAGATATTGTCAAGTTCTATCATTTGTTGAGTAAGCAACATTGAGAGATAGTTGTGTTTTATACACAAGAGGGGTTGGTGTTCATAATTATTTTCAAGGGATTGGTGCTTATGTGGGTTGGTGGTCACAAATAGTTGTGTTGGTGCTTGATAAAGGGGTTGGTGATCCTGTAAGTTGGTGCTTGTGAACTTTATAATTTGAATTGGTGCTCATTCACATACTTTAAATTGTTCTACGTAGTTTTTCCCACTTTGGGTTTTCACGTAAAAATATGCTCTCTCTCTCTCTCTCTCTCTCTCTCTCTCTCTCTGTGTGTGTGTGTGTGTGTGTGTGTGTGTGTGTGTGTTTCAGTTTTATTTCATATCTTGAATGTGTGATTAAGTGGTTAAATAAAATAAATAAGATTAAGTAAAAGGTATAAAATATACTGATTGAAGGTAGATAGGGAAAGCATGATGGCTGGATCACATGGATGTTTTTCTACAAATAAGGCACCTATTTTTGATGGAATAAATTATGATTTTTGGAGCATAAGGATGAAGACTTATTTTATGGCCTTTGGATTCAACATTTGGCAAGTAGTGGTGGAGGAATATGAAGAGCCAAAGACACTTGTAATCACTCTGGCAGAAAGAAGGAAAGTGAAAATAATGCTAAGGCTTTAAATGATATTTTATGTGGTTTATGTGAATCATAGTTTCTTAAAGTTATGAAATGTAAATCTGTTCATGAAACTTCGGTAAAACTTGAGAATATTTACAAAGGTGATGAAAAGGTTTAGCAAGCTACGCTTCAAACTTTTAGAAGATAGTTTGAAGATGGAAGAGGAATTAAATATAGAAAGTTATCTTTGTGGGTTGATCAAATAGTTAATAAAATTCAAGGTCTTGGAGAAAAGTTAGAAGAATCAATTATGGTACAAAAAGTTTTGAAATCTCTACCATTGAGATGTGATGTAAAATTTTTGACAATTAAAGAGATAAAGAATTTATCCAAGCTAAAGATGGATGAACTACATGGTATTCTTACAACATATGAGATGTAGATCGAATAAGAGAAACCTTCAAAGAGAAAAGCTTCTTTCAAGATGTCAAAGAAAGAAAAGGCTAAGATTCAAGAATCAAGTGATAGTTCTAGTGATGATGAAGATGACAATGGAGCTCTATTAATTCTCAATCCGAAAAAGGGCACAGGTAAATATTAAAAAAAATTACCTTTTAAATATTTTAATTATGGAAAGATTGGATACTTTTTAGATAAGTGCCTAGATAAGGGTAATGGTGACAATGAAAAAGGAAATTCTACATAAAATAAGAATTTCAAAGGAAAATTTAAGAAGGGAATCGAGAAGAAGAGTTTGTATTCCAAAGATCCTAGCTCAGCTGAAGATAGTGGAGTCAATGATCTAGAAGAAGAAGAGATTCTATTCATGGCCATATATGAAGATGCCTCTATAGGCAAAAACATAGATAATCAAGAAGAATAATGGGATGAAGACAAAGTGAATCTAGAAGGAGAACTTGTTTGTGCCTTAGAAGAGTTTAAAACTCTTGAGAAGAAGAATAGAAGATTAAAGCTCCAGATCAAGAAAAATGAAAAGGAGTCAAAGGACACAATCGAAGATCTACAAGCACACTTTGAAAAATCCAAGAAGAATGAAAAATATCTAATGACATAATTGTAAAAATTAAGTGAAGAATGTGAAAGGTGTGTTATTGAAATTACTTCTTTAAAAGTAGATCTTGAGAGAATAATAAAGCAATTAATGATAGAGCAGTCAATGATTCAAAATTTGATAATAACACTAATATGTTGAACAAGATATTATAAATTCAAAGATCCATGTCAGATAAGATAGGTATCATATTTGAAAAAGAGAAAGGGGAGGCCACTACTTTAACAGACAAGGTTAACATAGAAAAAAGGAAAGAGCTATGTTGAAGCCCTTATAAAAGAGGAAAAAAAGGCTGGAAGGAATAGAGATACAAAAGGAAATTAGCTCAAAAAAACACAAATAGGTCCTATTTTTATGGTTACTATTTTTATTGTAATGGATATGGTCTTAATAAAATAGAATGTCAAAAAAGGGCTAACTATTTCATAAATAAGTAGAAGGAAAGTCATGTAGAGTCAAGCAAAAGTCACAACTCTTTTGCTCCTCTATCAGGATTTAATGAATAGGCCATAATATGTTACAAGTGAAAAAAAATTAAACACATAGCTTGTTACTATAGAAGCATGTTCCAGTCAGTCAAGAAGGACCAAAGTTTTAAGGCTTCATTCATCAAGAAGAAAGTTCAGATAGGTTTATAACAAAAGAAACAACCTAAAATTTTTATGTTATTACATATAGCTTTACATGAAATAAATGAATAAAATACATGGTTAATTGATAGTCGATATTTGAGGCACATGACAAGAGACAAGATCAAGTTCATAACCTTGAAGAAGATCAATGGTGGCATAGTGAAATTCAGAGATAATACTACTGCCAAAATTGTTTGAAAAGGTACACTAAGTTTAGATAAAGGTAGAAATAGAACTGTAAATGTTTTATATGTAGAAGGTCTTAAGCATAATTTTTTGAGTGTAAGTAAAATGTGTAATCAAGGGCACACACTAAAGTTTTATGCAGAAGGTTGTGAAATTAGGAGAAAAGATTCAGATGTGTTGGTTGTAGATGCTCAGAGAATAGGCAATAATTTGTATATGTTATCAGACATCAAAGGTCAAAGATGTTGTTTGAGTTAGACTAAATAAAGTTATCTATGGAACAAGAGAATGGGACACAAATTTTTAAAATCTTGTCAACATCAGAAAGAAGCAAGTTGTAAAAAATCTTCCAAAGATTACAAAGCCATCCAACACGCTTTGTGAACCTTGTCAGCATGGGAAGCAGGCTAGAAGGTGGTTCAAAAATAAAGACTACTCAACCACTCAGATGTTAGAGCTTGTTTACAATAATTTGTGTAGACCTATGAGATCTCAAAGTAATCAAGATGAGAAATATTTCATATTTATTATTAATGTTTTTTAACATATGACTTGGCTAATATTTTTAAAGAAAATTTCAAAAAAATTCAAACATTTTAAACCATTCAAAGCATTAGTAGAGAATGAAATTGGTTTAAAGATTAAGTACCTAAGATCAAATCAAGGAGGAAAATTCATATTAGATCAATTGATTGAGTTTTATGAAGACCATGGAATAAAGAGACATTATTCAATAGCTAGAACTCCACAACAAAATGGAGTAGTTGAATGGAGAAACATAATAGTTTAGGAGAAGGTGAGGATAATACTAAAAGAATCCAAGATACCAGATAAATATTGGAGAGAGGTAGTTTTTACAATAGTGCATATTCAGAATAGAGCATTATTGAGAGTCAATAGTGATAAGACTCCTTATGACCTATGGAAAGACAAACCAACAATAGTTGATTATTTCAAAGTTTTTGGTAGTAGATGCTTCATAAAGAGAACCAACAAAAATTGGGTAAGTTTGAATCTAGAGAAGATGAAGGTATATTTCTTGCTTATTCTTGCAAAAGAAAAGCTTATAAATGTTAGGATATAAGAAGATGGAACACAAAGAATCAGTGATCCATTAGACATTTTTGAAATCATTGAAGAGGAAGATTTTGAAAAATTAGATGAAGATGAGGAGAAAAAGGACACCAAGACCCCATCCAAATATGTCTAGAGAAATCATAATGAAAGTGACATCATCAGGGACATAAATGAAGGAATTCACACTAGAAGAATGATGGTAAGTGAATCTAAGCAAGTTAATTTCTCTTTGTTATCCAAAATTTAGCCTAAAACTTTTTCAGAAGCTAGACATGATAAGCATTAGGTTAAGGTGATGGATGAAGAATTAAATTAGATAGAAGAGAATGATACTTGGAAATTAGTGCATAGACCAAAAGATCACAATGTGATAAGAACAAAATGGGTTTATAGAAATAATCTGAATGTAAATGGAGAAGTGACCAAGAATAAATCAAGATTAGTATGTAAAGGATATGATCAGATTGAGGTAATAGATTTTGAAGAAACTTTTGCACCAGTGGCAAGGATAGAATCTAGTAGAATGTTTATTTCATATGCAGTGTTTAAAATATCAAAGTGTTTTAGATGGATGTCAAATCTACCTTACTAAATGAGAATCTATAAGATGGGGTCTACATTAAGTAGTCCGAGGGATTTATTCTCTTAAATATTAGTAGCTATGTATGTAGATTGAAGAAAGCACTGTATGGATTGAAACAAGCTCCTAGAGATTGGTATGAAAGACTTGATAAGTATCTACAAGATCAAGGTTTCAAGAGAGGATTTGCTGATAGTAATCTCTACATCAAAACAAAAGGTGAGCATCAATTGATTATTATGGTATATGTTGATGATATCATTTTTGGAGGAAACATTTAAAATATGACAAAAGAATTTTATGATAATATGCAAAAATAATTTGAGATGTCTATGCTTGGAGAATTGTCATTTTTCTTAGGATTGATAATATTTTAGTTAGATAAATGAATTTTCATATCTCAAAGTAAATATGCCAAGGAGATATTGATGAAATTTGGTTTTGATGATTGTGCACCAGTTGGCACACCAATGTGTATAAGAAATAAGGTGAGCAAAGATGAAGATTCACCTATTGCAGATCAATCTTTATATAGATCTATGATTGGTAGTCTTTTATATTTGACAACATTGAGGCCAGACATCATGCACGTAATAGGTATGGTTACAAGATATTAATCAGCTCTAAAAGATAGTCATGTTTAGTCGGTGAAGATAATCTTAAAATATATCAAGGGGACATTATATTATGGATTGTGGTATCCCAAAAGTAGAGATTTCACTTTGGTTACTTATATATATTTAGATTGGGTAGGTTGCTTAGATGATATAAAGAGTACAAGTGGGGGAGCTTTCATTCTCATTGATGGCTTAGTATCATTGCTAAGAAAAAAGTAGAATTTAGTATCACTTTATATAGCTAAAGTAAAATATATTTTAGAAGTATTATGTTATACTCAAGTGCTTTGGATGAAGAGAAATTTGGAAGATATCAAGGTAAAATATGATGAACCTATTTCTATTTTTTGTGACAGCACAAGTGTTCTTAATATTTTGAATAATCCTATGATGCATTCAAGAACAAAACATATTCCCATCAAATATCACTTCTTGAAAGAGTAGGTTGTAGATCAACAGGTTAAGATGGGATATATTAGTAATATAGAGTAGATTGCATATATTTTCACAAAGTCTCTACCGAAAGACACATTTGAGTATCTATGAGAGAAATTGGGAGTAATTTATTTTACTTTTTGCCATTGAGTATCAACATCAGTTGAGGGGGAGCTAAGTGTTAGCTCCAAGATAGGCCCTTTTCCATTGATGTCAAAGAAGGAGAAGAATATAAATAGGTACAAGTATAGATTCAAAAATAGGTGCAAATTTTGGTACAAGGAATAGGTACAGGTTGTTATAGTAAGGGGGAGTTATTATATGTTTTTCAGATGGTAGTATGTGTAGTGTAAATTTTAGGATGTGGTAGTTTCAATTTGAGGTTGCCATCAATGACAAAGGGGGAGATTGTTGAAAATATTATCATTGATGTCGAGGGTCTAGTATTGGTGATAAAGGCCCCATTGCATTTAATGATGTTTTTAATATTCATATATTGGCTAATGTGTGTTAATATTTATTTAATATTAATGAATATATTTTTAATTGCATATAAGTCAAAAGAGGGCCCATGGAGAGGTCAAAGAGTCATGGGGTAAAAATAAAAGAGGAATGGGATGTATTTCTCATGAAAAGTCATCTTGAGAAATTCCAAGAGTCACCATGTGAAGACAAAGGAGGGTATGACACATTTTTCCATGAAGGGACACTTTGAGGAATACAAAAAGTCACCAAAATAAAGACAAAAGATGAAAGGATGCATTTGCTTATAAAGAGTCACCATGTGACTTTTCGAGTGCAAGGATATAAAGGATCATGCAAGTTTGGTGCTATTTTCCAAGATGATTGAAGGGTCACAAAGGGTGAATGCCAAAGGTCATTTGTAAAGATATAAATAAAGGCTCAAGAAGCTATTTTTTATATGTAACAGAGTACATGGTTTGTATTTATTTTTGAAGAGAGAAAAGCAGGATATATTGTAGAGTTCTATCATTTGATGAGTAAGCAACATTGAGAGATAGTTATGTTTTATACACAAGAGGGGTTGGTGATGTTTTGGGTTGGTGCTCATAAATATTTACAAGGGGTTGGTGTTCTTATGGGTTGGTGCTCAAAAATAGTTGTTGTGTTGGTGCTCAGAAAAGGGGTTAGTGCTCCTACAAGTTGGTGCTTGCAAACTTTGTAATTTAAGTTGATGCTTAGTCATATACTTGAGATTATTCTCCATGGTTTTTCCCACTTTGGGTTTCCATGCAACTCTCTCTCTCTCTCTCTCTCTCTCTCTCTCTCTCTCTCTCTCTCTCTCTCTCTCTCTCTCTCTCTCTCTCTCTCTCTCTCTCTCTCTCTCTCTCTCATGTGGTGCATATTATTATTTAAATTTTAATGAATATCTTGAATGTGTGATTAAATGGTTAAAAAAAAGAAATCGGATTAATTAAAAGATATATAATTTATTGATTCACTCCCCCTCTTAGTATATTTCATGCTTAATAGATGTTTTATATTTCTCATTACTTTCCTGCAATTTTCTTCTTGCTCCTTGTAACTTTTTCATATACTCTACAAATGCTTTTACATCATCACTAATTCTATATGCAACTGGTAATTGTGCCAAATCTAAAATACCCATAGACTTTTTCCCATTAATTAATAAAAAAGATGATTTTTCCTATTGATTTATTCACTAAAATTTTATATACAAACTCAGTTTGTCATAAAGCCAAGTCCCATTACTTAGACTTCTCTCCCACTATGCATCTAAATAAATTTCCTAAGATCCTATTCACAACTTCTTTTTTTCCATCTATTTGTGGGTGATAAACACTACTAAATTGTAGCTTAGTATTTATATTCTTCCACAATGTCCTAAAAAAATGACTTAGAAATTTTGTGTCCTTATCTGAAGTAATAGTTTTTAGAACACTGTGCAATCTCATAATGTCCTTAAAAATTAATTCTGCAAGTCTAATGGCATCATTGGTTTTCTTACTACAATGAAATGAACCATTTTATAAAATCTATCTAAAAAAATAAAAAATGAATCATTACCTCTCTATGTGTTTGGTAATCCCAATATAAAATCCATACTCAAATTTATTGATGGTCCTCCTGGAACTGGTAATGGCATGTATAGTCCATTATTTTATGCATGTCTTTTAGCCACATGGTATATTTTACACCTCAAAACATACCTTGTCACATCTCTCTTCATATTTAGCTAAAACTACATTTCCTTCACCAAATTATCTTCATCTTACCAAAATGCCTAGTCAAACCGCCACTATGTAATTCTCTTATTATATTGTCTTGTAGAGAGCCAAATGGAATGCATAATTTTTTCCCTTTGAAGAGATAACCTTCTTGTATAAGATACTCATCATTAATAGCATCTATCCCACCTATTAATGGATTCATGTACTACTCAACTACCTTGGAAAAATATGGATCAATATCATATAATTATTTGATAGCTTCAAATCCAACTACTTCACTCACCATAGTAGTTAATAATGCCACTCCCCTACTCAATGCATCAGCTACCTGAATTTGTTTTCCATATTTATGTTTTAACACAAAAGTATACCCTTGCAATAAAGATACCCACTTGGCATGCCTACTATTCAACTTATTTTGTGTATTCACATACTTTAAAGCTTCATGATCTGTAAATAGGATAAACTCCTCAGGCACTAGGTAATGCCTCCAATGTCTTAATGCATGTACAATTGCATAAATTTCAACATCATAGGTATAATATATTGTCCATATCTCATTTAATTTCTCATTGAAATATGAGATTGTCTTTCCTTCTTGAATCAACATAGAAGCAATTCCCACAAATGAAGCATCACAATTAACCTCCAACACTTTGTTAAAATTTGTTAATGCTAAAATTGGTCTTTCTATAATATTCTTCTTCAAAAAATCAAATATTTATGTGGATAATCTAGTCCATGTAAATTCCTTCCCTCTCATGCAATTTGTTATTGGTTCCATAATACTACTAAATTTTTTAATAAATTCTATGTAAAAAGTTTTTAAACCATGGAAACTTCTTACATTTGTACTACCTTTTGGAATAGGACACTCAATAATTGATTTTATCTTGTCTTCATCCATTATCACACCATCTACTAAAATTACAATCCCAAAAATACCAAACTATTCTGGATAAACCTATACTTCTTCAAATTTACATACAACTTCTCCTATCTTAACGAATCTAGTACCATTCTCAAATGTTGTAAATGTTCTTTTTTAGTCTTACTGAATATCAAAATAACATCAAAATAAACAACCACAAAATTACCAATATATTTTTATAGCACTATATTCATCATCCTCTTAAATGTGCTAGGTTCATTAGATAATTTAAATGGTATCACCATCCACTCATATAAGCCATCCCTAGTCTTGAATTTAATTTTCCACTCATCTCCTTCACAAAATCAAATATGATAATAACCACTCCTTAGATCAATCTTGGTAAACTATGTTTCTCCTACAAGCACATCCATCATATCATCTAAATGAGGCATGAGAAACCTATACTTGATTGTAATTTTATTAATTGCTCTAATATCCACACACACTATCCATCCTCCATCTTTCTTTAGAGTTAGCAATACTGATGTTTCACATGCACTCAGGGTCTCCTTTAGCACCTTCTTTCTTATCAATTCAGTAACTTGTTTATTTAATTCTACATATTCTATTGGACTCATCCTATAAGCTTCTTGAATGGGTAGAGATGATCCTGGAATCAAATCAATGTGATGTTGAATATCCCTCTTTGGTGGTAAACCATATAGTAACTCATTAGGCATAACATCTACATATTATTTCAACACCCTTGCTACTTCTATTGGTACTTGCACCATTTCTATGTCTTCATTATTTGTTACTAATACATAACAACAACCTACCACCTTCATATCTTGGATAAATTATTTAGTAGAGAGCATTCTTTTTGCCTTCTCTTCCTCTTTAAGAGGTAACAAAACTACCTTTGTACCACATTTCCAAAAAGTGTATGTGCTTTTTTCTCCATCGTGAATTAATTTTCTATCAAATTACCATGGTCTTCCCAATAATACATGGCATGCATCCTTTGGAATAACATCACACCATATCTCATCATTATAACTTTTCTCTATAGAAAACTTGATTAAGCACCTTTTATCTATTGTAAATTCATTCCCTTTCTTAAACCATGAAATACAATAAGGATTAGGATGTTTTTCACATTGCAAATTTAGTTTCTCTGTCATTTCTTTAGAAACCATATTTTCACAACTACCACCATCTATAATTACATAGCATACATTTCCACCTAAAGTACATCTTACTCAAAAAATATATGGATCATAGCCATGCATCACTACCTTCTTTACTATACACTCATTCCTTCCTTAGAATGATCATTGTTCTTTTCATCATGAAATTCTTTCCAACATATGCTAGTGCAATTTTAATATGTTGTTCTTCTATCTCAACCTCAACTAGAATCACTACTGTGCGATCCTATTACCTCCTTTATTTATCTTGATAGTGTGGACACTCAAATGATTTTTTCCCTTATTTTCCACATCTATAACAAACATAAGATTTAAAGTAATTTAAAAATCATGATCTATCACCACCATAACCTTGTCCTTTTTGAAATCCTCTTTCTCTTTGTTGGTATTGAAACCTTTGCCTATTTCCATCTTGCCTTTTTGCACCACATGATGATTCACCTCTATTGGTGTTAGGCCCACCTCTGGTGGTATTAAACCCACCTCATCCCTTTATTGTAAGGGATCTACCTCTTCTTGGACCAAGAGACATTCTTATGAAATTTTGTCTATTTTATTTTTCTTCTACATTCAAAGCTAATTGACAAGCTTCCTCCATGCAAAATATTCTATGCATGCTTAATTCATCTTCAATAGTAAATTTTAAACCATTTACATACCTTACATCCATCTGCTCTATTTCATCATGCTCCATTCATATGAAAATCTTATAAGACTCATTTATATACTCTTGTATATTGTGATCTTTTTTCCTCATTCTAAAAAAAGTTGTATAGGGTTTGTGCATAATCCACAGGAAGAGATTTATCCCTTGGCTTCTTCTCCATATTTTTCCATGAATTAATCTTCCCTTTACCTTTCATTTATCTCTCTTTTTTTAGGTTATCCCACCAAATCATTGCATGACCTTTCAATTTTTTGCATGCAAAATTTACCTTCTTATCTTCTCTCATAGTCTTCCACTTGCAGAAATTTTCCATACTATTCATCCAATCTATCAACTCCTCTGGTTTTAAACTACCTCCATAATCTACAACATCAACATTGATTCCTTCATTTCTTCTTTCTAAATCCTGAACCATCCTCTCATCCATCTATGGTGGCTGCTCTTGTTGTTCTTCTTCTTGTTAAACTTCTTCATCATGATCTATGTCCTCCTCATCACCACTGTGTCTTCTTATCTGATTGGTGATAACTTCAATTAATTATTACACTTTCCTCTATATCTCTTGTATATTTTGGTTCAACTATACTATACCTCCTCATCCTATCACCATGTTTTACTCCTCTAAGATTCAAACTTGTTGTGATACCAGATAATGAACACAAAAAATTATCAAGACAATAAATTATCAATAGGCCAAGATCTGAAATAATAACTAGTATTGATTCATATTGAATGAATTGAAATAATTACAAACCAAACCATGATTAAATAATCCTCAACTCAAAATTTAGAGTTGACATGCAAAAATTTAAAGAAAACTAAAATCTAAAAAAGAATCTTTTATTTTTAGCAGATGTTATTTTAACAATGTTTCCCATGCAAGTGTGCACAACTCTAAAAATCTTTTGAAATAATATAAACACTAAAATTATTCTATGAGATGAAATTCAACTAAATTTGATGTCTAATCATAAAAATATAGAATTTATAAAAATAGAAAATTCCTAAAAAAATCATTAAATGGTGATTTTAGACCCTTAAATGATCATGTATGGCCTTCAAAAAATATCAAAAACAACTATAAGTGGATAGATCAATTTAGGATAGAAATATACCTTTTGAGATGGTAATTTTGGTGTGTAGAAGAGCTCAAATAGAGCTATGATCTAAGAGGATTCATATTCACTCTAAAAAAAAGACATTGAATTTTAGGTTAATATTTATCATGACATAGGGTCTATTGAGATGTTTTTAACAGTATGTAGAATGAAAAAAATGGAGCTCATATGATCCTTATGCAGTCAGTCAAAGGTCCATTAAAATTGGTCAAAGCTAATAAAACTATAAAAATCAACCATTATAGAATGATTTGAGAATAGTTCCAATGCATAGAACATCTTGGGAGCTTTTTGATGCAATTTATAGTTCATGAAATGGGGTCTGTATGTGCAAGTTGTGGATAGTCAAAGTTGTGGTCAAACTTGGTCAACATGATGATGTGGCAAAATGAGGACCAATAAGGATGTGACACATGGCAGTTAGTTCATGTGAAAAAATAATAGATTTTAATCATTTGTCTTTGACATGTAAATATAGTCATCTTTGATAGATGTAATAGGGCAAGTAAAAAAAATTAGGTTTGGATAGAACACCTAGTTGGACATCGACAAGTGGTGAGTGGTCAACAATTGGTGAGTGGTTTAAAAGTGGTGAGTGGAGATTGGACCACATGGTGGGTCTTCAAGCCACCACATGGCCTACCACCAATTATTTTACCATGGTCTAATTATATATTATTTCCTAAATGTTCCAAACAAACCATATATAACTTACCATTTCCACTTAACATATCCACCTCACCACATACCTGCCATGTGACCCCATGTTCCATGTCATGTCCCATATCCAAAAATTCATGTGAAACCCAACACACCACTCAATATTCCATGTGAAACCACATAACATCCCAAACATGCCATGTTTTATCCACAAATTTCCATGCCAAACCCACAAGCCTCCATAAACCCCATGAAATACATTTTAATGCCAACCATTTCACATGTTTTACCATAAATCTTGTGGTATATCAATATCAAAATAATTACCCACCTACCAATGTATTGATCCAAGAGGATCCATATTCACTCTGAAAAAGAAAATGTCAAATTTTAGGTCGATCATTATCAAAGAATAGGCCCCGTTGAGACCTTTTCAATGGTATGCAGAATGTAGAAAATGGAGCTCTTATGCTCTTTGTGTAGCTAGTAAAAGGTCCAATAAAATTGGACAAATCTGGTCAAACTATAGAACTTGACCATTATTGAATGATTCAATAATATTTCCAATGCATAGAGCATATTGAGAGCTTTTTGACATAATTTACAGTTCATGAAATAGAGTCCATATTGTGCAAGTTATGTCTGGTCAAAGTTGTGGTCAAATTTGGTCAATAGGATGACGTGGCAAAATGAGGATCAATAAGGACCTGACACATGGTAGTCAATTCATGTGAGAAAATAGTGGATTTCAATCATTTGTCTTTGACAAGCGAATATAATCATCTTCGACAGGCATAACAAGACAAGTAAAAAAAATAGGTTTGGGTAAAACATCCAATTGGACATTGACAAGTGGAGAGTGGTTAATAAGTGGCGAGTGGATATTGGATCATGTGGTGGGTCCTCAAGCCACCACATGGCTTTCCACCAATTATTTTACCATGGTCCAATTATATATTACTTACCAAATGTTCCAAATAAACTATATATAACTTACTATTTCCACGTAACATATCCACCTCACCACATACCTACCACATGGCTCCATGTTCCATATCCAAACATTCACATGAAACCTAACATTCCACTCAATATTCCATGTGAAACCACATAACATCCCAAACATGCCATGTTTTATCCACAAATTTCCACGTCATACCCATAAGCCTCCACAAACCCTACAAAATACATTTTCATGCCAACCATTTTACATGTTTTACCATGAATATCATGGTATTTCAACTATCCAAAATTTCCCCCACTTACACATGTGGAATATATGGATATGCTTTGCCCACCAAAAATAATGAGCATAAGATTCAAACCTTGCATGTTTTGGTAAAAGGGGTAAGTCTCAACCATGTGGGCTATGGGCCTAAACGCTATATAAAGTGTGAAACATTGTATTTAAAATCATTCAAAAGAGATTAGCAACCATTATTAAGGGCTAAAGCCATAGAGCTTAGACAGCTTGCAAAGGGTGCTAGAGGCAGAATTGGGAGAAAGTCCAAAAAGGGACTTACATTATTTTTTTTCCAAAGAACAACTTTCCAGTTGTTCATTTTTCATTTTGAGAAATTTGTAAGTATTTTTCAAGTAATTTTCCTAATACATCAACTTATATAGGACTCGAAGATGTATGCCTTCGTACTGAACTTTGTTATCAAATTATGTGTTGCGTTTTGAGAATTTCTTGAATTATTCTAGTTAAATTGATAATTTATAAGTCAAATTTTTAAATTATTTCATAAGTTAATATTCTAAAGCAAAAACAAATATATAAGCATATTATTGATTAATTTTATGGATTAGGTTGGTATTATAACGGTTACTTTATTGGGCTAACTTCTATTTAGGCATTGTTTTGGTGCACCAATTTTGATATCAGAGCTAAATTTGTAGGTGAATTTGTAATTTTGTTGTTTTAACCAAAATTAGTTATTGTTTAACATTGGATCTAATTCTAGTTCAGATTCAGGTGTTACTAAATTTCATTATCACTGTGATAATACAATACTTACAATCTCAAGAGTAAAGTCAGCAAGTAGCAAAGCAACAGTAGGAGCAAAAAATATAGAGCCTCCAATAGAGCATTGATGCACTATGATTAGAGTTACAATATGAACATTGATAGAAGAAAAAGATGCATGGAGATTCAAAGATTTGTGGACATTGTGCTCGATGAGGTCCTATTGTCGAGCAATGTTGGATCTTACATCCTAGTCAGGCTCCATTATGGTTTAGAAAGTGAAACATGGAGAGAGGTAAAGCACCAATTAAGTCCAATAGTAGTCAATCAATTTGACCCATAGTATATTGTCAAGAAACTTTAAATTCTTTAATGTGATAATTACTATCGATGGAAGTGCCATATATTATGCTACGCTCTAAGGAAAGTCAAAGGTAGAATGGTATTGCTATTACTAAAGGGAAGTTCATGCAGATCTATTTTAACTAGAATTTTAGAGCTAGTTATATTACTGAAGGTCTTGCATAGTGTCTACAACTAAGGACTCTTCCATTACTTTACACTAAGACATTTGGAGGAGTTGATGGCATAGTACATGGACATGCAACCCATTATGGTAACCTACATTTTGACATTGAAGGGATATTCTTTGATCAATTATCTCTTGATATAGTTCAAGGAGAAGTTGAGAAGATCACTTTAGGTAATTATTATCTCACATCTTGACATGTCAGAAACACTGCATCAAGAGAAGGAATCCAACTGACCACCAATCATACCTACAAAATTTAGTTTGAGACAAGCCAGATAACAAAGGTACATTATGGTTATAGTAGTGATTCTTATAATTGATATACTCCTGATAGTCCTATCAATTAAAATGATATAGAAATTCTAGAAGCAAATAATGCTCTGATTATCAATGTACCTTTTGATGTACATACTGAAGATGAAATTAATGAAATCAACTCTTATGACTATATTAAGAATGTTAGAGATAATAAATGTAATAAACCTCAATATTCATCAAGTTCATGTGGTGATACATTAAAAAAGTACACAAAGGGAATAGGTTCTAAGCTATTAGCTAAAATGGGATTCAAAGGAAAAGGCCTTAGCATTGATGGTCAAGGAATTATCTAGCCTATCTAAGTGGCAAAGAGACCACTTCGTGTAGGATTAGGATATAGAGGTGAAGGATAAATGTCCCAAGAATCTAAGTTGAAGGATTACTCAAGCAGTAAGCAAGAACACCTTGAAGATCTGGAATTACTCTCTAAAGATGCAATAGTTACATTGGATGAAGAATATTTATTGAGGTATGCAAAGAAGAAATACTTGAATGTATTTTTTGATTATGCACAAGAGAGTCCTAAAAGTATGTTTAAAAAACTATCAAAATGAGGTTGTCTAAAGAAGACAGGAAAAGTCAGCAACAACCTAAGACAAGGGTTTTTAATTTAACTTCAATCAAGAGACAAATAGAGTCTTGTCAGTTAGAACCTGAGGTAACATCATTTAAGGAAATAGTAGTCAATGAGATGCTGATAGTTCAGAAATTGTCACCCTGAAAAGGTAAGTAACACTTTTTCAAAAGAAGAATAGCTAAGCATTCTAAGATAGATTATATTTTTAATATAAATTATCAAAAGAATTTGATCTCATAAGAGGTTGTAGAAACCTTAGGATTGAAAAATAATCCATAATTCCAACCCTATTCTCTAGATAGAATAGATGATGGTAATAATGTACATGTAATTAAAACATGTAAACTAGGGTTTGTAATTACCTCTAATTTTCTAGATGAACTTGAATTAGATGTAGTTCCACTTCAATTTAGTGGCATAATCCTAGGTAAACCATATTTATCTCTAAGAAAGGCCACTTAATCCAAGAAGGAAAATCAATATAGCATTGTAAAAGATGAGATAGAATATCTTGTACGAGCATATTAGTAGTAACCGTTATAGGTAAATGGTGCCTTCAGTGTTATTTTACTCATCTATGTTTTAGATAGGAACACTACAAGACAACATGAAGATTATGCCATAAGAAGCATCGGGAATAGTTTAGAAGATAGGATGTATAATTTAATCTATATACAATGTACAAACATGTATACAAATTTGCTTTATATTTGTAAGACCTAAATATAGGCATTATTTATAAATGCATAAGACCCAAGTATGGGCAATGTTTGTAATCATTATAGTGTTCGTAAACACCCAAGAAGGGTAACGTTTGTAAATTATGTGGATATGTAAGACCCTAAGAGGGTAATTATAAAAAAGTGATTGTTATAACATTCGGTGACATTTTCAAAGACTTAGATCTGAAGACTTGAAACCAACTGACATTTAGGAGATCATCTAAGCCAGAGCTGAGAGCTAGAGCCATGAAAAGATCCTCATGTTGAGTACCAGGTCTAGTACTAGATTTTTTTAGGATAAAAACTTTCTCAATTAGGAGGATTGATCTAGGAGGATCCATATTCACTCTAAAAATATGATGTCAAATTTTAGGTTGATCATTGTCATGGCGCAGCGGCTATTTAAACCTTTTCAATGGTATACTGAACATAGAAAATGGAGCTCATATGCTCCTTGTGCATCTATTCAAAGGTCCATTAAAATTGGTCAAAGTTGGTCAAGCTATAGAAATTGACCATTATAGAATGATTCAATAATAGTTCCAATGTGTATATCATCTTGAGAGCTTTTTGACGTAATTTATAGTTCATGAAATGGAGTCCATATGTGCAATTTATGGCCAATCAAATTTGTGGTCAAAATTAGTCAATATGATGATGTGGAAAAATAAGGACTAGTATGGACATGACACATGGTATTCAGTTCATATGGGAAAATAGTTGATTTCAGTCATTTATCTTTGATAGGCAAATATAGTCATCTTTGACAGGTGTAACAGGGCAAGTAAAAAAAATTGGGTTTCGATAGAACATCTAGTTGGATGTCGACAAGTGGTGAGTCATTGACAATTGGCAATTAGTTGAAAAGTGGTGAGTGGAGATTAGACCATGTAGTGGGTCCTCAAGCCACCACGTGGCTTGCTACCAATTATTTTACCATGGTCCAATTATATATTATTTTTTAAATGTTCCAAACAAACCATATATAACTTACCATTTCCACGTAACATATCCACCTCACCACATCTTGCCATGTGACCCCATGTTCCATGTCACGTTCCATATCCAAACATTTATGTGAAACCTAACATAACACTCAATATTCCATGTGAATTCACATAACATCCCAAACTTGCCATGTTTTATTCACAAATTTCCATGGTAAACCCATGAGCCTCAACAAACCCCATGGAATACATTTTAATGCTAACCATTTGGCATGTTTTACCAAGAATCTCATCGTATTTCAACTATCAAAAATTCCCCCAACTTACAAATATGGGATATATGGATATGCTTTGCCCACCGAAAATAATGAGCACGAGATTCAAACCTTGCATGTTTTAGTAAAAGGGATAAGGCCCAACCCTATGGGTTATATGACTAAACGCTATATAAAGTGTGAAAAATTGTATTTAAAATCATTCAAATGATCTTAGAATCCATTGTTAAGGGCTAAATCTAGAGAGTTTGGATAGCTTGCAGAGGATGCTAGAGGCAAAATTGGGAGAATGTCCAAAAAGGGACTTATATTATTTTTTTCCAAAGAACAACTTTCTAGTTGTTAATTTTTTATTTTGGAAATGTTTGTAAGTATTTTTCATGTGTTTTTATTAATACATCAGTTGACAAAGGACCCAAAGATGTAGGCCTTTTTATCAAACTCCATTATCCAATTGTGTGTTGTGTTTTGAGAATTTCTTGAATTATTCTTGTTAAATTGATAATTTTTAAGTCAAATTTTTAAATTATTACATAAATTAATAGTGTAAATCAAAATAAATACACAAATGTATTATTGCTTAAGTTTACGAATCAAGTTACGAATCAAAAGTTATGGCCTCTATAAGATTGGCCTATTTTTTTTAATATCATATAGGTGTCTCAAGAAATCAAGTAGGCTATGAATCCATCATTTCTCACCCATATGTAGTAGATGCATCTAAAATTGAAGTGCATGAAGTAACTACAAATATCCAACTAGATATATCTAAGTAGGTATATCATCTATATGGACACTTGGGTACATTAGGCAACTCTGGGCCACTCAAAAATGCCAACCACTATAGCTGGAGTATGGCATGAAAATGGTGTGCAACCTAAAATATGATGTTAGATGTATACAATGTATAGAATGACATGGAATTTTATATTCCATCTGATCAACTAATGTGTAAGTGAGCATATGAAAATAATGTGCCACCCACAGGTCCCTAAATTTGATAACTTAGTCTATGAATTTTGATCTGAGTTGTAATAATATGTATCTGGGTAACTAAATCAAACATGGGAATGGTCATGCCATTTATGATAACCCCAATATGAGAAAACTTATATGAATTTGAGCAAAACTAATAAAAACTTGATAAATATGTAACTAAATCTATGCAAACATGTATTGTACTTGCTATACTTTTATGGTTAATTTGGATTGTTTTGAAATTGAGGCTATTAGATAGTAATGCCATGTCCTGGACAATAGTACCATTATTAAAAATGTTGTGCCAGTTTCCCAATTTGGGTGCTAGTTTCCTTCTAGCTTGATTTTTGTGTGACTATGTTGATCTCTATTTCACTAGTGTGACTTTTATATTATAGTTCTATATTAGTTATTATGTATTTATTACTTTCATTTTTCTTTGAACATATTGTACTTTCATATTCTTTATCATTCATAATTTCACTTCGATTCATAAACCCCTTAAATTCATTTAAATAGATTGTCTACCTAATTTGTCTAAGGTCCCAAATCACTAGTAAAACATCATTTTCATGTATATTACTAAATCTAAATGCATTTATCTATTTTATTAGATTTAATTAATTCAAAACCATTTCCAATAGAATGAGTGGCATGTTTTCTTTCATGATTGACATTATTTTATGCCCCCAGAACTGGAAAACAAAAAGGGTGATTCAACTTAGAATTATTTGGTTTAAACAATAAAGCATATATTATTTTTTTATTTTTTATTTTTATTTTTATTTTGGACCCATCCAAATTGATTTACTCATATCTAAGTTAGACTTTTGAAAAATTAAAACTATAACTTAATTATGTGAATGTATCTTTGAAAAAGGATAATTTGTTTCATTCTTATAAAATATATATGGTTGTACAATGTTTTGCTTCTTTTTCTCTGAATTTGAATGATAATAAATTTTATACAAATGATAATATTTTTTTAATATATTTTTACAATTATAATGTAGAAAATTATTTTGTTTATGATGAACATTTGAATTTTCTAACCAATATAAATGTTGATATTAATAAAAATACTTCTTAATTCATTAATAATAAATCATAACTCATTAATGTCCAATTTTAAAACTTCCTCTTAAATTTAATATAAAAATAAATAAATAAATACAATAAATTTTCTGAAAACAAATTTGTATGTAAATATTTACCTCATATTTTAATGATTTTCCAATCATATTTTTAATCATCCAAGTTCCCAATTTAATCCTATTTCGCAATAATAGATTGTACTCCTCTTATTCTACAATCATCTTTTCCTAATAATCTCTTCCTCATATTTCTAAAAATTATTCAGTACCTTAATAATAAATTTTTGTTCCCCAAATATCTACTATGATTGTTCCAACTGCCAATAATATAGTCACTCGCATAAATGTCTTTCCACGTTCTAATTATCGTCACCAAGCCCTACATTCTCAATCATTCTAATTAAAAATTCCATGTTCTACCATTGATATTTCTCACCAAACCCCTTCCATCCAAACTATCAAAATGGGTTCTAAGACGTAAACTCTTCAAAGTATGGAAATTCAAATCAAATCCCTCGAATGTACCTAACTTTCAATGTTAATCATATGGCACTAAATTTCTTTCTTATTCTTTTCCGCCAAGCTTGTCGCCCCAAAATTTTATTTCTCTAAAGGAGGAGATCCTTTGCATCATATCATAACATTTGATATGTCTTATTTAAATTTTACCTACCATAATAAAACTTTTTTGTTAAAATATTTTCTATAATCTTAAAATTTTATAGCTTTGATTGTGTAAATTTATAATCTCTTTTACAACATTCTATGTTTAGGATAATTTTTTTAAGCTTATTTTCAAATTAATATTGATACAAATATTACATATTTCAAATTTGATTAAGTTTAAAAAACTAGTATAAATAAATATAATTAAAATTATATGTGTTGATTTAAAATATTGATTACTAAAAATAATTTATAAGCTGCTAAATAATGAATTTTATAAAAAATTTATTGATAATTTATATTTAATTAATAAAAAAAATACTATTTTCAATTTTTATTTCTTCTTTGATGAATATTTTTATGCTATTAAAGAGTTTAAAATTAAGCTTTTAAATACAAATATTCGTAAGTATAGTTGGAATGTTTATTTATTTTATTTTAAATTTTAAAACAAATTAAAATTTTAAAAATATAAAAAATAATAGTTAGTTTCCAACTGAGAATGACTAAGAATTTACTGAATGCCATAGAATTAACATTCATCTCATAAAACTATTTTATTCCAAAAAAAAAAAATAACACAAATAACAAAGTTCAAAAAATCTACTGAAACTCCTCAAGAGTTTGATTATATATATATATATATATATATATATATATATATATATATATATATATATATATATATATATATATATATATATATATATAATAAAACCATTAAATAGCTCAAAACCCTTTCCATATCATAATTTTTAAACATATATTATATTCAATAAATAAATAAAAAATGTTGCCTAATTTTATTTTTTAATTCAAATACATTTTGCAATCATTTTAAAATTCAGGGCATTCAACTTATTTCTCTTTCTAAGTGGATGGCTTCATTTTGAAATTTTTTTTCCATATTGGATGGGACTTCACGAGCTAATTGAAGCTAGGAGTACATCGAGAAATCGAGACTTCAACCATTTTGCAATTTTGTTGCCTAAGTTTAAATCTTTTAAATATTACAATCTCTTGAAATTAACTTTGATTATCACATCATTTATAGAAAGGAGGGTCAAAGCTGTTAATTAGTCTTCCAAGTTCGAGTTATAATGTTGGCTCCACCAAATCATCCGAATCAATATATCTATAAAAACTATTGAAAACCTAAATAACATAACAATTTTTTTTTTTTCAATAACATAAACATGAAAGGAAAATTGGATCTAACCTTGAGTTGCTACTGCTTTTCCTACTAAAATTTTAGTTATGACTTTCAGCTTGCCAAAAATGTGAAAGGCAAAATCAGTTACTTTGTTTCTTATTTCACTTACTTAATTGCACACGAAATATACCAACCTCTTTTCTGTACGTCTAAAACGAATCGAACAACTTTCTTCAATTCTAAACAAGGAATTTCAACCTTCCCTTTCTCCATTTGCTCTCCTTCAATTTTTAAGGTTCTTTGCATATTATATTTACAGACACGATACCTACCCTCTCGTCTGTCTGTCGGTATTTTTATTTTAAAGGTCATATATGGCAAGTGATGGGATTCTTTATTCAAAAGGAAAAAAAACCTTTTGCATTGCATAGTTGTTCTTATATATAACGAAATCTGGTTTGATGGCACAATGTGGACCATATAGTTTTTTTTATTATAATAAAAAGGTATGATTAAAAAATATAAATATTACATATTTGTAAGTTATATATTTGACCAACTAATATAAAAAATATTATATTAATTATTAAATAATTAAACATTCAATTCTCAAACATTTGCCACATTAATATAAATGACTTTATATTTTAAATAAACATAAATCAATAAATAAAAAACTAAAGTAAAAAGTATTAAATATATTATTAGACAAATAAACAATCAATCGTAAACATCTGCCACATTAATATAAATGCAACATCTACCACATTAATATAAATG
The DNA here is from genome assembly GCA_037957365.1 of Torreya grandis. Lineage (NCBI taxonomy): Eukaryota > Viridiplantae > Streptophyta > Pinopsida > Cupressales > Taxaceae > Torreya > Torreya grandis. The sequence continues at coordinate 2,204,424 of JARHVA010002913.1, read as the reverse complement.
CTTCTATACTTTAAGAAACATTGGTTAGTAAATTGAAGAAAATAATAATAATAATAATTAATGTAGTAACGTTTGTTTAAAGAATTTTATAAATAAATTGGATGTTTCGTTTTATACATTAAAAAAATATTGGTTAGTAAATTATATATATATATAAACTTGTTCAAAAGATTTTGTAAATATATCAGAATTTTAACCTATACATTAAGCAAACATTGATTGGTAAATTGTATATATATATAATTATTTTGCTAAGAAGATTTTGTGAATAAATGAGATATTTTAACCCATAACAAAGTAGTTGAAAGTATATTAAGTTCTGCTCATGTCAAATCCCTGAAGTGTATGCACTTGCACTTGGCTTCTATCATTTCTTTGGCTTCTATGAAAGAACCAATTCATATTATAATTATTGTATAATTTTAGCGGACCAATTACAAACTTTGACATAAGATTTACCATTCAACCTATTTTTCTTCTTCTTTAATCTTGGCTTCTATTTCTTTGGCTTGTATGAAAGAACTGATTCATATTATAGTTAGTTATTGTATAGTTTTAGCAGACCAATTATAAACTTTAACATAAGTTTTACCGCTCAACCCTAATTTTCTTCTTCTTTAATCTTTTTAATTTTTAAAATATAGGAATTGGCAACATCACCATTGTGGCCATCAGAGTGAAGGAGACTTCAGTATGTAAGCATCCAATCACAAACCTTAAACTGGTAGAAATTCAGCAAAAGCCGATTAATCTCATTACGCCCACTTTCAAAGCTTGTATTTCGTTGACTTATTTGAAAGAACCCATGTCTAGCATGAAGAGTGTTGTACCAACTCATATCATAGTTTGTTATTGTGTAGTTTAGTAGATAAATAAATTAATTTAAAAAAAAAAAAAAAAAAAAATCTTCTCAATAAGTTTCACTGCATGTCCCTATTCTTGTTCTTCTATTATCTTGTCTTTTTCTTTTTGTCTATATAAAGAATCAGTAACATTGCCATCATTATCTTATTAATGACTAACCTCAAACTGGTAGACACTCAGCAGATATCGATCTACTCCCCACCCACGTACTCTTCTTCTTTTTCTCTTTCTTCTGCTAGTGAAATGTATATAGTTGTTATGACGTCAGAGTGGTATAAGGAGTAGGAAGGAAGCTTCTTGGTGGAAAGAAATACATTATGATACACTAATTATCTTGTTCTACAACAAGACACTGTTAGGTAAAAATCTAAGTAATTTAGTTTTTATTTGAGACAATAACAAAAATTTGTACCCAGCAAAGAAAAACAAAAAATCCGATTTGCTTTGAAGACGTGGTACAGAATTTGACCCATTATATAAAAAGCGCAAAAGTAAAACTGTTTGTATTATATTGGGTAAAATATTATTTATAGTGGTTGATTATTTACCATAGTGTAAATAATATATTGTCTGAGTAAATATGGTAATATAGTTAGTATTATTATTGTTATAAAATAATAATGTGTATTTGGTTAGTGTAATATATTACGAATAGAAGTTGTAATATATTATTGTTATTGTGGGTTTAACAACCACATAATTTTAAGATAGAATTGTGGGATATTGATTCTTTAATAATAAGCTATCTCTGGTCTATATATTTGTCTATACCTATAAGTATATGTAATAGAAAATATTCATAATATAAGAAATAATATATTGTGTGATTAAATTACTTCTCTATGTGTTCAGCTCCATTGCATGAGTTAAATCTATGTCAAAGCTCGTACAATACTTAACGGTGGTATCAAACTAGGGAAATAAGTATGGAGTGTTAATCTTGTGAAGGGGTTGTTCTATGGTGAATTGCCCTAGAGAATGAGAAATTAATGGTGTAAACATTCTTTGAAGATCTTGTGCAACCATGCATCTTCATTGTGAAAATCAACATTTTCATAGTTCTCTACATTGAAGTAGCTTGTTGAATGATCCTAAGAAAAATCATTCCTAAAGCCTATGCACATATATGATACGTGTTTTGCTCCTTGTATATTCATTTTTCTATGTTGTAGGTTTCTTGTAAAATATTAGTGTGAATCTTTTCAATATATGTTCTACTATTTATAGACTTATTTTGGTACAACGCCCTTCCAGATATTTATAAGTAGAGATATCATCTAATTCATCTCTGCCCTATGTGCACTGAAGACATCATTGTTCAATTTGCTCATACATTTTATAGATAGACCCATATACCCTATTGGATTATGGATCTCTTGGTTCATTGGATTGACCATGAGAATTCACTACGTATTCCAAACTTTTCAAACTTGTGCTCCTAAAGGACTTGTACAATTGTGATCTATGCATTATTTTAACTACATCTTTATCAAAAACATCAGCCACATCGTAGCTATTTTCCACCTAGTTGCACCATCACCTTGATCTAGATATACATCATTACAAGCATCCACAAACTAAGTAAAATACCCAGCTCCTATGTTTAGATCATGATCCTTGAACTCCTTACCAATGGTCTGGTGACAAGTTCCAGCCTAAAACTCTCGATGAGGTGGATCCATGAGCATCCTATGGAATTCAAATGACCTAATTTATAAGTCTTCTTATATCATTCAATGGGTATGTTTTTATTAATAGTCTATCTTTGTATGTACTTATGTCAAATCCCATAGTCTTATCTACATCAAAAATAAAATGAATCAAGAGTCTAGAGTCATTTTTTATTTCAAACAAGTCAAAATTGTTAAAGATAAAATTCTCTTATGAATGCATTTTTTAATGACCCCAACATCCTATGTATTTTTTCACATTGGAAACAATGTGTAAATAATTATGCTTCACATCTTCATTGGTTGAGTAGGTAATGACATGAAGAAGGTCATAGGAAATGGAGGAAGGAGGTGTTTTAGAGACCTCTCATCATTTATTAATGATGAAGTTGCACTTCTAGTATGATGACTTAGTTTTTAATTGGGTGGTGTGCAAAATAAAAAAAAAGTAGTAAATTCATGTTCCTTTGTGAGTATTCCCTATCTAACCCCTTTTGTAGAAGCATTGTAGAATGTTGATCAAAATTTATCATAGAAATTATGATGTAAAGATTATTAGTAAACCTAAAAAACATTTTGTAAGGTTTTTGGTGTACCTACTGTGGAAGGTTATTTGTACACCTATAAAACTAATTGGATAAGATTATTGGTTGAAGCTAGGTAAAATCATCAGATTAAAACTATGGAGGATGTATCGAAGCTAGGTATTATTCATGCTTGAATGGTGGTTATATCCATCCATGAAAGCCACTTTTAAAAATACAGTGTTTTGGAGTTTTGTACAACCCTGATGCTTTACATAGTTGAAGATAAGATCATGAGCACACAGACATGGCATGCTATAATCATAGAACATGATATGTTTGACCATGTAAAAAATAAGGGGGAATGTTGAGGATTAACATTTATATTGGGTAAAATACTATTTATATTGGTTGATTATTTACCATTGGGTAAATAATACTTACTATTTTTAATTTTTCATATGGTAAATATAGCAATATAGTTAGTAATATTATTATTAGAAAACAATAATGTATATTTGGTTCATTTAATATAATACAAATAGAAATTACAATATATTATTGTTAATACGGGTTTAATACCCACATGATTCTAGGATATAATAATGGGATGTTGACTCACTAATTATAGGTTATCTCTTGCCTATATATTTGTCTATACCTATGGGTAGGTGTAGTATAAGAAATATTCATAGTGTGAGAAATAATATATTGTGTCATTAAATTACTTCTCTTTGTGCTCAGTGCTATTACATGAGTTAATTATGTGTTCAAGCTTGTACAATACCTAACATTTGACCCATTATATGAAAAGTACAAAATTCCAAAATATATTATTTGTAATATATTTTAAAACTTAAATTGTGATAATGGAAAATGTTTAATTAGATTGATATAAATGATAGTTATTTTTATCAAAAAATTATTATAAGAAGTGTAATGCTTGTGAAATTTGTTTTGGCAATGACCTTCAAATAACTATTTAATCTTATTTTAATAAAATATAACAAAAATATTAAAATAACATCATATTATAAAGAGATCAACCAGTCTCAAAGAGACACTTAGCAAACCAAATCAAGGAAAATGAGAAGATCATGAAGGAATAAAGAAAGACAATCAGTGTAGGAAGAACTTCCCATACCCATATACAAGGTATAAGTAATTAATCGCCTAGCAAAAGCACTTAGATAAATGTCAAAGAACAATAAATGGGGGTCAATAGTCCTTATAAGTACTTATGTTAGCATTCATGAATTCACTAAAATATTTGTTTAGATACCAAATAGGTTCTTCTTGATTGACTCCAATATTTAGCTTGATGTTATACCAATTAGAGGCTAATTTGGCCAAAAAGTCAGCAACCTAATTTCCTTCCATTAGATAGTATGGTTCCATTGAACACCCTTGAGTCCTTAAATGAGGATGTCGATGTCTTTATTACATTCATTCATCTCCCCTACTATAATTGAAGGGAAGACATTTTGTTGAAATAATCAACCAAAAGTTTAGAATCAAATTTCAAAATAATATCAATAATGTGCTTTGACTTAGCTATTAGAAGAGTTTGGAGAATGGCCATAACCTCAACATAGTTATTATAAGTAACACAAAGATGAGAATCAAACCAAAACTTAGCATTGCATGATGATTATGACAAACATCTCCCATAGCAACATTTCTAGGATTGTCTTTTGAAGTTAGACATCAAAATTAATTTTAACCAAGCCAGGATGAGGATGAACCCATTTAATGGGTTGATGATGTTGAGGACATATGAAAGAGGTGGAATATGGATATGACCCAGAGATACTGAGTCCCATTAAGACTCTAGATACCCATCAAGAGCTCACTTAAAAAATTTGAACCCAGACTTTACAATTTTATTTTAAATTGGCCATTATTCTACCCCAAACTTGAGTTATATGTGTGGTTATACATTGAAAATCCTTTGATTTTATTCTCACCAAATAATCTAACTAATTAAACTAGGCCTAATTACATGCAACAAATTGATGGCTTTTAGCTTTTAAGAAGATTATATCTAATTCACAAGAAAAAATCTGGATAGAGTCATGATTTTTATAAGAATTTCTCATCAAATAACACCATAAATGATGAAGGGAAGTAGAAAATGGGAAATATAAAAGAGGATGTCAACTAGAATCCTCATCTTGAAGGCATATTATACATCTATTTGGACCAAAAACCCTCCTTTTTGAAGATTATTTTGATAAAGATAGTTGTCTAGAGCTAAAAGCCACATGATAACATTCACCTTAGACCAAAATATTCAATGCCAAAATTGATTATAAAGCTTAAAATTTTCAACCTCCAAGTTTTTAGCCAAAAGAGTTTTATAACTAGTTTGCACTATGTAATATCTAGAACCATGTAAACCCCATCCAAGGAAATTTGAATGTTTATCCAATGATAATTTTTTAGAAGCAAGAATACTATCTAATCAGTCAATGAGATGAGGAAAATATTGACTAGGCCAAAGATATTTTGGTTTCCATTTACAAACTTGCACTCCATCCTACCTGACTACATACTGAAAAATAGATATACATGAATCCAACCTGATTCAATTTATTTATATTTTAATTCCATAATATCATAAAAATAAATATAAATAGGGCTATTTTGATCTCAAGTATCCTCTTAGAAAATATTTTGGTCACCCTTTCCTAAAATCTAAAAAAGGTCAGATTTAATAAGATTTCTTCCCAATTTCATTATTCTCCATATCTAAGACCCCCGCCAAGTTTTGACATCCTAGGGATAAAATAGTGATTCTCCATATGCAGGTACTTAAGCTTAATAATTCTTCCCCATAAATCATATTCTTCCACACACCATATCTATTATAATTTAATATCAAGTGATATAGTATTAAGGAGGGAGGATCACAAACCTAAACCACCATGGTCTTTAGGTTGACATATTTAACCTGGGATATTAATCAAATACCATTTTTTTCTCTAAATTTCCTTCCCACATAAACTCTCTCATCTTTCAGCGCAAACAATGAAGAATGCATTTTGGGGAAGTGAGATCCATAAAAATTTTAACTTGGAGAGCTCGAATCATAGCTTTATGAAGCATTATATGACCTACCTAAGAAAGGCATCTATGAGTCCAATGATTAATATAACACTAAATAGATTTCAACATAATCTTCTAGTGTTTTTTCACCAAGAAAATAGGGTAAATTAGGATGCCAAAATATTTTAAAGGAGGAGAGGCAATCTAGAAATTAAGAATATTAGCAATCTGGTCCTCAAGATGAGGATCGGTATGGGAAAATAAAATCTAATATTTTTGATCATCCAAAGTCTAATCCAAAGTAGTGAAATAAATGTCAAGAGATTAGATAATAGCCAAATATTCCATGAAAGTGGCCTTTTCCATCAAACAAATATCATCTAAAAATTGAAGATGAGAAAGTGGATCCATACCTTGCACTATGTGAAATCTAGAAAAAAAAATAGAACACTTGAGATGTTATAACAACTTTCCCAATCCTTCTCCTTGAATGAGAAAGAGATACAAGGAAAGAGGATCACCCTAATGAAGACCTCACTCAGAATGACAAATAGCTAAGGGAGAACCATTTATAATCATTTAAGAGGAAGGTAATAAATAACAATCCATGACCCATTAGATCCAATTATCATCAAAACCAAAGGCTTTTAAAATATCTGCAAGAAATTTCCAACGAACTCTATCATAAGCCTTATAAATATCAAGATTCATGAATATATAAATTTTATTATTAATATGCATAGAGTGAATGGATTTCTAGATAATCACAATACCATAAATTATTTGGCAACCCTAAACAAAACCCCCTTCTTCATGATAAACAATGGAAATAAGGAATCTTTTAAGTCTGTCAACAATAGTTTTTGAAAAAATATTATAGATAGTATTACAAAGAGCTATGGGTCAGACATAAGAAAAATTCAAAACTTCATACTTATTAGGAATTGGAGTGATAAAAGTATTATTAATAGATTTTATAATTTGTTTTGAAGTATGCACTTCCTCTGAAGCATCCAAAATGTCATCTTTAACAATGTCCCAAGAATATTGAAATAAATCATTAGGAAATCCATCTAAGCTAAGAGCTTTATCCTTTTTCATCATAAAAACAACTTGTTCTAATTAGTCCATTGAAATAGGGTCTTTGAGGAAGGAATTATCATATGCTGAGATAAGGTTATGAATACTTTTCAAAATGATACATGTATTATCAACATATAAATCATTGGGGGCTTTGAATAATTCATGAAAGTGAGAGACATCATCTGATTGGATTTCTTGAATGAAATCAATTATGGAGCCATTGTGTCTTTGAATCTCCTTGAAATAATTAACCTATTTTTGAGGCACAATTGAGTGCTGAAAAAAGGATGAATTATGATCTCTTGTAGATACAACCATTTAGCATGAGATTTTTTCTCCACATGATTTCTTCTTGAAGCTCAAGTTTTTCTAAATCATTATAAAGTTTGGATTATAGTATTAATAAATTCTTACTTAAGCCTTGTTTCTAAATACATCATAGATCTTTACCAACTTAAAAAAATATCTATTTTCTTTTGAAAAATATTACCACAAGAGGAGAAATTCCTCTCTTTGACAAAGCTTAACTTGTAGATTAAAACATATTGAGTTGTACCATGATGAGGTTTCCCTTTCTACCACCAAATTCTAATCTTGTCTTCCAAGTCATTTTATTTTAGCCATATAAGTTAAAATTGGAAAGGGGAATTTCAAGGCTTAAAAGATCCTTCCCACTACAAATCTATTGACCAATTATTTGAACCCACATTGTCCAGGATGGAAGAATCAAGTTGTAGTTGTTGATAAGGCCAAAAATCACTAACCAAAAATCTATATTGATGTTATACAATGAAATCATCCCTAATTATCCTATTATTCCAAGTGAAAGAACTTTTATTGAGAGGAATATCCATTAGTTGAAGTTGATTGATGTTTTGAAGAAGAAGATGAATAGCTAGAAGGAGGGTAAGAAGTCCTCCCCCTTGTTTCATTAAGATATAACACCACATTGAAGTCACCTCTAATAATCCAAGGGAAATTGTAAGGAGAAACTTCCCTATGAATATGTATATCAACCCAAAGATTAATCATACCTTAAATATCTTAGAGAGTGATGTAGAAAAATAGGCCAATATTTTAGAGGTCATAACTTTTGACCCATAGCTCCGTTTGAGCTTTTCCACATGCCAAAACAACCATCTCAAAAAAATTGATGTTGTTTTAAGCTACCCTATCCACTTATATTTGATTTTGATATTTTTTATAGGCCATACATGATCATCTGAGGGTTTGAAATTATCATTTAATAATTTTTCAAGAATTTCTTATTTTTAAAAATTGTATATTTTTAGGTCCAATAGTTAACTTCAATTGAATTTCATTTGATGGGTTAATTTTATCATTTAAAATATTTTAGTATATTTTTAAATCTGTGTGTGCTTACATGCAAAACTCACTATAAATAGTAGTTGCTAAAAATAGATATTTTTTATATATATATTTTTTTTAATTTTTTGCATGTCAACTCTAAATTTTGACTTGAGGCTTATTTTAGTATGGTTTGGGATTATAATTATTTGAATTAATTTCAATACAAATAAATAAAAGTCATTATTTTTAGAATCTTTTCTTATTAATAAATTATTATTTTAATAGTTTTTATGTTCATTATCTGGTATCAGAACAAGTTTGAATCTTGAAAGTGTAAGACATGGAGAGAGGACGATGAGGTATTATGAAAATAGACTAGACTATACAAGAGTTGTAGAGGCAAGTGGAATAATTAATTGAGGTTATCACCAATCAGGAAAGAAGATAAGGTGGTGATGAGGACATAAATCATGATGAATAAGTTCAAAAAAAAGAAAAATAGCAAGAGCAACCACCATCAATGGAAGAGAGGATGGTTCAAGATTTAGAAAGAAGAAATGAAGGATTCAAGGTTGATGTTCTAGATTATGGAGGTAGTTTAAAACTAAAGGAGTTGATAGATTGGATGAATAGCATATAAATTTTCTTCGAGTGGAAGACTATGAGAGAAGATAAGAAGGTAAAGTTTGCATGCACAAAATTGAAAGGTCATGCAATGATTTGGTGGGATCACCTCCAGAAAGAGAGATAGATAAAATGTAAATATAATTAATTTATGAAAAAATATGGAAAATAATCTAAGAGATAAATTTATTCCTATGGATTATGCATAAACTCTACACAAAATATTTTAGAATTTGAGGCAAAAAGATTACAATATACAAGAGTATACATATGAGTTTTATAAATTTTCCATACAAGTAGATAATGATGAAACAAAAGAGCAAATGGTTGCAAGATATGTAAATAGTTTAAAATTTTCTATTCAAGATGAATTAAGCATGCATATAATAATTTGCATAGAGGATGCTTATCAATTAGCTTTGAAGGTAGAAGAAAAAAAAATAGATAGAATTATAGAAGAACATCTCTCGATTCATGAAGAGGAAGGCCTCCTCTAAGTAGGGGATGAGGTGAGTTTAATAGCACCAAAGATGGGTCTAATACCAAAAGAGGTAAATCATCATATGGTGTAGAAAGACAAGATCAAAAAAGGTAAGGGTTTCAATACCAACAAAGAAGAAGAGGGTTGCAAAGAAGACGAGGTTATGGTAGTGCTAGAGGATGGTTTTCAAATCAATGCAAATCTTATGTTTGTTATAGATGTGTAGAGAAAGGACAAAGAGCATTTGAGGGTCCAAATTATTGAGATCAAGAAAGGAGGAAAAAATATCACCCAAGATTGAATCTAGTTGAGGTTGAGATCAAAGAGCAAAATACTAAAGTTTCACCTATAAATGTAGGAGAGAATCCCATGATGAGAAGAACCATGATCGCTCCAAGGAAGGAACAAGTGTAGAATAAAGAAGGTGGTGATGCATGGATATGATCAAACATTTTTCAAACAAGATGTACTTCAGGTGGAAAGGTATGCAAAGTAATTATAGATGGTGGTAGTTGTGAAAATATGGTTTCTAAGAAAATGATAGATAAACTAAATTTACAATGTGAAAATAATCCCAATATTTATCAAATTTCATGGTTTAAGAAATGGAATGAGGTTACATTAGATAAAAGGTTCTTAATCAATTTTTCTATAGAAAAAAGTTGTAATGATGAAATATAGTGTGATCTTATTCCAATGGATGCATGTCATGTGTTATTGGGAAGACTATGACAATCTGATAGGAAAGTAACTCATGATAGAGAAAAGAACACTTACACTTTTTGGAAAGGTGGTACAAAGATAGTTTTGTTACCTTTTAAAGAGGAAGAGAAGACATAAATCATGTTAGCTATTAAATAATTTATCCAATATATGATGGTGTCATGTTCTTGTTATGTATTAGTAGCAAAGAATGAAGACACAAACATGGTGTAAATACTAGTAGAAGTAGAAAGAGTGCTAAATTAATATACAGATATTATACTTGATGAGCTACTAGATGGTTTACCATCAAAGAGAGATAATCAACATCACATTTATTTGATTCTAGGATTAACTCTACCCAATCTAGCAACATATAGGATGAGTCGAATAGAACAAGTAAATATAAATAAATAGGTTATTGAATTACTAAGAAAGAAGGTGATAAGGGAGGGTATGAGTCCATGCGAAACACTAGCTTTGCTAACTCCAAAGAAAGATAGAGGATGGATAATATGTGTAGATAGTAGAGTAATTAATAAAATTACAATCAAGTATAGGTTTTTTGTACTTCATTTAGATGATATGATGGATGTACTTATAGGATTAAAATATTGCACCAAGATTGATCTAAGGATTGATTATTATCAGATTCAATTTCATGAAAGATATGAGTGTCAAATTGCATTAAAGACTAGGGATGGCTTATATGAATGGATGGTGATGCCCTTCATATTATCTAATACACCTAGAACATTTATGAGGGTAATGAATATAGTGCTACAATAATATATTATTAAGTTTATGGTTGTTTATTTTGATGATAATTTGATATTAAATAATACTAAATAAGAACACTTACAACATTTGAGAATGGTACTGGATTTGTTAAAAAAAGATAAGTTGTATGCAAATTTGAAGAAGTGCAAGTTTATGTAGAATAGTTTGGTATTTTTGAGATTTATAGTTTCAAGAAATGGTGTGAGAATGGATGAAAAAAAGATAAAGACAATTCTATAGTGGTTTATTCCAAAAACAATTATAGAGTTTAGAAGTTTCCATGGTTTAGAAACTTTTTTTAAAAAATTATTAAAAAAATTAATGGTATTGTGGTACCACTAATAGATTACATGAGAGGGAAAGAATTTTCATGGGCTATAGAAGCCCTATAAAGCTTTGAATTTTTGAAGAAGAAGATTAAAGAAAGACAAATTTTAGCATTATCAAATTTTAGCAAAGTGTTTGAGGTTGATTTTGATGCTTTATTTATGGGAATTGGTGCTATGCTAGGTCAAGAAAGAAATCCAATAGCATATTTTAGTGAGAAATGAAATGAGGTAAAAACAAAATATTATATTTATGATATTTAAATTTATAGAATTGTACAAGCATTAAGACATTAGAGTTATTATCCGATGCCTAAGGATTTTATACTATTTACAGATCATGAGGATTTGAAGTATGTGAATACACAAAAGAAGTTGAAAAGTAGGCATGCAAAGTGGGTTTCTTTCTTGTAGGGGTATACTTTTGTATTGAAACATAAATTAGGAAAATAGAATCAAGTAGATAATGCATTTAGTAGGAGAGTAGCATTATTAGCTATTATGGTAAGTGAAGTAGTTGGATTTAAAGCTATCAAAAAATTATATGATATTGATCCATATTTTGAAAAGGTAGTTGAGTAGTGCAGGTATCCATTAAAAAGTGAGATATATACTATTCATGACAAATATCTTATATAAGAAAGTTATCTCTACAAAGAGAAATAATTATAAATTCTAGTTGGGTCTCTATGAGATAATATAACAAGAGAATTATATAGAGGTGGTTTGGCTAGACATTTTGGTAAGATGAAGACAATAGCTTTGGTGGAAGAAAAGTATTTTTGTCAAAAGATGAAGAGATATGTGACAATGTATGTTTTAAGGTACAGGATATTTCAGGTGGCTAAAACACATGAAAAAACCACTGGATTATATATGCCATTATCGGTTCCAAAAGGACCATGGACATATTTGAGTATGGATTTTGTGTTGGGATTGCTAAACACACAAAGAGGTAATGTTTCATTTTTTTTTGTAGATAGATTTTTTAAAATAGTTCATTTCATAGCATGTAAGAAAACTAATGATGTCACTAGATTTGTAAGTTTATTTTTTAAAGATATTGTGAGATTGTGTGGTGTTCTAAAAACTATTACTTTAGATAAGGACACAAAATTTCTAAGTCAATTTTAGAGGACTTTGTGGAAGAAGATGGATACTAAACTATAATTCAGTAGTGTATATCACCCACAAATAGATAGATAGATAGATAGATAGATAGATAGATAGATAGATAGATAGATAGATAGATAGATAGATAGATAGATAGATAGATAGATGGAAGTTGTGAATATAATCTTAAGAAAAAAATTTAAATGCATAGTGGGAGAGAAGCCCGAGTAATGGGACTTGGCTTTACCACAAGTTGAGTTTTTATATAATAATTAAGTAAATAGATCAATAGGAAAATCACCATTTCAAATTTTTCATTGGAGAAATCCTAAGTTTATTTAAGATTTGGTATAATTACCAATTGCATATGGAGTTAGTGATGATGTAAAAACATTTGTAGAGCATATGCAATAGTTGTAAGGAGTAAGAAGAAAGTTACAAGAAAGTAATGAGAAATATAAAGTAAAAGTAGATTCCTGAAGAAGATAAAAGGTATTTGAAGAAAGAGAATTTATAATGATTTACTTGAAGAAATAAATATTTCTAAAAAAAATAAACAAGTTAAAGTACAAAAAAATTGGACCATGCAGAATTGTGAAAAAAATCAATGACAATGCTTATGAGGTGAGTTTGTCATATAATTTTGATCTCTCCAATATTTAATGTCTTAGATTCATATAAATTCCATGAATAAGATGATGAAGGTGATGAAGATGAAGAATTAAATTGGTAGAAGCTAGTTTTAAAGAAGAAGGAAAAAAATGGTGTAAGTTTTGGATATGAAGATAGTGAGTACAAGGCAAGGGAATTATAATAGGTATTTGATGCAATGGGAAAGATTACAGAAAGAAGATAAATCTTGGATTATAGAATGGGATATTAATAAGATTAATAAATAAAAATTGAAGTAGTATAATCAAGCCAACTCATAGGAACTGAGTTGTTTTTAATTAGAGGAGAATGATGCAGAAAAAATAGGCCAATCTTTTAGAGGCCATAATTTTTGACCCATAGTTATATTTGAGTTCTTCCACACGCCAAAATGATTTTCTCAAAAAAATTTGATGATGTCTTAATCTTACCTATATACTTAGAGTTGATTTCAATATTTTTTGAAGGTCATATGTGATCATTTGAGGGTCTTAAATTATTGTTTAATGATTTTTTTGAGAATTTTTTATTTTTAAAATTTATATATGTTTAGGTCTAGATGTCAACTTTAGTTAATTTATCTGATAGGTTAATTTTAGTATTTAAAATATTTTAAGATATTTTTAAATTTGTGCACGCTTGCATGTGAAACTTACTATAAATAGTAGCTGCTAATAATAGACATTTTTTTTAGGTTTTAGTTATTTTCAAATTTTGGCATGTCAACTCTAAATTTTGAGTTGAGACCTATTTAATCATGGTTTAAGTTTTTAATTATTTGAATTCATTTTAATACGAATCAATACAAATTATTATTTTTAGAAGCTTTTCCTATTGATAATTTATTGTCTTGATGATTTTTGGGTTCATTAAAGAGCGTAATAGTTAGTGTTTAGGACACTAAGATTGTTAGAGGTGAGAACCCATTCTAACAAGAGATTGTCAAATTGTAACTTAATAAATTTTATAGATAAAAATATCTTGAGTCCCAAGCACACAAAAGACCTCAACAAAGACCAAAAGAAGAAATAGCAATGCTTTCCCAATATTTACCAAGGCTACAATTAAAGGTTACAACAAATTCTTTGGGAAGCTTAGTTTTTTAAATTAGCACCATAACAGAGTTAAATTATTTAATATAAATCTTCTCATAACATTTTTTCTGGGTCTATTTGTAATCCCTCTTACATTCTAATAAATAATCATGATGAAGAAGAATGAGGAAGTGAAGAGTTCACTTGATTCATTGGATTTAAAAAACTTTGAATCCAATAGGTTTTCTCTCCTAATTGACTTGACTTATCATGTTTAATCTTGTAACCCATTTTGAAAGCATCATTTCTCCCTTGTTTTTTATTATGGATCTATTTAATACCCAAATCCTATGTGGAAGGATCATTTTTCTTATTTTATTTGGAAGAAATTGATTTCAAACTATCTATTGGATGCAAAATAAAATAATTTTGTTGTTTATCTAAGTCAATGATAGGGTTTTTAAGTACATGTTAAGTTTTATCAGAGGCAAGAAAAGTCTCCTAAGATTTGAGTTGAGAAGTATTAGTAATAAAAAGAGGATTTTGAATGGTGTCAAGGGACTTGGTTCCAAAGAAGCATGGTGATCTGTAATAATAGCAACTAGGTTATTTGAAGAGTGGATGTTCTCATACAATATGGGTTTGTTTCTCATTGAATGCCCCTTGAATTTTCCCATAACTTCCATGATATTGCATTATCACCTCATTCCCCTATTTCACTTGCATCCCCTCTTGATTTCCATCATGATCATCCTGAAATATGGAAGTTATTTCTCTTAGAATAGTAATCATATTCTTGTTTCGAGTAGGTACTTTAGTTTATCAAAGGTTTGGAGGGGCTTGAGCTTTACCTTTCCTAAGGGTCATGGTGAAACTATAGTATTACAAGGATAAAAGATAATCTCTTTATTTTCTTGCTAAAGTTGTCGTTTACCCTCTTTGTCCTTTTGCGGCATTTTCTCAAAAGATTCAAATACTTTAAGTTGGGGATAGTCTCGAAATAAATGTCCATGTCGATGACATTCCCTACACCTAAATGGAATGGATTCATAATCAAGGGTTTGATTCCAAAAATAATCACCCACCTAAATATTAATAGCCTCATGTAAAGGATTATTTAAATATAATTCAACACATATTTGAGCATAACTAGATATTTTTTTCTCATTAATAATCTAGGATCTGAAATATGTACCCAAAAACTTGCCCAAAAATTGCATGCTTTCATCCTTCCAAAAAATTAGTGGCAAGGAAAATAATTGGATCCAAACCAAGACCCTCAAAGGGAGTTCTTCTATAGGGATAAAATCCAAATGTCAAGGTTTCATAAAGATGCCAACATGCTTGAAGAAATAAGGAACTCCTTCGAAGATTCGAACATAATATGAATCATTGTTAAAGGAAACAAAAAATACCCATCGACAACCAAGGTAATCTCCATATCTCCTTCAATCATCCAATATTTACATGCACAATCCTTTAGAATCCATAGATTTAATCTAAATCCCATAAATTTAAAAATGAGTACATGCCTCTAAAAATACTAAATACTTTGCCATAGAAACAAGATTGAAATTGATAGTTGGAATCTCTCGCATTGAGGAAGGCATCCATTGATTTTAAAATCATTTAGTTTTCCTTTTTTTGAAAAATAGTGTTGTCTCTGAGCAAGACCTACAAGAATACTTGTTTCACCAACATCATGCATGGATTTTTTTTTAAATGACTAACCTCAATTTCTAAGAAGACCTAGTCATTGGCTAATGAAGGTCAACCATACATCCAAAAGTCTATATCAATTAACAAACTCTAACCTATTTTTTTAAAAGAGATCTAAGAAGACCTAGTCACTGGCTAATGAGATCAACCATACATCCAAAAGTCTATATCAATTAACAAACCCTAACCTATTTCACCCAAAGAGGTTTTGGATATACAATCTTAAAGGTTACAACCTTAATCTTTGTTTTAACTCTTTAATAAGAGTGTTTTTAATAAAGTGGGAATACAAATTATTTCACAAAATGTTACAATATGTTCATGGAATTTAATGGTTGTAGAATAAATATTTAGCCATTATTTTGTGTTCATATATAAATAGTAATTTTCATATCATTTATGTTTAAATTATACAATCTTTTGAATAATTTATGAATATTTATAAATTAATACTTAATATGATTGTTGTCAATGTAATATAAAATTAAATTATTTATTTTAATGATGAATACATATTTATGTAATCAAATAATTATGTACAAAATTAAATTATTTAAATATTATAAATAATTTTAAACAAACGTATATCTAAAATAATATAAAATACATTAATATATAAGTTATTATAAATATTTAATCATAACATATGATAGAGGATTATATAGCGACGAGGATAAGTGACTATATAATGGTAAGATTAAAGAGTTATATAATAGTTAGTTTAAGTATTCAAATATTATTAAAAAAATTATATGTCAATAATTAAAATAAGTGTCAGTATAAGTTGATTAATGAATGCCATTATTTTTATATTTAAATATTTCTAATTGTTAAAAGGTTAAAAATTCTAAGTCAATAAAATTATATATGTTTCGTAATTTTTCACTCAGTCAATAAACATAAACAAAAATAATTAATATAATAAACATAACTTTTTTCTATATAATGATTACAAATTATATAATGGAGGACAAGTTCATTATAATAAGTAAAATATATATTGACGAGATTAAATAATTACATTATATTGTATGTAATAATTTTTATATAATGTAAATAAATTTTTTTAAAACTAATAATTATATATTTTTAAAATAAATAACATATTAATTAAAATAAATAAATAATGTAAATATAAACTTTTAAAACTAATAATTATAAATTTTAAAAATCAATACTCTTTATTAATAATTATCGAAATAATAAAATTATTTAAAAATAAATAAATAAGTGTAGTAAAAATTAACTTTAATAATTAATAAAAAAAAATTATATAATTTAAATTTATTATTAATCCAGTTTCAAAAACATTTATTTTTAATCTAAGTTAATTAATTAATTAAACTCATTAAAAATAAAATGTATGCACTTAATTTATATTGAATAAGTCTAAATTATTTATCATAAAAACGGATACATTTAAAATAAATTAAAATTTATGTCAATTGTTTTTTTATAAATTTAAAAAATTACATTCATTTGAACAAAGCATTTATAATATAAATCATTTTCTTTTATATTATTGGAATGTTTCATTAATATTTTTATCAATATTTAGGATTGAGGGGTCCTTGTCCTATGAGCTTTTGACCAGAGTTCCAACCAGTTTGGGACACAATCCAGGGCCTAGATCCCTAAGAGAATACTAATGAACAACCACAACTGGTCTGAGAATACCAGGCCTAGATCCCTAAGAGAATACCAATGAACAACTATAACTAGTCTGAGAATACCATCAACGGCCTCAACCGGCCCAAGAATACTATTCACGATCATAATCGGTTCAAAAATACCGATGTTCATCTACTACTAGCTCAAGAATACCAATGATCGATCACAACTGGCCTATGAATACTTAATGATTGGCCACATCTAGCGTTCGATACCAAATTAAGATTTGAACCTCGATCATGTTTGAAACAACCAAGTCACTTAACCAACTCGCTCACATCTCATCAATTGGAACTATATATATATATATATATATATATATATATATATATATATATAGCAAAGTAAAGTAGTTGAACAAATCATGGCTCAAACTCTTTGTAGGAGGATGATTTCAGCTCAATAAATTAAAATTAATCGATCAAGGCATGGCTCAAGCAACTATAAATAACCATAAGAAAATAATATTACGTAAAGGCTTCCATCCCAAGTGATGAAGGTAGAGGATCATCTTTAGGAAGCACCAACCAAACAAGTAGTTCCATATCAAAAATCTCTAGAATATTCCATCCATCCAAAGGATAAACATTAATAGTGATAGGCTAACTATCAATGGGTTGTATAGAAACTATAGTGCTTATCGTAGACTATTATGAAAGATTAGCATCAAACTTGTCATGAAAAATTCAACCACCTTTAAGATAGGGCGAGGATAGCTCTGAACCTCCACCACCTATAAGAGCTGCTCAATCACTAAGAAAGTACCCCTTATACCATGAACAAAGTTCCCCTCATAACTCGCCCTACTATCCACCACCTCCTCCTTCCAAAAAACATAGAAATAAAAGTAAATCACTTACTTTTAAATAAACCAATTTCAGTAAAACATTACTTAATAAAAAATAATTCATTTGGATCGAGTTGAAGTTTTACAAGTCCAATTTCATAAACTTTACACGAATATCAAAATGTTTCTAATTTTTCATTTTTATAATTTTATTCCAAATAAATTCAAATCATTCAAAAAGGGTCGTTAATTTTTTCTATTTTCATAAATTTATTTAATATTTATGAATTTTAATAATTATTTATAAATGTATTTTTAAAATATTAATATATAATATAATACAATTAATATAACTGTTTTTGGAAGTAATTTTTCTTTTTAGATTATGGTATGAGCTGGTAATTTATTGCTTTAATCTGACAACTATCATAAAATTTTAGTTTTAATGATTAAATTTATTTATAAAATTTGAATGCAACAATCCAAAAGATTGATTGCACTTATTTCTCATTCTTCAGATAGAATGATTAATTATTTATAAAGTCTAATTTGAATAATTATATTTATTTATAATTTTTTTTTGCTGATAGTTATGTTAATTTTTTTCTGAGATTGCATTGCAGTGAGATTTTGTGTTTGTGACATCAATCTTTATTTATATATTATAACTTAATTTGTCTTAAAAGTGAACCTTGTAATGTAGTTTTCTCAGGTTGACGTCTTTTGTAATCTTAGTTTTCTCAGGGAGACCCGAAGAAATAAAATTGCAAAAGTTTTCAATAATTAAAAATATGACATGAAAGATTATTTTCTATAATGACAAGGAAGTAATACGTAGGGTCAAATTGAAAAAAATGTTATTATAAAATAACTTATAATCAGTTAATATATTAGAAATATTACAGTGATGAAATAGTAGTGTTTAAAATATCTAAACTTCACAAACACTATCGTAAAATGATTGGCATGGATTTTTATGCTCGCATCCATGAATGTGATGATATATTTGGCTTTCATTTATGATATATTTATTTGGAAAAACATAACTTATTTCAAAAATTGATTTCATCGGGAAACTCTAGGAATTGTTGACAATGAACAGTTTTGATAGAATAAAAACATTTATAAATGGTATTTCAATTTTTTATTTTTTCATTACAAATTTTATAATTATTATTTTTCAAGTGAGCAAGAAAATTAAATGTGTCATCCATGGATTCCATGTAGGATTAGTCTCAATTAATTTTCTTCTAAATTATTGACGATATTTTTAATATGCAAAAAAAAATTTGTAGTATTATTTTCAAAATTAGTATGAAATATCTATTATAATGTGATGAGGTTAAAAGTATAAACATTATGATGAAAACATATATTGGATAAGTAAAATATCAATATTCATAAAACTCAGAAATTGCAAAAATGTAATCCTTTCCATTAATTTTTATTAAATAAAATATTATATATCTTTAAATAAAGTTCAACTCAAAATTAAAATTGATATGTATAATTTTATTTATTTATATTTAAATTAAAGTCTACTTAAAACAAACAGATCTATGTTATTTTTATCAATTGTTATTTTTAATAACTTACATCTTCTAATACTTTTTTCAATTGCTATTTTTAATCATTTTTGTATACAAGTTCAAATGAAATTAAAAATATCCATATATCTTATAAATTTGAAAATTAACTTAATGGATAAATTTAAACTCGAGTTCATGTCTGGTTACAAAAATATATTATTTCTAAAAATAGAAAAATCTCCAATTATATATTAAAATATATTTCTAGACTTTTAGATGGTCACATATAACTTCCAAAAAGTTATGAAAAACATATTTAAATGGATAAAGTGGGTTATAATTGAATGAAAATTTTGAGACTTTCATTTTAGCATAAACAAAAAATCAAACAAACTTACAAATAAATAATTATGACCTTCGAAGAATAGGTCTCCATATCAAATTCTAAAAAATAAATTAAAATCATAAAAAAACAATATTTAATAATTAAAATAGCATTCCAATTATTCATTATTTATTACCTTTCTCACACAACCCTTGAAATCTTTTTAATAATACATAATTTATAGATAGAATTCTCATTCACAATTAAATTTTTATTAAAATAAAATTTAATCTTAGATTTAACTCAATTTATTTTTGTAACTCTTATTAAAATAGAAATTAATTTTAAAATTAAATTAACATATTATTTTTAATTTTTAAAACTTACTATATTTTGATAATTTTTAGAATTTACCATGTTTAACAGTTTTTAAAACTATTTATATTTAAAAACATTGCAATACTAATTTGTGATTTTTAGTGACCTAGCATACTTTTCTTGTACCACATCATAATGAAATCTTCAATTTTATCTTTACATATATTTGATTGTAGTATTTTGTAAGAAAAATTATAAGTCATCTAAACATAGTATATATTATTTTTTATAATTTTTTTATAGTTTCACTTTTTTTGAAAATATTTACAATCTGTTACAAAGAAAATGTATTTATTTTTTGACATTCTAAAAT
Organism: Torreya grandis; assembly: GCA_037957365.1. Lineage (NCBI taxonomy): Eukaryota > Viridiplantae > Streptophyta > Pinopsida > Cupressales > Taxaceae > Torreya > Torreya grandis. The sequence goes on along the minus strand of JARHVA010002913.1, from coordinate 2,183,491 downwards.
CTTATTCAATTATGTTTATATTAAATATGATTATATTGTTTGATAAAATAATGGTTTTACGTGTGAATGAGAACATCATAGATTCCAAACAAACATCTATTTTAGAACATAAAATTTTAGTTGACAGTTCTTTTTAAAAAATATGAATTTAACCTTTCGAGGTAGACAAATAATATATAGTGTCATGAACAAATAGTATAATCACAACTCAACAAGACTAAAATATAATCCTAGAAAACAAAAAGATGACGACGTGCATACAATATTTAAATAGATCGATTTTAATCATCTCATACCTTTAAGAATATCTCATCATTTCTACAATTATGTATTTTGGTATCCAAAATAAACAATCATGCAGAGACAGTGCAATGTGGAAACATGAAATTGGTGACTAGACATTAGAAACGATCAAGATCTTATGGAATGAAAATTAGATCATCCATGTTTCTCAAAACCAAAGAAAACTAGAGAGAGTTTTACATAAGTGAAAAGATTCAAAAGAGGTGCTCCTTAATGGAATCAAATGTATTTAATTTTATCCTCTAAAGACTATTAGCTTGGCGGCCATTTAATGGAATAAAATCTATTTATTTTTATCCTCTAAAGATTATTAGCTTTGTGGCCATTAAATAGAATAGAATGTGGTTTTTTTTTTTTTTTGGCTAAATACTATTAGCTTTGTGGATGAATCCTTTGAGTCAATATTGTGATAAGGTTTTTATATCAGCGAACACATCATAATGATATTGAAGTTCTTTATTTATAATTTATTATATATTAAATTAATTTATTCAGATTGTAATATTATGTTGTATTGAATGTATCATTGTAATGGGAAATTAAATGATTGAATTTTTAAATTAATAACTAATTAATTTTTATTTTTATTTTTAAAACTTTGTAAGAATTATATGTTCAACATTTAATGTAGGAGACAATAAATTAAAATTAAATTTGAATGATAGTACCAATAAATTTGAAAACTTTATAGTTTTGGATTTCAATTTCAAAAATATAAAGCAATATTATATATATATATATATATATATATATATATATATATATATATATATAATAATAATAATAATAATAATAATAAAAATTTATATCATATTACTGTAATAAAGATAATTAATTTTAAAAGTATTTAAGAAATAATAAATAAAAAATTTTAAATATTCATTAATATTTTAAAAAAAATTATAAATAATAAAAAATTATAAATAATAAAAAATTAAAAAATTAAAAATAATTAAAAAATAAAAATAAAAATCAATCAAGAATATTTCTAAGATAAAATATTCTTAATTGATTTTATGGACTATGAAAATATTAAATATTTAACAATCAATGCTAATAAACATTATATATATATATATATATATATATATAATCATATAATTCCAAAATTAAACATATATATATACATATAATTCCAAAATTAAACAACAAATCAATAATGAAAATAATAGATTTTTAATTTTAAATGTTTTAATAAACGTCTAATAGTTATGACGTTCAGCTTGCCAAAAATGTGAAAGGCAAAAGAAGTCACTTTGTTTCCTATTTCATTTACAGTTGTTTCTTGTGAGGGTAGGCTTCATTGCAGTACACCAAAGAAATCAATCTATTTTCTGCAAGTCTACAACAAATCGAACAACTTTCTTTCGTTATAAACAAAGAATTTCAATCTTCACTTTCTCCATTTTCTCTCCTCCAATTTTTTATAAGGTTCTCTGCATATTATATTTACAGACACGATACCTAACCTCTCGTTTGTATTTTTGTAATTTCTGGATATATGGCAAGTGATGGGATTGTTTATCCAAAAGAGACAAAAACTTTTTGCTTTGCATAGATACTTGTTCTTATGCACAACGAAACCTGGTCTGATGGCACAAGGTGGGCTCTATAGTTTTCATTATTATATTTAAAAAAAAAAAAAAGTATGGCTGAAAAATATAAATATTATATATTATTTGTAAGTCGAATGTTTAATTAATTAAATTAAAAGTATTAAATATATCATTGCACAGTCAAACATTCAATTGGCAAACATCTGCTACCTAATATAGATGTTATATATATATATATATATATATATATATAAAAGACTTGATCAAAAGATTTCATAAATAAATGGGATGTTTCGACTCATACCAAAGTAGTTGAGAGTTTGTTGTGTGTAATTGAGGCTCTGCTTATGTCAGAGCCTTGAGGCGTATGCACTTGCAATTCCACTTTAGCTGGTATGAAAGAACCAACTTCAATTCGTTAGTTACTTCTTAGTTTTAGCAGACCAACTAAAACAATTGACGTTTGCTTTATATGTATCTAAAATAAATTTAAAATATTAGATAAGTGTATGAGAGTTGTTACAAGAACCTACATGAATAGAAAATTAAAAATAAATTTAAAAATTATGAAATTGTATTTAATAAGCTTTTAATTCTGAAGATCATTAAGTTATATATTTAATATAAAAAAAAATTAATGAATATTTAACTATAATATTAATATAACGTTTAATATCAAAGTGGGAAGGATTAGCAGAAATGTGGATCATCTTAATTGAAGTTTGTGTGATTTCAGCAAGGGACAACGGTCACTTTAGATTGCCCCAATTTATGGTAAAATGATATATAACTATAGTTTTCTTAGATAATATTGTTTACTAGTGGCAAGTTATTTAGTGGCACATGAGAAGTGATTGAAGAGTAGTGTGGGAGACAAATACGAATAAAGGAATAAGTTCCAAGTAGGTTTTGTTAAAGTCATCTGTAGAAGAAAAGAGTAGTAGTTATTTTGTGCACCGCTCAGAAAGAGGCATTTTTTTATAGTAGTTTTACACAGGATCATTAAAATTGTTCTTCATTGTTTCTAAACGAAAATTATATATATATATATATATAACTGAGAGGAGAGTGGAACCTAAAAATTATTTTCAAAAGAATGTGCGATTTTAGAGAACATTTTTATGCCGTGAATAGAATAAAAAAATTAAAGACATTTCAAGATTCGTTTGATGCATGTGAGAAGCGTATTAGATCAGATTATTTACCCTCCTAGAAATAGCTCTATAATCAAGAACTTGTGATCAATTTGAGCCACTTAATGAAATAATTATTCACGAACCCTATTTTCCATTGAAGATTCATGGCTTGAGCAAATCAGATCTGCCAGCTACCAAAGTGCAACATGAATGCGTCAAAGAGGAGTGTCCAGGGCACAAACATTAGCTTCTAATGGGTGCAGTCAATCCATCCAAAGCGTAGCATGTAATCTGATCCTAATCTGTTCCACGTCTATCCATAGTATAGTAGTTAATGTGGTTTTATAGTCTTAGTGTAAATGTTTACGTGTTTTGTTATGTATTTCATCAAGTGTATAGTTTTTATTTAGTTAGTTTGATTTTATTCTTCAGTTTATAATATAGTTTAGTTTGTAATGTGGATTGTCAAAATAGTCTATTATGAAAATTATAATACAGTTTGTCGTTAGAGTCATTTAGGTTTTAAGTTTATGTCTGTAAACTCATATTAGTCAAGGAAACTTCATATATGATGTGAATGATCAAAGTTTTAGAAACTTCATATATGATGTTAATGATCAAAGTTTTAGTTTCTTTTTTTAAGCTGTCATTAGTCTATCAAAATAAATCAATTAAGTGTTAACACCATCAAGTGTTATTGGTGTTAAAGTATTTTTTAAAGAAAAAGTAAATTGATGTATTTTTGGTTGAAATCAATATTCAAAACATTCGGTTTATATTTTTGGGAGGATATGAAACTAAATATCATGTCAAAAATCTTTAACTTTGTTATATTGACTAATATTAAAGATGGTTTTCAATAGTAGGGGGCAATTTATATTATTCATAATCAAGTGGCAATGATCACAAATATCTAGGTTACAATTGTAACAATAAGGAATCATTCATCAAAATTTATTTATTTATTTTCTATGTTTATTGTGATGAAAATAAAGTGGAAGTCCATATCACTTTCCCTATATCAAAATAGATACTTGAGAAAAGTAGTAGTGAGGTCATTCCCACTAATTATATTAGTTTGGTTGATGTGTTCACAAGGATCAGTTGATAGGTCCTAATCTATAGTTGTTATATTCTCAACCATAAAATGATATAGTTGGTGTGTATATATCGATTGGTTGATGGATTCCAAATCTATGATTATATTCTCATCTATGTCAAATTCGTGTGCAAGCTCCAATATAACATACTGAATATCGTAGTGTGATTGCTTTCCCTATTTCTACACTAGGAAGGAAGGTTAGAAAAAAAATTGATACGTATGTGTGTGTGTACACACACAAACAAATATTTCAAACATAGGGAGTGGAACCGCAAGTGTAGAATGTGTATCTAAAATATATTTATAATATTAGACAAGTTTGTATATGTGAGTTGTTACAACTCTTAACGTGAATAGAAGATTATGAGTGATTTTAAGGACTAGGAAGTTATGTTTGATGAAATTTCACTCTTTACTTGTAGACATTCATTAACTATACATATGTAAAACGAATTATAAATATCTAATTATTGTGTTTATAACATTGTGTCAATTCAAGATAAATTTTAAATTTAATTTCCATTTATTATTTTTATAAAATATTAAAATAACTTTTAATATATATTAAAATTTAATTTGATTTTTTTATGGAATTTAATAAATTTTATAATTTATAATTAGAATTAGAATCTTCAATAAATGATTTTAAATTGTATTGTAATACAAATATTCATATACCTTTAATTATGTATAAGAAGATTTCTAAAAATAAAACAATAATATTGAAACTAAGATTAAGAAATGGATTTTGACTATGAAGAGTTTTTGATATATTCATTGATGTTTTATAGTGAAAACATAAATTTTGTAGTAAGATAATGAAATCTATGAAAAAACATGGTGAATGGAGGAATTCATTTATATTTTCAATTTTTATTCTTGGGCACCATAATTATAATGAGTAAGGTTTTGGAAAATTTTAAACAAGATAAATGTTTTTGACAATTGTGTTTATCATATTTATGGTTCTAAAAATATTTTTCAATTTTATAAAACATTGCTCTAGTTAATTGGAAAATGCATTTCATCTTTTTATTTTAATTGGGTAGTTGTATCCAAACTGGTTAATTACAAAATATGTTTTGAGGTTTATTGAGAATAAATGAGTTACCTTGAAATCTTTCAAGCCCCTCAACAATATTAAATATTAAAAAATTACTCTAATAATTACAATAATGCAATATAAATATGTGATGTAATGTACTATTAACATGAATGTATATGCTAGAATGAATGTTATAATGGTTTATTTATTTATTTAAATGATTTTATATTCTCAATGGACTCTTTTGAACGTTAAATTTTAGACACATTTTTATTGATAGATAATAGATTAAAAATGCACTAGGGTCTTTGTTGATGCTTGAGCATCTGGGTTCACAAACTATCTTTCATAAGCCAAAAAACATGGGTTAGGGTTCTTATAAAAACTTGTAAACATTTATTTTGTGTTGTGTGACTTTTCATCCCTTTCATTAACTCTTCACATACATAGTGGAAGATCAATGTCAAGCCAAAGAGAATATTCAAGAGTCTCACAAGGAAATGAAGTAAAGGAAGGATGGTTTTATGCATCTGCCATTGATTAGAATGACCTTTTGTAAGGAGGATGAGAAAACCACGACTTAGGCAGAAGTTACGTAACCACTAGTCTACAATACTTAGTATCTTTTGTCACTATAATCGATTAAAAATGATAGTTGAGTGCTATTACTGTTACTTGAGACCACACATCCCTGGCTTAGACCTAAACCTATCTTAGGGCCTATTTAGACACATATCTACCCTTCGTGTGGGCCACATGTGTTTATAAACATCCATAAATTAGTCTTAGGCCCTCATTTTAAAATCATTACCCAGTGTGCCTCAGGTTCTATGACTGGGACACTACCACCATAATTGGGATAATACCACCCCATGGTGAATTGTCTTTTTCCTTCCTTTTGTTAGCAATGGATATATTTTCAAATGATCAACTATATAGGGTCAGCCTAGACCTATTTTAAGACATGCACAAGTAAAAAAACCATATATATATACATGAATTTTATCCCTCTAACCACTAAATATAAATTAGATGTAAATTACACAAACAAAGTCAGAATAAGTTATGAAAAATCAAGGTTATCAATCCCTATTCTTCCCTACTTCTGCATACAACCATCTATAGCATTCCTAAGCTCATATTACTCAATTTTCTAGTCTCAAGTTATTTGAAAGTACTCAATCTAATATTCATACTAGCTTCACTTTCAATTACACCAACACTTAGGTGGGAATAAATACATTGATCTTGATCCCTCTTCAGAGTATTGGTATGTAGGAAACTCTCATCATAGTGGGGTGTTGAGGATTTCCATCCTACCCCACTAATAACACACTTTACTACTTGTGCCAATCAAATGCCCTAGCAGCATTAAGGTTTAAAGTTGTTATATAAAATCAATCATAATAGGTCATCCACATAGATCCAAAACTTGTGAATATAGGAATAGGCTTGGCAGACCTAGACATAGGTACACCTAGAAGCTCAGAATAGTTATTCGTAAAGGACACTAGCACAAAAATAAGGACACTAACACCACATGGAGCCACTATCCAATTAGGGTTCTACATTTTACTAAGGGTTTTGATACCTTGATCTTGTTTATGACACTGAAATCAGCCTCGATCTTAGTTTGTAGCCTCTATATCTCTTTTTTCAATCAATTTTTAGCTAAGTACTTATTTACATTATTTATTGTTATTTTTATAAATTTCAAACTAAGTCAATTCTATCTTAAATAAATGGTAATATTTATTGCATATTTATACCCTTATTTACTACACTCAAACCTTTAGCAACCTAGGATTTACATTCACTAAGTCCTAAAAAATTTAAAATATTTGGTGAACCCAACTTGCTTCCAATACTACTAAAAGCTTAACCATAGATGTTACTAGGGTTTGAATCTCTATTTTTCCTACATTCATTAGTTTTGTTAAGCTTTTATAATTTTATATATTCTATTTTAACAACACTCTTTCACTTTGTTTACTATATGCCATCAAAATAAGTTATCTCTCTTCCTTTGATAAGAAGTGTTAGGCTTAACATCAACCATATTAAGCATACTCAGATTGCTTTCATTTGAGCTTATACCATGGACAAAGGACCAATTATAAATCCCATAATTTATCTTTCACACCTTGATTATGTAGACTTCAATGATAATGCATCTAAAGATGAGAAGTACAATCAAGATCAAGAAGATATACACGATGGGAATCGAGACACTCTCCCTCACTTAACAATGATAATATTATAGTTAATAAGGATGATATTCTATAGAATTTCAGAGATAAGACTTTAGGAATAGGCCCATTATCATGCATAAATTCTAAAGACATAATGGAAATAAAGAACAAATCAAATAATGTTAAATTTTCTACTCCCCCAAATAACAACATTGTTACACCTACTTTGGGGGTAACTCAACCTGTACAATAACCTATCTTAACTTGATAACCTTTAGTGGTAGCTACACCTCCTATGTCTAGTTCCTCTTATCTATATGTATAATCCCTCATTCCTAAGATTCATTATCTATAGACTAAGGCACTACATCTTTAGTAGGGAGATAGTAGGCCATCACATGCCTTGGATTCTCATGTTCCTTTACATACACCTTTGGCACATCACATAGTGGTAACTCTTTTGCCATCCAATTTCATGGCAACTAATATTACCTTGTATGATGGTAAGGGTGACCCAGATAAGCATCTATGAGCTTTCCATGTAGCATGTTTGGATTACATGTCCAATGATTGGCTCCTCACTAAGTCATTACCAAACCGTCTAAAGGACTATACCTTACAATGGTTCTATGATATTTTAAATAAATATATCACATCATTCAATTAATTTTAAAATATGTTTTTAGCACACTTATTAATTAACAACAATGATAAGACCTCGTATGCTCAAGAAGCACAACTGAATAAAAAATCCAATGAGATTATTGCATAATATATCTTGCGATATAAAACTATATTAGAAAAGATTACTATCCCCATGGAGGATAAAAAGATCCAAGATATATTCAAATAGAGCTTACTACTAGCATTGTATAAAGCTATCTTGTTCAAAAAGTTTCCAAACTTCATAGATTTATGTCACATAGTGAAATAAAGGGAAGTCAAGCTTCTCTTTATGGGAAAATAAAAATATAAAAATGGATCAGAATCAACTACAAAGAGTTATAGTAAGCCTCCATACAAATTAGTGCCACAGTTAACATAGCTTCAGATACATATAATCACTAGGTTTTATTAGCTCCTCCATAGAGTGTTTTCACCAACATTCTAGAATCAACATCATGTGTTTTACAATAGCTCTTAAAATGCAACGGCATATCTCTACCTCATATCAAAGAGGTTGATACAACATAGCCTCTTCCAAAAAGCTATGATTTTAATGCATTTTACAACTATCATAGAGCACGAGGACATACTACACACTAATGCATCATTTTAAAACATAAGATACAATATTTGATAAAATCCAACATAATTGATCTGTGAACACCCAAATAAGCACCCAAAGTTCCACAAATGGTAGCTAAGGCATTGAAAATTAGATCAAATATATTTTCAAAGCATACATCTAATGAGGCAAGGGGCACTTCAAGTCTTCACTATACATATCAAGCACATCCAAAACCAACATCATATCACACTAATATAGAGGATGTGTGCCCATACATAATATCATTGGTGTGTGTCATATTATAGTACTAGATAGACCACTCTTCACTTTCGCATAGTAGGAGATTATTGATGATGATTCATATTTATATGCACTCTTTGTACTAGAGTACATTTATCATAATCCTATTAAGAGTGTTATGGTTGACAATGGGTCAAGTATTAACATATTCACTATCACACTTATAAAGCATTTGGGATATTTAGATGAGGATATTTTTCCTACTGACACACTTATTCATGGTTTTAGTGGCCATGCTTATATCTCCATTGGGGATATTGTACTTCCACTATATGTTAGACTAGCACAAGTGGCCATTAGATTCTTAGTGGTACCTTGCATAGGCATATTTGACATGTTATTTGATAGGACTTAGATACATCAATGATGATCCATTCCATTGACCATGCATAGATTCCTTAAATATATACATGTTAATTAGGTGATCATAATTGAGGGTATTTCATATGAATATCCTTTACCTATCCCATAGGAAGTCACACCACAACTACCAATTATATCTCTAAGCAAAATACCTATTAGTACACCATAGAGTGCAATTAAGCCACTAGTGTAGGTGAGGTATACTCCTATAGTGTTACCACCTGCACATACTCTCCCATGGAGGCCATAATTATAAAGACCCCTGCATTAGAGATATGTTGTAGATTCTAGAGTGCCTCCCTCCACTCCTTTTCTTCCAAGATTAGTATTATTGAGTTCCCAAGTTCTTAGCACAGGGAACCTATGCTATAAATAACATCTTCTACCAAATGGCTCCCTAAGATCTTGATAGTTCATATGCTAGTTTAGTCAGCTTCTCAAATTCCTAGCCCTATTTCACAAGTAGTGTCAGCTATAAATCACTTAGTACAATAGGTTTTGGGACCTCAGTCACCTTTTCATACACCACATATGATCATTATTCCTTTATTTTATATAGGCTACATTGATAGTGAGTCTCCCATGAGACTCATTTTTTAGTATGTTCATCCCTTATTTTACATAGTTTCCTTATAGTTTCATTTTCATGTTACTTGTACATAGCTTATATCTAGACAATATAAAAACAATATAGTATGTCAAAGCATAAAAACATTCAAATATTTACTTTAAAATATACAAATTATAGATTGTATGCATTACCATGTTTACATCTTTTATATTTTTTAGACAATACATATGCTAGTTATCTTAGTATAGTTAATTTTTATTATAGGTACATGCTTTACTTATTATTTTTGAGTGTTCACATATATTTACATGACTTAGGTCCACTAAATAGATCTAGATTTACTACTATATACCCATTAGGGGCATATAAATAGATACACAATTTCTTTATTTAGTAGATTCACCCATTTGGGTGCATCCTATACATAATTTCTATTTCTAGGTTACATCTTTATAAACTCTACATCACATATTTAGCATTATTATATCTTGATATTGATCATCCTACACATACTCAGATTCATTGCCAACTATTACTACTCTAGACTCATCTTATGTATAGCTTAGCTCTTATATAGATTTGTACAATATGTTCATGTATATTTTTATTTTGAACTTTCATAGTTTATACTTGATTGTGACTTTATGCTTCTTATATTCAAAGTCATTTTAATATGACATTACTCTATGACTCTACACCACTTATTTTCATTACATGTATGCTTTATACACATGTTCATGTCCTTTTTTGTGCCTTTTTGATTATGTATGCAGACATGTAAACATGTCCTTCCATGTGGCTCTAAGCCAACTTGCTTGATGTTTGTGTATGTGGGCATTTTAACATATCCTTGTATGTCTTATTTTTTCACATTTAGTGACATGTTCCCATGTCCCTTGTATTATGGCCCCTTGGCCTACTTTGTGTGCCTCATGTGTGTTGTACGTATGATTTTTGGTATGGGTAAAAACACATAAGTGAGTCCCACTTGGTGGCCAAGTCCATCCAAACCCAAAAAAAATGGGGTTCAAACAAACTCCCTTCATTTGAAGGGGCTTCATTTGAACCCCCTTCATTCAAACCACCATGTGTAATTTTTTAAGGGGGTTCAAATGAAGGGGGTCAAAGTTTTAATGTGGTTGATTAATTTGAATGAACCGGCCAATGAAATTATTTATTTATAGGGGGTTAAAATGAAGGGGGTTTGAATGTAACCTCTTTATTTGAATGCCCTTTGTTTGAATGCCTTTCATTTGAATGCCCTTCGTTTGAATGCCCTTTATTTGAAATCCCTTCATTTGAACGCCATGTGGCATCAAATCCTCACCCATTGAAGTGGAAAGCTAATGTTGGCCTAAAATTTCCACTTTGGATGCCACGTATTAAGATGATAAAATAAAATAAAAACATGTGGCTGTACATATAAATAGGTATTTTTATGAACTTTATAATAATATGATTCTTTATAAATTTTAATAATATTTAATATTTATTTTCATTTATTTAGTAGAATATACTTATTTATAAAATGAAGTACCATATGTTTGAGGCACTAATAAAAATGGGAGATTATGGCCAATTCTTTTTTTTAAATATCAATGCACTCAACTTTAATGTCATTATTCCAATGGTGAAACAATTAGTATATTTTGACATGTATATAAAAAAATATCATGAAGAGAATTCATAAGTACTGATATTCCTTGCTTCAATCATTAAAAAAATTATAAAAAAATAATCTTGCACTATGTCCATGTTTCTAACACCTCTTTGCAAAAAATATTGAGAAAATATTATGTTTTGAGAAAATTATGAGGAGAAATCAAGTACTCAATAAAACTTTTTGTACAAAAAGCATACACACTATGTATTTGGGTATTAAAAATATATTTTTTATTTTTTCAAAAAGTTAATAAATGTAATCTACACTTAAAATGAAACATTTCATTAATTTACACCATTTTCATATTTTATAGAGTTAAGTCACTATTGTCTATACAAATTGAGAAATGTTCACATTTTCATTTTTTGTTTTCTTTTTTGTAACAAAATGTGGGACACGGTATTATGCTTCAACTCATATGCATCATGGCCATGACAATTATATCTTACTTGTTACACACTTCAGTTTTAAATGGCATGACTAACCTCATGCACCTTCTATTATAACCAAATATTACACCCTTGGAGGAGGTTGTTCAGACCTCTCTAAATTTGCCTAACATGGGATTACCTCTAAGTCTGTGGGTTGCCTATAGTAGAGGTAAACCTCTAAATTATGGGATAACTCCTTTGATCTATCTTTTAGTCTCACACACTACACTAGAATAAAAACTATTATGGGTGAAAAGGGAAGAAGGAAACATAAAAACAACCTATAATAATGAAGGTGATACACCAAAGATAACTCCACAAACATAATTACATTTGCATTAAGAAAGAAGACTACTAAAATTAATCTCAACTTAACGTTCTTCTAGCATAAGTGCTTCTAAATGGAGGCAGATTGATATGCATGGCCAAATGTGGGTGAAAAGGAGCTCTGATTCTAGACATTGATAATCTCTCTCACACTTTAAATACACCTTAACAAACCTATACACTTCATGAGACTTATTAGAAGAGATGCTACCACTCACACAATGCATATAAGAGAATAATAGAAGCAAGGAGAATACATTAATCACTTGTCATCCAAATCAACTACTTGACATACTTAGGCAAGAATTGTAGAGACAAAATCAAATTTAAAACTTTATTCAAAGTTAAAACAAGATGTTAAATATGGATTCACCATAACAATTATGGATCCATTTACAATGCCAAAATGGATTGAATATATAGAGTATAGGAGAGGAGAGAGTAGAAGTGAAGTTGAAGGGTCATAAGGCCAAGTTTCAAGACCTGAAAACCAATTACAATGTAAGATAATGAGTTGGAAAATAGGCTAGTAATTTTTCTTGGAAAAGTGTCCATCTAAAACAAGACACCTTCTTGAGGTTGGTGTAGAGATCTCCATGCCCTTCTTGAAATTACCTTTTTTTATGATGAGTCCAATTATCTATTTTGAACTATTTTAGTAGTCATTGACACATATATTCTAACTTACAAATGAGTAAAACTAATTGTGATATTTATCATATACCCCACAACTTATAGCCTTCTTTTTGGCAATGGTCAATCACTTCTTTGCAGTCACTCATTAGCCTTATAGGCCTAAATGCTTACACTTGTCACTTAGGTAACCTATACATGTTGAAGGATATTCATTTTATAGGTGATAGACACATTTTAAATACCTTTTTGTCCTCTGGTATATCAAATAGACCTCAAAATATTCAATATCACACTTCTCAAAATCACACTTAGGCAATCATCCTCTTTTCACTATCTTATAGAAGACTGCCTATAATGACCAACTTAACAAAGGGGTTTTTAGGCATGACATAGGTGATAATTAGGTATGGATAGTTAGGAAACATTACCACATATCTTATATAATGACTTTCATTCACCAATTCCCTTATATACCTACAATTCAACCCAAATTTTACAAAAAACATAGAATTAGGATTGTGCATACAAGTGATGGTACAGAACAACTGAGTGGTGAAGAGATTGGGAGAGAGACAAATATGAAAAAATAATCATCCAAGTCAATTTACCCCTTATAAATGAATTTTCATTCATATCTTCTTCATCTGGTTCTTGAGAGGGTTTAGGAGGATTTTACATCATTTTGGTTCTTAGTGATGAGTCATAAAGGTTAAATGTTTAACCTTCAAACTAATTCCATAAATTTTTAGTTTAAAACCTCCCTTAACTATCCCTAACAACTTGAGACACCATGCACACTATCCATATATATATGATCAAATAAAATTGGCTTCTCAAGTTCCTACTAGCATTATGTGTACCTCGGAGAGAGAATTAGGCTTGAATGACAAATTTTGAATTACTCTATGCAAACCAATGGTTCTATTGGTTGAATATTTTGTCAATCAATTAACTGATGAGAAAAATAGGTCTCTTCAACTACAACATAGGGAAATTAGTTGGCCAGATGTGTAGGTTTACTACATCAAAAGGGGACAAATCTCTCCTCTCATCAACGGGAGGTTCCTTGTAGATATGCAGGAGCTATATACTATATATATAAATAGAAAATAACACTCAAGGGTAGGATAAACCATCCATCTCTCTTTTTTCAGAGATGATGTTCACAAATCAAAGGAGAAATCCTGATGAAATGATAGAAGACACTCCTCTTCTTTTAGAAGTATTGTTCAGCGGACAAAATGAATCTTTTGGGTGATGATAAGTAACTGTAATAGGGCACAGTAACACAATAGGATGAAATGAGGCACAAAGTCTCCACCTCAACTACCAAAGAGTGAAATACGAAGGATAATGAGGGCACAAAGTCATCCCAAGATCCTTTACACAGGAATAAAAAAAGCAGACAAACTAAAGATAATTGTGGTAGCACAAAGTCTCTCCACAACTGGCTTTAGGACACCTTCTTGATCACTTTCACTAATTATACTTATTTAATCAAATGGACAAAAAAATGTATTAAGAAAAGAGACATAAGAACAATTTCTGCAACAACCAAGCTATTACAGCACAAAGTCTGAAAAGTCACTTGTTTTCTTATTCAAATAATGAAATATGATCAAAAATCTGAGTTTAAAGTCTCAGTAATGCCTTTCAATTTGGGTAGAGTTTCATTTTTGATTACAGACCAAGATCCCTTTTTGAAAATAAGAGAGAGTCCTATATATAGTGCTCTAAGAAAGACTTGGGTGCTTTGTTTCACAAAAATGATGGCTTATGATGCATTCAATGTATTTTAAATTCTATCCATGGGCTATGCTAGAATTGAGCATCAATTTTTAATATGGGTTGCCTGATGTGTTTCCCTGATGTGTTTCTAGTTTTTCACTTTTCTCAATACAAAAAGATAGGCCATGCCATTGAATATTTATGCTTTCTGATGTCCACCTAGTGGGCTACTTTACCTTCTAGAAACATCTCTTATGCACGGATATTTTTGATCTTTCTCCATCATTCCCTCTTTCCTTGTTATATTTCATCGTTATCTATGCATTTTGAGCTCTCGAGTTATCTCTTTGGCCGGTCACTGAATTTGTTCACAGGGTCTATGCTTAAGCCTATAAGGATCAACAGTTATTTCATTGTCACAAATTTGATGTGTTCAGGTTCATCATCATTTGAATTCAAATGGAGATTTGGTTGTCCTAATTTTGACAAATGTAGGCCCATCATCCTTCTTAGCACTTCCTTTGTGTCTTTCTTGTTTGCTTTGGCTACTTTCTATTGTTCTTAACAAGTGACACGTGGCACATTCCATTGTGAAATAGGCAAGGACATGTGGCAGCATCCACTTAACTTATAGAGGCTTTGGGGGCCTTTTGAGAGTCTTTCAGATGATGACACATGGCAGCTTTTATTGAGCTCATAGAAACATTGTAGAAACATTTAGGACTCTTTTGAACTCATGCAGATGATGACACATGGCACGTTTTGCTCGACTTTAGCTACTCACTTGGGACCCACCATAGTCCTTAATAAAAGGAAGAAGCTACAGACGTTGCCACTTGGCAACCTCCACCGAGCTTTGTAGATGACACGTGGCATGTTTCATTGTTTTGAAAGTTACTAAAAACTATGTCTCAAAAGACAGCACTTAGCAACCTTTTTTCCAATTTTATGAGGGACATGTGGCAGCTTCCACTACAACTTGAGGTTTGATCTTTCTTAGAGGGAACTTGCCCTTTGGGGTCTTGAGAAATGGTCCACTTTCCATGGTGAGAGCCTCCCACAAGGGTACCTACCCTTCAAGATCTTTCAGGCGGCTTTTGGGCTTTCATTTCCTCGACAGATTTTCTATTTCAGTGGACTTTTCCTTTAGACAAAAAGTTTGAAGGAATTCTTTCAGACTGTTTGTCCAAAGGAAATCTTCCTTCACTTTGCCTCTACTTTCCATCGAGTTTTCTGTCGGGCTTTCTTCTCGGGTGAATTCCTTCGGAAAAATAGTCCAAAGGATTCTTGCCTTAACTGTTTTGCCACATTCTTTTCTTGAAAGAGAATTATGCCCCTTGTAAGGACTATTCAAGCCCATAAATATCCTTCAAACTTTTGAAATAGTCCATCTGCTTCTTGCCTACCCTCTGCAAGGGCTATTGGATTGGTTCAATGCCTTCCACAAAGACTATTTTTCCTTTGGCTTTAGGGTAGCCCTTTGAACCTGTCAATTGAATTGACTGATTGAAATAACTTTGGTTCAACGGTTCAATGGTTCAATTGGTTCAATCTTTTGTATTCCATTCATTCACTTGATCGCTTGAACCAAATGCTTTGAGCCAAACTGTGTTGAACCATAGGGCCATTGAACCTATTGAACCTTTGAACCCGTTGAACCTTTGAACCAAAGTGGTTTAATGGTTCAATGGTTCAAGCCTTCTTCTCTTTGATAAGTGTTTTGAAGCCATTGAACCTTGAAGCGGTTGAACTTTGAACCTTGAAAAATGTGCTTAACTCTTGTTGATGATGTTGAACCTTTGAACCCATTGAACCCGTTGAAACAAAATGGTTCAAGGTTCAACGATTTAAGGGTTCAATGGTTCAAACACTGCATAGAAGCTTGCCGATGAACTCTCTTGGTTGAACCAAGGCATTGAACTAATCTTGAAAATGACAAAGTGTTGGAAACTTGTTCTTTTGATTGAACTCACCTGTAGAAGCCTTTGAACTTGTTGATTTCAAGCATGTTGAGTCCATAGAAACATATCTATAGAGTCCATAGAAATGAGTTTATATATTCCTTTCTGTGAAGTTCGTAGAATAGAGTCCATAGATTTTAGCTTGCAGAGTCCATAGATTCAAGCCTGCAGAGTCCGTAGATTTCTAAAAAACTTGCAAAATGGAGAATTTGAATGCACAAAACAATTTTTGGGAAGGGAAGAGATAATTTTAGCCTGTGGGGTCAAAATAGCTCAAAATAGTTCAAATGTTGTCCAAAAAAATGACTGATATTTTTGGGGGACAAAATCTGGCTCCAGTTGGGGAACTTCCTTCAGTTGAAAACTTGAAACAGCTGAGGGGAGTAGAAACTAGAATCTCTGGTGCCTTGAAGTGTGCCATTGGGCTATGGAGTCATGCTACCCAAAAAGAAAGGTGACAAAAACAAAAATGAAAACACAAAAATAGGACCAAATACTATACAAATATACATATGTACAAGCTGATCTTATCTGATACTTCATCGATTGAAGTGTTTCAGATGTTAACCACTATGAGGCAATGAAAAGGGTGTACCATCTTGATATTTTAGCAAGAAACTATTTTCACCATTGAGTTGATGAATAGTAATGGGCCCCTCCAAAGGGAGTCAAACTTCCCATGCATCTCCTTTGGTTCTCTTCTCTTGTCCCATAGCAGGACTTGATCTCCAACCTGGAAATCACAATTTTTTGCCTTTCGGTCGAAGAGCTTCTTCACCAAGCTTTGATGGGAAGCAATTCAGTCCACCACCATAGTTCTCTATTCATCTAGCTCAGTCAAGCACATGATCCTTTTATCAAGGGGGCTTTCATATGTCTGATCTTCAATTACCTTAGCCAATTTCAATGCTGGCAATTCCAAGGTGATTGGTATCTCAGCATTGATACCATAAAGAAGTTGGAAAAGAGACATACCAATTTCCCTCTTTGGTGTAATTCTGTCTGCCCATAGAGCATTAACCAATGCTTTATGCCATGTCCTTTGGTTGTCATCCACCAGCTTTTTAACAATAGTTACCAGGTTCTTATTGCTTGATTTAGCTTGTCCATTCCCTTATGGAAAGTAATCAAAAGAGTGGGAGAGAGTAATCCATAGTAGAAATAGAATTGTGTAATCTCATGGGAAGTGAAACAAGTTGCATTGTCAGTAACAATCTTGGTTGGGACCCCAAACTTGGAAATGATATTCTCTTTGAGGAAATTGCACACTACTTCTAAAGTAGCATGCTTGGTTGGGATGGCTTCCACCCACTTGGTGAAGTAGTCAGTTGCTATAAGGACATAATCATGTCCAACACTTGAATATGGGTTTATAGCTCCAATAAAATCAATTCCCCATTGCTGGAATGGTTCCTCTATGACCACTGGCTTGAAGGAAGGGCAGCTAACTTGGGTCTTCCAAAAAATTGCTGGCACAGTTCACATTTTCTCACCCACTTATATGCATCTTAGAAAAGAGTTGGCCAATAATACCTGGCTCACAAAATTTTATGGATAGTCACAGGAGTAGAAAAATGTCCTCCATAAGCTAGATTGTGGAAAGATTCCAAAAGTTGGCTTTGCTACTCCTTGTCCACATAGTGAAGGAACACTCCATCAAGGCTTTTCTTGTACAGGCCATTGTCCCAAAGGACAAAATTGGCAGCTTTCAACTTGATAGACCTCCTTTCTTTGTAAGATAGGTGAGCAAGACACTCACCATAAGATAGGAAATGAGCAATACTTAAATACCACTCATTCATGGTGGAGACAAAGAGGACTATCAGTGTGTCTTCCACCTCTGCTTCTTCATGCTCTATTTTTTTAGGTTTGTTATCAGCAATTAATTGGCATAGACCTTTTCCCCATACCAACTTTGTTGGTTTGATGACTAGATCAAACTCTTAGATCTTTGCAATCCAATTGCCTCTTTTCATCCCAAACTCTTGCTGAGCTAGTATAGAGTTGATCGTGGTATCAGGAACCAAGGTAGTAGTCTGAGAATTCAAGATGTAGAAGAAAAAATATTTGACTACCTTCACCAATGCATAAGCATGTTTCTCCATGTTTGAGTACTTTAAGTCATGAGCTTTGAGAGGGAAGCTCATGAAATAAATGGGAGATTCCATACCTTCTTTATCTTATTGAACCAAAAATGTTGAAAGCATGTGTTCAGAAGCATAACTATATATGATGAACTCTTTGTTGTAGTCTGGACAAACTAGAGTTGGGGCATGGGAAATGGAAGTCTTGATATCCTCAAATGTTGACTTGCCTTCTTCAGTCCAGCTAAAGGTGGCCTTTCCCTTCATCATGTTCACAATGTGTCGAGTCTTCTCAGTAAACTCAGGGATGAACCTTCATAAGAAATTCATCTTTTTGAAGAAAGAGTGAACAATAGTCTTACTTGTAGGCAAGGTAAGCTCTTGGATAGACTTGACTCTGTCTAAATCAATCTTTATGCCTTCTTTGGACATAATGTGTTCAAGAAGTTTCCCCTCTATTTCTCCAAAAACTGACTTCTTGGGGTTCAAGGAAATGCCATTTTGGTGGTAGCACTCCAATACTTGTTACAAGTGCTCTATGTGATTCGGGTGATGTTTAGAAAAAATGGTCAAGTCATCAAGATAAACTACAATGAACTTACCCATCTCATCCTTGAAAGCAAGGTCTATTTCTCTCTAAAAGGTGGCACCAGCATTTATCAAGCCAAAAGGCATCCTTCTATATGCAAACGTGCCCCAAGGAGTGGTGAAGGTAGTCTTGTGTTGGTCTGCTTCACTAATTTGAACTTGATTGTATCTTGAGAAGCCGTCTAGCATTGATAACATCTCTGAGCCTGTCACTGTCTGAAGCACTTAATCCATGATTGGTAAAGGATAGTTATCCTTCAAAGATGACTGATTTAGATTCCTAAAATCCACATAGATATGAATTTTGCCATTTTTCTTCCTCACAGGCACTATGTTTGCAATCCACGTGGAATGATGGATTGGGAAAATTATCCTAGCATTCAACATTTTCTATATCTCAGACAAAATAGTACCTAATATCTTTGGATTATACTACCAGGATTTCTACTTGTAAGGCACTAAGTTAGCCTTGAGAGGAATGTCATGGCAGATTTCATCAGGCCTGAGAGACTTTAGCTCATCATAGGAGTATGCTAAGATGTCCATGTATTGGCTAAGCAAAGTAGTAAACTTGAATTTCTCTTCGGGAGTGTAGCATTTACCAATGATAACCATCTTGGGACCTTCCTTGGTACCCAAATTTATTTGATCAAACCCTTGAGAGGAGCTTGAATCTATTTGCTATTATTTGATAAATCTGTCATGTTTGTCAAATAGCTTTGCAAGGGAAACTAGACCTTTGGCAATTTTATTCCCTTTGAGTTGCAAGAATTCTTCATCTGCATCTGAGTTCATTTTAGGAGTTGATTCAGGATTTTAAGGATTACTACCTTCAAAGTGCAATTTTTTGAAGCTATCTCTTTGTTCCAAAAAGGCAATGATTTGTTGTCATTGTTAAACACTTGTCAATGGCTGGGATTATCAGGCACACTCAGTCAAAAGACCAACTCGATGATGTATTTACCTCCTATGAAGTTTGGGTGAGGGACTAAGAGATTTGTTAAAATAGCTAGTGCATCAGCTTAGTCATTGAATTCCCTAAGTATGGAAGAGATGTTGAAAGCATCAAAGCTTTCAATTTGATCCCAGAATAGGTTGCAGTAGTGACACAATCTCTCATTTTTGGTTTGGTACAGGTTTCTCACTTAACAAACCACCAACTCAGCATCTCCTTTGGCATGAAGGAATTTGATGCCCTTGTCTTTAACAGCTTTTCAATCCAAGCAGAAGGGATTTGTATTCAACAGTATTGTTAGTATTGTTGAACTACAACTTGTATGAAGAGGGAAAAATATCACCTTGAGGAGATATCAACACAATCCTAGCCCTTAAACTAGTAGAGGAACAACTGCCATCAAATTCTAGCATCCATAACTTATTTGAAATTGATCCTTTCTTAGATTTCTCTTTACATGGGAGGGGGAATTCTTCTGTGTTTACATTGCATTCTATCATGTCTTCTACTATTATGTCTGAACTAATTTTTAGACTATCATTTTCAGGGGTTTCATTAGCTAAAATATGAGTATCTTCTATGGTCAAAAAATAATTACGCATACCTGAAGACTCGAACAAAATTTGGGATTCAGGGGCTAATGTCTAAGTGACAACATATTTTATTTCCTTTTTAGAAAACAACCTCTACATGATGCCTTTGACAGGGATCCTCACTTTAAACAGGTCCATGCTCAATTCTCCACCAACATCTTTGCAAAAATTTCACCCTAGAAGAATGTCGCATGAGGCTAGAACATCGGCCACTAGGAATGTCATCTTGATCCTTTTGTTTGGGAATGTTGCAAATGCAAATTGGGCATCCTTGATTTGTCCCAATAGAGGTACTTGTTTGTTCTCCATGGAGAAAAACCTCCCAAATTTCTTGGTCAGTGTGAGACCAAGAGATTTTGCCACCTTAGCAGGCATGATGTTCTCAGATGCACCTGAGTCTATGATGCAATTGCTCAGTTTGTGACCATTTATCAATAAGAAAATATAGAAAGGCTCTATTTTCCTAGGGGTAGTTGGAGGAGTAATGACAAGATTTTTTGGGATGGGCATGTTCTTTGGGAAATCATGAGTTACCTTCTTAGCATCTTGTCCTACAGGGACAACTTTATTCTTCACACACTAAACTAACCTATCCAACTGTTCAAGATTGGCTTGTAGGAATTCCAATTTAGACATTTGAATTTTGGTCTTCTTAACATGGTCAATTATGTCAAATGACTGAAATGGATTAGGAACAAAGGAAGGTAGTTCATCTTTCTAGTTTTTAAGAGGGGGAGGACTAGTCTGTGGAATTGAAGTTGGAGATGGAAGAATGCTTGATGTACTTACCTTTTTATTAATCATAGGGTCCTTTGGTTGGAAAGGTAGAGAAGTTCCTTATTTGGAAATTGAGATTGTAGGCTAAGAAATTTGCCCTATTTTTCCCTTATCAGCTTGTTGGGCTAACTGGTTTTGGGACTGGGTGAATACAGCATATGATCCATCAACTGCTTCACTTTTACTTCTGGGTTCATCTTGGTAATTCAAGAAACCAATGTTGGAGTCACCAGCTAATTCTTCTTAGCCTTTTGCAAGGAGATTAACATCATTTTCTTGATTCAATTTAGGCTAGAAAGAGAATTTAGATTTTATTTTGAGATATCCAACTATTGAATTGGTTGGGGGTGCTTCAATGGCAAGTTTCCCCTGTGGGGGAGGAAGATGATTTGGCTATCCTTGATTTCTAGTAGCGTTGCCTTGGTATGATTGATTGGGGAATGTCCTTCTTGGCATATCTCTATATGAAGGAACTGAAGATATCCCTTGTGCCATTTGCTTCCTAAGAGCTAGCAACTCATTTTCTAGCTTCTGCACTATTAAATCAGTGGTACTTGTAGATGGATATTCAAAAGATGAAGAGGATTTACCTCTATTTAGATCTCTCCTTATCTTTCTTACCAAGATAAGGTCATCTTCCAGCTCAGTGGCCAAATCCTGAGCTACAACAAGGTCTATTTGGCTAGCATGTCTCAGCAAAAAACTTACTTCAGGTAGTTGAGAGTTGATGAAGAAACATTTGAGATTCTTAGGTGTTGGCTGAGCGATAGCAAGAATCCTGTTCCTCAATTTGTCAAACTTGGCTATGAAATCCCTCATTGGTTCATGAGGCTCCTTCTTCATTTATGTGAGTTGACCTAGTAGGGCATGTGCATCTTCTGTAGGTTTGAATCTGGCTTCAAACTTAGCTTTGAGGGTGTTCCAATCAGTCACTAATCTAGCCTACAGATGGTAGAACCAGTCTGCAGCAAAACCTTGTAAAGTTTCTTCAAAAATCTTGACTACCACTTTTTCAAATTCCACTCCTATTACGCCATAGGCTATGCTGAAGGCTACAATGTGTTTGTCAGGATGAACCTTCCCATCACCATAGAATTTGGGGAAATTTTTCCTTGAACTACGTGGTAGCTCATGTAGAGGTGGAGTTAAATTGAGTGGGCCAAAAGAGTTACCCCAAGGACCTTGAACTACCATTGTATGACTATGGAAAAGTGGGATAACAAATCTTAGAGGGGTAAGTATTGACAAATCGTTATTAATAGCAAAAATGGACACTTTGCCCAATAATGGAGACTTGACTTTAGTAGGAGGAAAGCTCCTAGTTCATTACAGGTGAGATGGTGAAGGAAACAGATTAGAATTACTTTGTTGTACCAACTCAAATATAGGGTAGACAATACCTTTAGCCCTTTCGCTTCACGTATAGCATGGAGTTTCTAGATTGTAAAACAAAAATGGGAAAGAATTGGCCTTGCTTCAGCTTGAAGCTTGAGGCTTCTAACTACACGTTCTATCCCAGTTGGCATGGAGGTGGAGGGAGATGGTAAGGCTATAATGATAATGGGTAAGACACAGAATGGTGTTGCTAGAGTCTATAATTAATAAGGGTAGGGACTGCTTCAATCTGAAACTTAAGGCTTCAGATTACATGTTCATCCGCAGCAGAGTCGCCAAAAATTGTTGGGTGAATATTTTTTCAATCAACTAACTGATGAGCAAAATAGGTCTCTTCAACCATAGCATAGGTAAATTAGTTGGCCAGATGTGTAGGTTTACTACATCAAAAGCAGACAAATCTCTCCTCTCATCAAGGGAGGTTCCCTGTAGATATGCAGGAGCTAAATACTATATATATAAACAAAAAATAACACTCAAGGGTAGGATAAACCATCGATCTCTCTTTTTTTAGAGATGATGTTCACAAATCAAAGAAGAAATCCCAATGAAATGATAGAAGACACTCCTCTTCTTTCAGAAGTGTTGTTCAACAAATAAAAGGAATCTTTTAGGTGATGATAAGTAACTGTAATAGGGCACAGTAACACAGTAGGATGAAATGAGGCAAAAAGTCTCCACCTCAACTGCCAAAGAGTGAAATATAAAGGATAATGAGGGCACAAAGTCATCCCAAGATCCTTTACATAGGAATAGAAAAATTAGACAAACTAAAGAGAATTGTGGCAGCACAAAGTCTCTCCACAACCAGCTTCAAGACACCTTCTTGATCACTTTCACTTATTTTGCTTATTTAATTAAATGTACAAAAAAATGTATTAAGGAAATAGACATAAGAACAATTTTCCCAACAACCAAGCTATTCCAGCATAAAGTCTAGAAAGTTACTTATTTTCTTATTTAAATAATGATATATGATCAACAATCTAAGCTCAAAGTCTCAGTAATGCCTTTCAATTTGGGTAGAGTTTCATTTCTAATTACAGACTGAGATACCTTTTTGACAATAAGAGAGAGTCCTATATATAGTGCTCCAAGAAAGACTTGGGTGCTTTGTTTCACAAAAATGATGGCTTATGATGCATTCAATGTATTTTAAATTCTATCCATGGGCTATGATGGAATTGAGCATCAATTTTTAATATGGGCCACCTAATGTGTTTCCTTGATGTGTTTCTAGTTGTTCACTTTGATCAATGCAGAAAGATAGGCTGTGCAATTGAATATTTGCACTTTTTGATGTCCACCTGGTGGACTGCTTTACCTTCTAGAAACATCTCTTATGCATAGATATTTTTGATCTTTCTCCATCATTCCCTCTTTCCTTGTTGTATTTCATCCTTATCTGTGTGTTCTAAGATCTCGAGTTATCTCTTTGGCCGGTCACAAAAATTTTTCACAGGGTCTGTGCTTAAGCCTGCAAGGATCAACAGTTATTTTATTGTCACAAATTTGATGTGTTCAGGTCTGTCATCATTTGAAAGCCAATGGCTACTTGGTTGTCCTGATTTTGATGACTGTGGATCTATCATCCTTCTTATCACTTCCTTCTTGTCTTTCTTTTTTGCTTTGGCCACTTTCCATTATTCTTAACAAGTGACACATGGTGTGTTATATTGTGAAATAGGCGAGGACACGTGGTAACATCTGCTTAACTTATAGAGGCTTTGGGGGCCTTTTGAGAGTCTTACAGATGATGACACATGGCGGCTTCCATTGAGCTCATAAAAACACTGTAGAAACATTCGAGACTATTTTGAACTCATGCAGATGATGACACGTGACACGTTACACTCAAGTTTAGCCACTCACCTAGGACCCACCACATTCCTTACTCAATAAAATAAATAAGTTGCAGATGTTTCCACTTGGCAGCCTTCATTGAGCTTTGTAGATGACATGTGGCACATTCCACTATTTTGAAAGTTACTAGAAACTGTCTTGAAAGATGGCACTTGGCAGCTTCCACTACAATTTTATGACAGACACATGGCAGCTTCCGCTACAAGTTGAGGTTTGATCTTTCTCAAAGGGAACTTGCCCTTCAGGGTCTTGAGAAATGGTCCACTTTCTTTGGTGAGAGCCTCCCTCAAGGGTACCTACCCTTCGAGATCTTTTGAGTGGCTTTCGGGCTTTTATTTCCTCAGTGGGTTTTCTATTTCAGTAGACTTTTCCTTCAAACAAAAAGTCTAAAGGAATTCTTTCGGATAGTTTATTCGAAGGAAATTTTCCTTCTCTTTGCCTCTGCTTTCCATTAGGTTTTATGTCGAGCTTTCTTCCTAGGTGAATTCCTTCAGACAAAAAGTCTGAAGGATTCTTGCCTTAACCATTTTGCCACAATCTTTTCCTGAAAGAGAATTGTGCCCTTGGAAAGGATTGTGCAATCCTAGGAATATCCTTTAGACTTTTGAAATGGTCCATCTGCTCATTTCCTGCCCTCTACAAGGGCTATTTGTCTTTGGTTCACTTTTTTAAAGGAATTCTCTTTGTTCATTTTTGCTCATTGCCCTTCGCAAGGGTACTCAGCTTGGTTCACTACACTATGCAAGGGTTATTGGCTTAGTTCAATGCCTTTTACAAAGACTCTTTTTCCTTTGGCTTTGGGACAACCTTTTAAACTGACCAATTGAACCAACTTTGGTTCAACAGTTCAATGGTTCAATCGGTTCAATCTCTTGTATTTCATTCATTCACTTGACCACTTGAACCAAATGCTTTGAGCCAATCTGTGTTGAACCATAGGGCCATTGAACCTATTGAACCTTTGAACCCATTGAACTTTTGAACCAAAGTGGTTTAATGGTTCAACGGTTCAATGGTTCAAGCCTTCTTCTCTTTGATAAGTGTTTTGAAGCCATTGAACGTTTAAGCGGTTAAACTTTGAACCTTGAAAAATGCACTTAACTCTTGTTGATGATGTTGAACCTTTGAACCCATTGAACCAAAATGGTTCAAGGTTCAATGGTTCAATGGTTTAAACACTACATAGAAGCTTGCCGATGAACTCTTTTGGTTGAACCAAGGCATTGAACCAATCCTGAAAATGACTAAGTGTTGGAAACTTGTTCTTTTGATTGAACTCACCTGTAGAAGCCTTTGAACCTATTGAATGTATTGATTTCAATCATGTTGAGTCCATAGAAACATATCTGCAGAGTTTGTATAAATGAGTCCATTGAAATCAGACCGTAGATTCCTTTCTGTGAAGTCTGTAGAATAGAGTCCATATATTTTAGCCTACAAAGTCCATAGATTCAAGCCTGTAGAGTCCATATATTTCTAAAAAAGTTGAAAAAGGAGAATTTGAATGCACAAAATAATTTTTGGGAAGGGAAGAGATCATTTTGGCCTGTGGGGCCAAAATAGTTCAAATGTTGTCCAAAAAAATGACTGATATTTTTGGGGGACAACAGGTTCCAATCATTCCTCCACTATCCCATGAAGAATATCTAGTTTCTATGGAATATCACATGATCATATTAATGTCATTAAGCACTTTAGGATTCATGTTCAATTCTAAGCTTAATAGGCATAAATTGTGTATTTGGGTATATGACCACTTGTGGGTGATCATAGTGGCTATAAGTACTCTTATACCATTTTCATATCCAATTTAACCCTCTATATATTTATACGATAATTATTGGATCTTAAATTCATCTCTTTACCCTTCATGCATTAGGTCTATAGACTTCACTAACTACCAGAGTAACTCTGGTATGAGACAAAATCGAAGGAAGTTCCACTATTTGTACAACCCAACTAGGACCATGAGGGTCTAGTAAAACTCATAATTACACTCTAAAGATTTTCAAGGTATGATCTCACTCATATATGTTTAAACATATTAAAATCTTAAGACTAATTTCTAGGCCATTGACTATGTGAAAGATTTAGGAGCCTAAGTATGAGATTTGAAAAACCCAGTTCAGTTCATCTTTGATCTATTTATATTTCCCCTAAGAATCATGAGAGAGTGTGATGTCATCAATATGATAGTGATTTTTATGTAATCATCTTCAACCTATACCTCTATATGTATTCCAAATTTATATCCTTCATTGGCTTAGACTAGTTTGTTTCCTCAATTAGTTTGTAGGTGTTAATTAGGGAAATCAAAGGACCCCTATAGGTGGTGATATAAGTCTAAGCATTTTATTTCACTATTTTGGTTTCACCTCAGGTCACTAAGACCATATAACCCTTGTATGAGATTGTCTCTTTCCTTGAGATGCTATCATATCCTTGTCACCAGTGCATTATAGGTCACTATAAGTTGCACTATTCATATGGTCTAATGGTACTGTAGCTTCTAAGTGTTTTCATTAAGAACTTCGCCAAGTTGAATCCTCACTCTACAATCTTATCTTGACCCAACCACCTATTTTTGTGTTAAGGTGTGACTTCTAATTCTAGGTTTCATGAATGAAACCATTTAAGTTCATATTAACCTCATTGACACTCACCAAAGAATGATATTGTATAGTGCAAAGTCTCTTTTCATATAAGTTAAGGTAAACTTCCCACTCTATAATTTTATTCAATTTTGAGACTTTGAAATCAAGTGTGGATGTAGGTAATGACCTCACCACTCACACATTGATCTTCTCATAATCTATGAACCTATTTGAGATTCCAAGATAGGCCCAAATACTTCCATACATGTCTTAGTCTCTCTTTTATGTTTGAGCATGAAAACTATAGATGCCTGCTTCATAGCTAATTGACTGTATCAAGTGTCCTAGGCCTTGTATTCCATCAATGATCCACTTGAGACCAAAACTTCAATGAATAATATGATCAAACATGCTTTTAATTGAAGCCAGTCATGGGATAATAAGCTCTACAATCAACAAAACATTGTTCATGATTCTCAATAGTGCTCACTTCTAACACAAGGGAATGATCCTTCCTATATTTTTATTTCTTCACATACCAAATCAATTTAATTAAACATGAAATATAAGAACATGCTTTATAAAACCATATGCATTTCATGGTTCACTTAGACCAATTCAAACAAAGGGGAAAATTGAGGTGTTGGGATTGTATAGTTAGTTTATAAGTGTTAATATTCTTGGTGATTATTCATAAATCACAAATCAGTAATCCATAAAAATTGACCATGGAATGGAAGGACATAAATACTAATAACATCCACCAATTTCACTCAGTCCAACTCTTCTTTTGCTATCTATACCAAATGTAAATCTTTTGACCTTGTTGACCTACCCAAGAGAGCGATGAGAGAGAGAGAGAGAGATCAATTTTCATCAAATTTTAACCTAATGATTCCACCTCATATTTCAAAATACCTTTTGAGATATTAATACACCCTTATGAATCCTCACACATGTTAGGTTAGTTCCCTCAGTCTATACAAATATCTTAAATTGACTTTTGCAAATGATCTTGTTGTTAGTACATTTAACTTGAAAAAAAAATTAGTTTTAAACTATCCTCTAACACTTACCTAACATGTTTTATGTTATATTTCACTTTGACACATTTTTCCTTTGATGGTAAATTATGCATTTCATCCAAATGGCCAAAAGGTGGCATAAGATGACATTAGAAAAGAAGGATAAAAATGACAAGGTTAAAACATGTTATGTGAACTCAATAATGACCATGTGACCACTTTCAAGCCTAAGAGACCTTATGAAAGTTTCAATATGCAAGGAATGTTGACCTATTTTGACCTATGGTTAAAATTGGTCAGCATTTTAGTAATTTCTAGTGGGTAGCATGTCTGCTATGCTAAGGACCAGTTTCTTTCTCCTATCCTTGAGTAATGAAGTCACCCATACACTTAATTGATAGTGATATACCTCTGAAAAGACCTAAAAACTCACACCAAACACAATAGAAAATAAATACACAAAAAAGGACAACAAAACACATACTTGTGTTTTCTAAGCACTTAGAGAAGACACACGATAACATAAACAAACTAGACTATATACAAACTAACATTAAACAACTTTCTCCTCCTAGATCAAAGGGTAATTTTTCACCATATTTTGATCCATGATATGAAGGAGTATCTAAAGCATGTTGCCTTTGAATATTTGGTTTTTATGTTCTCAAGTCCTTCGTGCTTGCCTCTCTCTTTGACATGATCTTCAATGCACCCACAGTATCTATAGACATATCACCCATGAAGGTGAACTCTTCTTGCACTTTAACATCCCTCTCATGGTATTATTTATTTGTGACTTGACTCAAAGATGCTTCATCCAAGCATGTTCCCTATACCTCCATGGTAATTTGAACAAGATCAAAAAATTTACCAACTATAATCTCCTTAGGCTCTTTAAGGAGATTTGCATAGTCAATATACTCTTCATCATTGTCCTCCATAAGGACATATTATTCTATTTTATTATGCACTTTAACTTCAACCTTGAAAATTTCCCCAAGTTCTTGAAATAAGTTCAATATGTTGATGTCAATCATCTTTGCCTTCTTTATCCTTAATAACCACACCTTATTCCAACTCACCCTCTTGACCATCTTCATGACTATCATAGTCATCAAATATTACAACTTCATGTATTTTGAAATCTTGATGATGTTCTTTGAGACTTGTTTATTCAATATAAACCTTACATTCTTCCTCAACAATCTCATTTTCCTCTCCTAAAAGTACTAGATTTTCAAGACCTTCATATTCCTTTAACATGTGCAAATGAGTCTACCACATGTCTCTCACATCTCTTTGAACCTGCTCATGAAACTTAATAAACTCAGTCAATATGATGTCTTTCTCAAGCACCTCCTCTCTCATGTATGCATCAATCTTCTTATGAACAGCTCCAACATGATCTAGATCTTCTATTTCTTCATTCAATAAGGTTAACGTGTGCTTGTCTTCACCATGGGAGTCTCTATAGTGAATTATTCCTCATATATACTTGAGTCATCTTCTTGATCAATTATAAACTGAGATTGTTCTTCTTTACCAATAACCCATAGGATGGGTTCTCTTTCAAGGAGTGATGAGGTGAGAGGGTGGTGAACTATTTGATGGGTTGGAAAGGGAATATGAGGTGTGGTAAATGACTCATGAATGAGCATGGGGATGGAGGGAGTATTCTTGAAATTTGGATATTCTTGAAATAATTCTTGGAGAGAGAAAAGGTTTAAGTGGGTTATAGTCATTTTATTTTCTTTACCAACCACCTCATCCTTCTCATTGTCTTCTTGATGTTAATTATCAGTTGTTACTTGATTTTCCAACTTCTCAACCAAGGCCTTTTTTTTATATTTAAAATCTTCTTGGATATAATTCCAAGATGGAAAAGTTATAAGTTCTTTTCGAGATGGCAATGAGTCTTGAAAAAACGCAAGGTCTTCTTTATTGACATCAACTTTTTGGTCCTCACTCTCTTCATGTTTCTTTAGCCAATACCTCATTACCTAGTTCCAAGTTAGAACTTTGAGACTATTAGGTTCTTTTGAGGATTTAATTGGCTTTTTTGGAGGATGAAATGGAGATACCTTTTCCTCAACCATATTTTCACCTTCTTCATAGCCTTCTTGAGGCCTTTTAATAGTTGTAAGTTGATCCTCAACTTCCTGGTTTTCCCACCTTTCTAATCTATCTACACAACATTGGATATAGCATCTCATTTCATGAAAATATTCATTGATGACATATTTATCATCCTCTTAAACTAACCTCCACTTATTCATAAAGAATTGAACTAACTTTATCAACCTTTATTTGAGATTTATAAGGATCACATTAGGTTCCTTATCCCATTTTTTCATCACCCTTTTTTTAGCATATTTGGCATGAGTGCCAAAAATGACTTAGCTTGAAGTGGAATTGAATTAGGAGGAAGAGAGGAGGAGGGGTTTTGGTGAGCTCATAATTTTTGAGTTAGTTTCCTTTGCTATTGACCTTGAGAAGGTTGTCTAGGAACTTTAGGAAGACTTCCTCGAAGAAGTTGCCTCTTAAGAGATTAGACTTATTTTCAAGGGTATTAATCATAGCTTCCTAATAGCTTTATTCATATGATTATTAATAAGGCTTCTCAACAACATCATGATCATATGGGAAAGTAATGGGTTAACCATATCATTGTCATGGCTCATAAGATGGATAACAACCTTGATAGGGATGTTGAAGGACATAGTATGGCTCATGACAAGGTTGATAAGGAGGTGTGTAGTAAGAACTCTCAACATATCCAGACATATAAAATTCATTATTCAAATGAAACACAAGAATTGATCCAAATATTTTACAATAATTACTTGGGATTTTTATAACCAAATGATTACATTTAGAGTCATCAATGGTGTTTTCTTGAATGCTTCCAAAAGTTGATAGTAATAAGAATACACCAAAAATCCTTTCACTCTTTTAGATCTTCATCCCACCAGGAATACCAGAGTTGTTATAACCAAATATTACATCCTTAGAGGAGGTTTTTCAAACCTATCAAAATTTAGCTAACGTGGGATTACCTCTAAGCTAGTAGGTTGCCTATAGTAGAGGTAAACCTCTAGATTATGGGCTAGCTCCCTTGATCTATCTTTTAGGATCACACATTACACTATCTAACTAATTACTATTGGGGGTGAAAATGGAATAAGGAAACATAAATAAACCTATAATAATGAAGGTGATACACCAATTATTTATCTATAAACATAATTGCATTTCTACTAAGAAATAAGACCACTAAAACTGATCTCAACTTAATGTTATTCTAGCATAAGTGTTTCTAAATGGAGGAAGATGACTATGCATATCCAAATTTGGGTGAAAAGAATTTCTAATCCTAGACAATGTTAATCTTTCTCACACTTCAAATACACCTTAACAAACATATACACTTCATGAGACCTATTAGAAGAGATGCTACTACTCACAAAATACGTACAAGAGAAAAATTGAAGTAAGGAGAAGACATTAATAACTTATCATCTAAATACACAACTTGACACACTTAGGAAATAATTGAATAGAAAAAATCAACGTCATAACTTTATTCAAAGGAAAAACAAGATGTCAAACCAATAGGGATTTTCCATACCAATTGTGGATCCCTTTACAATGCTAAAATGGATTGAATATATAAATCATAAGAGAGGACAAATAAGAGGTGAAGTTGAAGTCTAATAATGTGGAGTGTCAAGACCTAGAAACTAGTTACAATGCAAGATAATTAGTTTTATAAAAGGCTATGAATATGTCTTGGATAGGTTTCCATTTGAAACATGACACCTTCTTCAAGTTGGCGTAGATATCTCCATATCCTTCTTGAAACTACCTTTCTTGATGATGAGTCCACTTATCGATCTTGAAATATTGTAGCTTTCATTGACACACATATTCTAACTTTTTAAGTTGGAAACCTGATTTTGATAGTCATCATATACCCCTCAACTAGTAGCCTTCTCTTTGGCAATTATCATTCACTTCCTTGCAGTCACTCACTAAGCCTTTCAAGACTCAAAGCTTTAACTTATCACTTTGGTGGCCTATATATGTTCAAGGAGAATAATTAAAGAGGTGTTAAGACACCTATTTTTTCATTGGTATATCAAATAGACCTCAAAAGATTTAATGTCCCACTTCTCAAAATAACACTTAGGCAATCACCCTCTTTTCACTATCCTATACAAGACTATCTACAATAACCAACTTAATAGATATTTTCTCAATAAGGACCAAGGTGATGATGATGTATGTATAGTTAGGATCCATATCTACATATATTCTACAATGACTTACATTCACCAATTCTCTTATGCATCTACAATTCAACCCAAATCCTATAAAAAAAATAGAATTAGGCATGTTTGTACGAGTGATGGTACAGAAAAACTAAGTGGTGAATATCTTTGGAGAGTCTCAACTATTTAAAAATAATATTATATCTAAATTAATACCTTATGGATGAATTTCCATTCATATATTCTTCATCATATTCTTGAGAGGTTTTTTGGTCATTCTAGTTCCTAGTGATGATTCATAAAGGTTGGATGTTTAACCTTCGAACCAATTATACAATATTTGATTTTAATACCTCACTAAACTATCCCTAAATCCATGAGGCACCATTCACATTTTTTATAAATATATGATCAAAATAAATTGGATTATCAAGTTCCTATTAGAATTCTAGGTACCGCTGAGATAGAATTAGGCCTAAATGACTAATCTTGAATTGATCTCTACAAACCAATGGTTCAAATTGATCCCCCACTCCATGAAGACTATATAGTTTATAGGGAATATCACATGGTCATATGAATTTAATTAGGCACTATGAGGGCTCATGCTTAGTTCTAAGCCTAATAGGCATAAATTATGTATTTGGTATATGATCATTTATGAGTGATTACAATGACTTTAAGTGCTATTATACCTTTGATAATATTAAATTCAACCATATACATCTGCCCATGATCATTATTATATATCACATTCATCTCTTTACCCTTCATGTATTAGTTCTATAAACAACACTGATTGGTAGAGTGCCTTTAGTCAGAGATAAAACATAGGGCACCTCCCCTATTTGTAAAACCCAAATAAGACCATGAGGGTTTATTCAAACTCATTATTATACTTTGTACAAAATTTTAAGGTCTTATCTCACTCATATATTTTTAAAATTCTAAAAACCTCAAGACTAGTTTCTAGGCCATTGACTATGTGCAAGATTTAGGAGCCTGAGTATGAGATTTGAAAAACCTAATTCAGTTCATCTTTGCTTTATTTATCTTGCCCCTAATAATCATCAATAAGTGTGATGTCATCACTCTGAGAGTGATTTTTATGTAATCATCTTCAACCTATACCTCTCTCTTCATTCCAAATTTGTATCCTTCATTGGCTTAGACTAGTCTATTTCCTTAGTCAGTATGTAGATTTCAATTAGGTAAATAAAAGGACCCCTATAGGTGGTGATATAAGTCTAAGCATTTTATTTCACTATTTTGGTTTCTCCTCAGGTCACTAGGACCATCTAAAACCTATATGAGCTTGTATCTTACCTTGAAATGCTATCATCTCTTTATCACCAATGCATTATAGGTCACTATAAGTTTCACTATTCATATGGTCTAATGGAAATGTAGCTTCTAAGTATTTTCAATAAAATATTAGTTGAGTTGAAGCCTCACTCTAAAATAATCTCTTTACCCAACCACCTCCTTTTGTGTTAAGGTATGACTTCTAGGTCTAGGATGTAGGAAAGAAACTATTTAGGCTCACACTAACCTCATTGACACGCACCAAAGAATGGCACTATATAGGGTAAAGTCTCTTTTCATAGAAGTTAAGATAAACTTCCCACTCCAAAATTTTCTTTAATTCCAAGACTTTGAACTCAAGTGTGGATGTAGGTAATAACCTCACCACTCACACATTGATATTCTCCTGATCCCTGAACCTAATTAAGATGCCAATATAGGCTCAGATACATCTAGGCATTTCTTGATCCCTATTTAAAGTCTGAACATCAAACTTTTATATGCTTGATTCAAAGCTACTTGACTATATCATTTGTCTTAGGCCTTGAATTCCATAAATGATCCACTTGAGACTAAAATTTCAATGAATAATATGATCAAACTATCCTATGAGGTTGAAAAAACCATATTAGCCTTAAATTGAAGCTATTCATGAAAGAATAAGCTCTGTAACCAACAAAACACTATTCATAGTTTTCAATAGTGTTCACTTATAACAAAAGGGAGTGATATTGACTATCCTTTCATATCCACACCTACCAAATCAATTAAATTCAACATGAAATAGAAGAACATGATTTCCAAGACCATATGCATTTCTTGGTTCATTCAAACCAAGGTAAATAAATGGGAAAACTAAGGTGTTGGGGTTGTACAAGAATTTTTGAGGTGCTAGCAATCATATTTATTATTCATGATGAATAGATCACTAATCTAGAAACCATAACCATGGAATGAAAGACCATAAATATTACTAACATCAACCAAGTGCACTCAATCTAACTCCTCTTATCCTATATGTACCAAGTGTAAACCATTTGGCCTTGTCAACCTACCCAAGACAGAGATGAGAGAGAGAGAGAGATAGAGATTGATTTTCATCACAATTGAACCTATTAAATCACCTGATCCTAGAAAATACCCTTTAATAACTTAATACACCCTTCTAAATCCTCATATGTGCTAGGTGAGTTCCCTCAGTCTATATAACTATCTTAAACTAAGTTTTGCAAGTGATCTTCTTATTTGTAATTTTAACTTACAAACAAATGTATCACTTACCTAACATGTGGTATGTTAAATTTCACTTTGACACATTTTTCCTTTAATGAAAAATTGTACATTTCATCTAAATGGCCAAAAAGTGGCATAAGATGACATTAGAAAAGAATGACTAAAATGACAAGGCTAAAACATATTATGTGACCTCATTAATGACCATGTGACCAATTTTAAGCCAATTAGACCTTATGAAGGTTTGAATATGAAAGGGGTTGACCTATTTTGACCTATGGTGAAAATTGGTCACCATTTTGGCAATTTCTATGGGTAGTATACATGCTATGCTAAGGACTAATTTCCATATCTTATCTTTGGGTAATGGAGTCACCCATACACTAAAATTAACACTAATATGACTCTGAAAAGACCTTAAAACTCATACCAAACACAAAAATAAATAAACACACAAAACAAGACAATAAAACACACACTTGTGCTCTTTGAGAACTTAAGAAAGACACATCACAACATAAGCAAACTAAACTATATACAAACTAACTTGAGACAAATTTCTCTTCCTATCTCAATGGGTAATTTTGCACCATATTTTTCTCTAGATATAATGTAGTGACTGAAACATGTTACTTTTTGATCTTTGGTTTTGATGTTCACAACTCCTTCATGCTTGCCACTCTACTTGGCATGATCTTCAATGTACCCACAATAGCTATAAACATATCACATATGAAGGTGAACTCTTATTTCACTTCAATAATCCTCTCATGGTATTATTTAGTTACAACTTGACTTAAATTTGCTTTATCCAAGCATGTTCCATTGACCTCCATGGTACTTTGAATGAGATCAAATGTTTTACCAGTTATAACCTCCTCAAGATCTTTAAGGAGCTTTGCATAGTCAATATAATCTCCATCATTGTCCTCCATAAGGACATCTTGTTCTATTTTCTTGTGCACTTGACCTTCAAACTTGAAAAGGTCCTTAAGTTATTGGAGAAGGTCAATATGTTGTTTCCAATCATCTTTGCCTTCTTTCTCCTTAAGAGATAGAACTTATTTAAACTCATCCTCTTAACCATGTTCATGAATGTCATAGTCATCAATGACTACTCCATCATGTATTTGAAATCTTGGTGATGTTCTTCAATACTTGTTTATTTAATAGGAACGATGCATTCTTCCTCAACAATCTAATTTTACTCTGATAAAATTACTGGATTTTCAAGACCTTCATATTCCTTGGACATGTTCAAACAGGTTTTCCACATGTCTCTAACATCTCTTTGAACCTAATCATGAAACTCAATAAACTCAATCAATATGATGTCTTTCTTAATCACCTCCTCTCTCATGTCTTGATCAAGCTTCTTATGAACAACTGCAACATGATCTAGATCTTGTATTTCTTCATTAAAAAGGTTAACTTGTGCTTTTCTTCACAATGGGAGTCCCTATAGTGAATTATTCCTCATATATACTTGAGTCATCTTCTTTATTAGATACAATCTAATATTTTTCTTGTTCACCAATTCCCATAGGTTGGGTTCTCTTTCAAGAAGAGATGAGGTGGGAGAGTGGTGAACAAGTTGGTGGGTTGAAGAGGGAATATGAGGTGTGATGGATGGTTCATGAATGAACGTGGGGATTGAGGAATTATTCATGAATTGGGAAACTCTTGAAATAATTCATGGAGAGAGAAAAGGTTCAATTGGGTTATAGTCATTTAATTATCTTCATCAACCACCTCATCCTTCTCATTATCTTCTTTAAGTTCATTGCTAATTATAACTTGATCATCCATATTCTCAACCAATTCCTCTTTTTTATATTGGAAATATTCCTGGATATACTTCCAAGATGGACAAGTTATAGGCTCTTGGGGAGAGGACAATGAGGCTTGAACAAACACGAGGTTTAATTTCTTGACCTCAACTTCTTGGTCCTCACTCTCATCAACTTTCTTTATCCAAGACCTCACTACTTAGTTACAAGTTAGAAATTTGAGACTATTAATTTCTTTTGAGGATTAAATTGGCTCTCTTGGAGGGTGAGAGATAGAGACTTGTTCCTCAACTAGAATTTCACCTTTTTATAGCCTTCTTGAGGCCTCTCAATATCTACAAGTTAATCAACTTTTTGGTTTTCCCACCTTTCTAATCTATCTACCCATCATTGGATATAGTATCTAACTTCATGAAAATATTCATTGATGACATAGTTAGATTACTCTTCAACCAACCTCTACTTATTAAAAAATAATTGAACTAACTTTATCAACCTTTCTTTAAAATGAATAGGGATCACATCAATTTTTTTATTCCATTTTTTCATCACCATTTTTGGTTTTAGCATATTTGGCATGAGTGACAAAAATAATTTAGCTTGAGGTAGAATTAAAATAGGAGGAGGAAAGGAGTGGGGGTTTTGGTGAACTCCTAATTGTTGAGTTAGTTGACTTTGGTATTGACCTTGAAAAGGTTGTCTACGAACTTGAGGAAGACTACCTCCAAGAATAAGCATCTTAATAGATTAGACTTCATTTTCAAGGGTATTAATCACATCTTACTAATAGCCTTATTCGTATAATTCTTCATAAGGATGGTCAACAACATCATGACCATATGGGGAAGGAATGGGCTGACTATAGGTCTGCCAGGGCTCATAAGACTAATAACAACCTTGATAGGGATGTTAAAGGACATAGCATGGGTCATGACAAGGTTGATAGGGAGGTGTGTAGTAAGAACTCTTGACATATATAGCCATATCAAGTTAATTAGTGATCAAAATATTTTAAAATAAGTACTAGGGTGCTATAACTAGCTGATTTCATATGGAGTCACTAATGATGTTTTCTTGAATGCTTTCAAATTTTGATAATAGGAAGAACACAAAAAAAATCCTTCCACTCTTTTGGACCTTGGTCCCATCGAGCATACCAAAATTGTTATAACAAAATATTTCACCCTTAGAGGAGGTTGTTTAAACCTCTCCAAATTTGGGTAACATGGGATTACCTCTAAGCCATTGGGTTGCTTATAGTAGAGGTAAACCTATAGAATATGGGCTAGCTCCCTTGATCTATATTTTAGGTTCACACACTACACTATCTAGCTAATCAATATTAGGGGTGAAAAGTGAATAAGGAAACATAAATCAACCTATACTAGTGAAGGTGATACACCAAAGATAACTCTGCAACCATACTTACATTTGCACTAAGAAAGAAGATTGTTAAAATTGATCTCAACTTAATGTTCTTCTAGCATAAGTGTTTCTACATAGAGGAATATTGTTATGCATATCTAGAGGTGGATGAAAATGAGGTCTGATCCTAGACATTACTAATCTCTCTCACACTTCAAATATACCTTAACAAACATATACACTTCATGAGACCTGTTAGAAGAGATGATACTAATCACAAAATGCATACAAGAGTAGAATGGAAGAAAGGAGAAGACATTCCTCACTTGTCATTTAAATAAACTACTTGAAATACTTAGGTAAGAATTGAAGAGAAAAAAAAAACTTCAAAAATTTATTCAAAGGGAAAACAAGATGCCAAACTAGTAGGGATTCTTCATGCCAATTTTTTATCCCTTTAAAATGCCAAAATGGATTTAGTATATAGAACACAGGAGAAGAGAGATAAAAATTGAAGTTGAAGGGTCAAAATTCCATGTTTCAAGAACTAAAAACCAATTAAAATGAAAGAGAATGAGTTGGAAGACAAGCTATCAAGTTATCTTGGACAAGTGTCCATCTGAAACATGACACCTTAAAGTTGGCGTAGAGATCTCCATGTCTTTCTTAAAATTACTTTATTGATGATGAGTCCACTTATCTATATTAAACTATTATAGTAGTCATTGACAAACATTTCATAAATTGGAAAGGTGGAAACCTGATTGTGATAGTCATCATATACCCCTCAATTGATATCCTTCTCTTTAATAATTATCATTCACTTTCTTATAGTCACTCATTAGACTTTCAAGACTCAAATCTTATACTTATAACTTTGGTGGCCTATACATGTTTAAGGAGGTTAATTTAAGAGGTTTTATACACCTATTAAATACCTCTTTATCCTCTGATATATCAAATAGACCTCAAAATATTTAATATCCCACTTCTCAAAAGCACACTTAGGTAGTCACCCCCTTTTCACTGTCCTATACAAGAATATCTAGAATGACCAACATAACATATGATTTTTAAAGCATTACCAAGGTGAGAATGAGATATGGAGAGTTAGGATGCATCTCCACATATCTTCTAAAATGACTTTCATTCACCAATTCTCTTATGTACTTGTAATCTAACCCAAATCCTATAGAAAACATAGAATTAGGCATGTCGATGCTAGTGATGGTCTTGTCACTTAGATTTACACCCTTTAAGGAGATTCGAATCTCTCCTTATCCAATTGGACTAATGGAATCACCTTTAATCTTATGGGCAGCGTAAGGAATGAGGTGAGTCTCTAGATAGGGCTAGCTCCCTTGATGCACCACTTTGGATTTCAACCACTACTAACTTTTGGGGGTGAAAAGGGAGAGAGATAACTAAAATAAAACTAACCTAAGGGAGGTGATAAAATAAAAATTTATGACATCCAACCATATGCATATTACACTTGAAATGAAAGGACAAACTAAACATACACTCTCCAATTTATGTCTTCTTACATAAATGCTACATTATGGGGTTATAGATGAATGTAAAAATCTAGGATAACTATAAAATAGGAATTTAATGGCACTAATTAAGATACTAACTCACTTAAACTTTCACATTTCTTGGAACACATCACATGCCATATAAGAAGAAGCTGTAAGTAGGTGAGAGAATGTGACAACTTTCTAAGGAATCTATAGCCTTCTCTAAGAAAATTAAACATTCAAGTAAATAACACTATTAATAGTCATATAAGAGGTAATTATTAGTAATTTTATTGATAAAAATGTATACAAATGAGTAGGTATTCACCATACTCAGGTGGAGTATCCAATACAATGCCAAAATGGCTAGTTCTTATAGAACTTGTGAGAGAGAGAAGAAGAGAGAAGTCAAAGGGTCATAAGGACACTTTTCAATCTGA
The DNA here is from genome assembly GCA_037957365.1 of Torreya grandis. Lineage (NCBI taxonomy): Eukaryota > Viridiplantae > Streptophyta > Pinopsida > Cupressales > Taxaceae > Torreya > Torreya grandis. The sequence goes on along the minus strand of JARHVA010002913.1, from coordinate 2,143,148 downwards.
TCCAAGTATTTAATTTTTCATGTGGAGAGGGTATGGGATGAAAAATTCAATGTTAGGAGCTAAAAGTGTCAATTCAAGTCACAAACTTCATGAAAAGTGGCAAGAAAACTCCACATCTATCTTATAAAATTGCCTTCACGATTAGAGATATTTTAATGTATTATAACTGATGATGAGAAATCATAATTATTTTAATTAAGTGTAATTAAATTATACATTCCTCTCCATGCATTATTTATAGGCCTAGTCATTTGGAATCACTTAGAGAGGAGCAATCATCATTTGCTATCTAGAAAACTACTCTTCCATGCATCCTTCACACTTGGCTACCAAAAATAGATCACTTTCTCATGAAAATACATAATAGGTAGTGAATGACATTTTCAAATATCCTGCATGGCCCTATATGCACCATGGGCACCTTAAAAGGCCATTCACTTGAAGTTTTCACACTTCTCCCTAGCTTGTCCATTAGGCCAATTTGACTAGTTAAGGTGAAGCACTTGGTTGAGGCACTTAGGAGTTTCTCTATGGTATAAAATTGACATTACTGGTTATATCAAGTCTATATATTCCTCCCAAGTTTCTTTTCATTATCATACTCTTTATATAGCCTATAAAACACACAAAATAGTTATAAACCCCCTATTTGTTGCCCCATCTGTACATGTCCATACAAGTCCTAGCTGAGGGTATGTGAGCGAACCTGATGGAGTCCTATACAACCTTCAATAGTTTTCATGATAAAAATATTCCATTTTTATCATCTATTCAACTCCATTTCTTCAAACTAGTCCTACTTGAGGGTTTGTAAGGGTTTTAAGCCTATTTTGGTCTTAAGGTTGGTTCATAAAGTTTAGACGTCAAAAAAAAAAAAAAAATCACTTATACATTCCTCTAGACCCCTTCTAGTTTTCCTAAACCTCTCAGATTCCCTGCAAGGCCTCATGAAATATGTGAGCTTCTAAAATAAGTCTTATCAAGCTTTTTTCCTTCATTCTAATAGGCATGATGGGTTTCTAAGCCAAAAATGGCTTCTCCAAGGTTTACCATGCACTCCAAGAGGTCTAACACACATATATCCAGCTCATAAACATTTTTAAATCATCTGGATAGCTTATCAAAAGCTATAAATGAAGATGGCTCCCCTTTGGCCTTAGCTTAGACATTGTTTCATAAGCCTACCTATAAATTTTTAGTGTTTGAAACCTTATAACTGAGATTAATTGAATTAAAAGAAATTTTTTACATATTATATAATCCCATGTGAATACTCTTATTCACTATAATTTTTTCATAAGTTTATAAATGAAAGTGGCTCATCATTTGAAAACTAGGCCTAGTCATGCTTATGTAGGTTTAACTACAAACTTGATGGGATGGGATAACTTGTATGTTTTCACTCATTACTTGTTGGTTATTCATGTATTAATATACTTATTTAAAATTAATACACCTTTCTGATAGGTCCTTTATCTCTTTGAATCAACCTTTCACCCCTTTTGTAAAAAACTATAGGTTTATGCTCAAAGGGAAGTACCCCTTATTTGAGATAAAATAGGGGGTACTTCCTTTATTCTAACAAAATTTTTGAATATATCATGACATTAATAAAATATTAATGACTCTTCTCACAAAATTTGAGCACTTGGTCATCTCATATGACCTTCCAAAATTGGTCTCTTAACAAGATAGATTATGTAGCATTTTTTAGTACTTGGACTGAGTTTGTTCCATTGGGGACTCTCCTCTTTCTTGATTTGCATTTTAAAAACACTATATATGTTATAATAATCATGATTTATGTGTTTTATACTATTTTCCTCACTCTTACCTCTCATTGATCACTCATACTCATGGATTCACAAGACTGAGTCTCTTCCTGATTGTATCTTGTCTATGCTTCTTGCTTTAGAAGGTCCTATAATTATTTATGGATTGAGGTCATTTTTGAAACATTTAACTATAACATTTTAAAACTTCTTAGGTAATTATAAATCATTTATATTTCATTCATTCTTAGATCATACTAACCACAAAGGACCTTTCTCAACTCACTGTCCCCGATAATCATAGCTGACTATGTTATTACATGGGAAGGACCCTTGTAGGTACTAATACATGAAATAGGGTTTGAAAATAATGTTCACAATATCCTCTATCTTCCCTAGATTAATTTTATTTTTTTATGACTTTTATTCATACTTGGGCCATATTAAACACCATCAAAACATATCTCTCAATTGACTATTTGCCCACAGTCACCTATAGGTGACTATAGAGGGTATTATAGGTGACATGTGTCCTCAAAACCCATGATGAAAAACCATTATCAACTTATTGATGTTATTTTGTGTCATTCATGGCTTTAAGGATTCATATTAATCATCTCTAATGTATTTCCAATGCTCAAACAATGCTCACTTATGTTGCCTATTAATTAGATGTTTTTCATACAAGGGAGTACTTGTAGGTAGTCATGGATTGTAAAGGGACATTTTTCTCAATCCTTTATTGATTATTTTCATTCATTTGACTCCATCTCACTAGTTGATAACCCTTAGTCACACAAATTTCTCAATGTTTCTTTCTTGAAGTTGTAAAAGGGTCATTTGCATCTACAGACCTGTAGATATCACTAAAGCTTTCTAGTATGTTTTAAGGCATATTTGAGACCCCCAAACTCTAACTTATCCATACCTTCAGACCTTCATATTTTTCATGGTTATTTTATATGTTAAGGGATACAATATTATCCAACTTAGACACTTTAAGACCTTTACCTTCTTATTCTAGGCTAACCACAAAAATCATGTTGGTCTATGTTTTACAAATTCAAGGAAAACTTCCCTAAACACAGTTATTTTCCCTTTGAGCATGATTTATATTTTATTTGTCTAACTCCCACATAAAATAGGATCATAATTCTCTACATTACATGATATGTCATCAAATATTATTTCAACCAATCTCATGCTTTCTATACATATGGTTTTAAATCTCTGCCAATACCCTTGCAGGTGTGTATTCTGGGTTATATGTAAGTAGACATCAAGTTTAGGCAAGTAATGTACAAATGATGCATATTTATGATAAAATTTATGTATTTCAAATGTCTAAATGGTAAATATTTTTATCAAATATCTTTATTCAAGACTCCACACTTCACTTCACATATGAAACCTTCCAAACACCTATATATGCATATTTATGGAAGACTAGGCAAGTTGTATATGACTGCATTTCCATATATATTACTTTGATAAAATAGGTTGAGAGGTTAATATTGTTAATATAACATTGGATACATTTAAACCAACCCAAATTCATCCTCTAAAACCATTATCAAAGCAAGAATATCCTGTAAATGGTACTAAACTACTCATAACACAAACTGATGCTCCTCTTGCAACATGAAATAAATTTTCATATCCAAAAACCATGTAACCTAAAACCAAGAATCTATACAATTTTATAATTAATAACACATAAGTTTTAGATAAAATAACTAACTATTTCATACAGATTTGGTAGAAATGGAGCAAAACCAATATGGTGCATAAAACAGTTAGCAGATTTGAACAACCAACTTCAAATTGATGATTCATAAATCACATTTGATCATTATTAAATATCCCTAAATGTATATATATTATTTTAAAATATCCTCCAAAAATATTTTGACTTGAAACCTCGTGGGCTATTTTTACCAAGCAAAAACCAACAAGTCACCTCTACTTGCCAAGAAAGGTGAAAATGGAGCAGAATAGTTTTGAGAAATAACTAGAACTTACATAGTATTTAAATCACTAATATGAGTGTGGGGAATATTAATGGACATTACATGATCTTATACCATGTGTAATGCTTCCCAAAGAGTTCGTACAAGTGCTAAATGCACCTTTTACTTCAAAAAAGTTGCCTTTTTTGAGTAACCTAACAATTTTTAGTTTGAAGAAGTTACCAAAGACTTCCTAGGACATATGGAACATGACATAAATTTTGACACCTTAACATTTCCTAAAATCTTGTACAAAGCATTAACTACACCCTATAAGAACCAAAATAACTAATGAACAAGGTAGTACAACATCAAGTGATCTTAAATAACATGTAATACACCCCATGGCAATATATTAGACAAAACTATAGACCTATAATGTCAATTTTTTAGACTATAGGTTCCCTAATTTGACTTAAAAGTCAAATTTGGTCAAGAAATTAGTGACTCATAGGGGTAGTATGCCTACTATACTAACTAGACCTGTAGCCTTATTAGTCCATTGGGCTTAGAAGTCATTTAAGGACTAAGACAAATAAGAAAAAAAATTACCATTGACTAAAAACTAATGACTACCTCAACCACACAAAGCAAGGACACACACAACAAGGAAAGCAAACACACAGAAACATGTGCTCAAGGCACTTAGGGGAAATAGAGAACAACCTATTATATACAACTAATAATAAGCATAACTCCCTCTTAGGTCAAAGGGAAAGATTGATACTTTTCTTGCTTCATGACATGAATTATTGAATGAGGCATATATCCTTTTGATCTCTAGAATTGATGCCTCCAAATATTTCAAAATGTTTTCCAACATCACTGGCATGATATTCAATGAGAACCAAACAGCTCCAAATAAATTGACCAAGAAAATTAACTCCTTTTGAATCCAAATATCCTCAATTTTTTCATGTGATCCTTCAACTATGACCTCTAATGATGATTCAATAAGGCATACCTTCTTGTCTTCCATAGTGATTTCAACAAAATTAGGCTTCCTCTCAGCTACATGTTCTTTTAACTCATCAAGTAGTTTTGAAAATTATTTCCAATCTTGGTCATTGTTTTCTAAAGAAGATTATTTATTCACCTTGTCATACACTTTTCCCTCAACTTGACAAAGCTCTTAAAACAACTCCATTTACAGCTATCAATTAGCCTTGTCCTCTTTACCATCTAATAATATTACCTCTTCATGCTTGAAATGGTTATCCACAACCTCATGATCAGATATGGAGTCTTCTTCATGCATCTCTTTCTTCAAATCTTGGTCACATTCCTCATAGATACACATCCTCTCAAATATGGAGGCAAGAGCTTGTGAATTATCCTTTTGTTTACCAAGGGAATTCCCTATCATAATTTTTCCTCATAAAAACTCATGAGGTCTTCTTGATTAGCCATGAAATGAGCTTGTTCATATTCAGTTGCTCTTGTCAAGATAGGATCTTATTTCAAGATTTCCTCTTTTCCATAAAGAAAACATTATTCATTATCAACCAAACAAGAGATTCAACATAATAACCTACCTCTTATTCATTAATTAATACCTTTTTAGGGATTTCAAATTGAACCTCAGATAGCATAATATGATCTTGTTTTTCAAGATCTACATGATCTTCAACTTCATTCATGGTGATGCCAAGACTAGGCATCTTAAAATTTGGTGACCTAGCCCAATGAGGATGCCAAGGAATTGTATTCTCTTCAAGTAAGATTTTTTAATTTTATTCAACCAGCTACTCTTCTTTAGGTTCCCACATCATAGGTCCATCAAGGCAAAGGGTGATGGGATGAGGACAAAAGGAACTAGATTGTGGAGGTAGAACATAGGGCTCAAAATTAGATTGAGAATGCAAAGTAAGAAGCTCTTTGGGAAGATATTGAGAAAGGGGATATGGGGTGTATTTAGATATTCTTTTGGGTTTAAACCTTCCATCAAACCTTGACTTAGAAATTTCATCTTTGCTTCTAACTCATTTATTTACTTGGTTAGGTTCAATTGGAAAAGCTTTTCTTGAAGTTGATATACATCATTATGAGGATGAGGAATACAAGAGGGCTGCCATAAAAAACAAGAATATTCTTGAGGAAGTGTGGGAGGGACTTGTAAAGGATTAAATCCATTCTCCACTTCACACACTTTGACAATTATTCTATCTTCTTGCTTTCCCCATGACTCTAATATCTTGCTCTAGCTTAGGACGTTAGGATTCAAAGTCTCATTTTGAGGTATTGGGGATGCAACATGAGAGGGAAATAAGAGTTTTAACTCCACTTATTTTTATACCAACATATACTAATGCATATGCATATTTACCAATTCAATCTTCCTATAAAGATTAGCTTAAAACCCAAGGTTTCTCTTTTCAAATCTCTCCTCTAAATGATTGGGAAGAGGATGACTTTGATAGTTTTGATTTGGATCATGAGTAGGGTTCATGTATGGCTAATGGGAAACTTGGGAGATTAGATATGAAGGTTGATAGACTTTATAATTCTACCTCTCATCAATTCTTGGCTTATCAAACCCCTCACATCTATCATTTCATTTGTAGGCTTTTGGCAATTGGCTTGTTCAATAAGTGCCCACTATCTCTTGACTAGATCTAATACATTTCTCACTTGATGGATGGAATGATTAGGAATATTTTTACCACATCCCATTTGAGTATAAATATATATCATATACTTCTCATACCCCAAAAGAGTTTTTTTGAAGGTGGAAATGGATTGAGTTGACAAGTGACTATGTTGACTAGGAGAAATAAGACATTGAGAAGTTTGGCTATATGCCTAGTAAGAATCATGTATGGGATAGATATGATCATATTAAGGCTGAAAATTACCATATTGGGTTTGATACACTTCATGATATGGTTGTTTTAGAACTTTCTCACATTGATATGGAATGCCATAAGCTTGGAAGGTCTCACCAACTTGTGTGAAATTGTACTCATCAACAAGGCTGACCATGAAACTTCATTAGGAAACAAGAACACAAAATAAAATGTTACCAAAAATATTCAAAGGATCACCTAGGTTTATTGACCAATTTTTATAGATTTGGATTTTCCATTGATGCTTGAATAGATGCCTTCAAAGGCTAATCATTAAGAGACAACACCATAAATCTCTCAACTTCTTAGACCAAGCGTCCCACTAGCCATGCTAGAAACTATTGTCACTTGAATTTTCACCCTTTATGTAAATTCAAAGTTTTACTCATACAAGTGTCATAATGGAATCACATTTAGGGTTGTGGGCATCCTAAGGTATGAGGTGATTCTCTAAATAGGGCTCGCTCCCTTGATATACCACTTAGGATTACAAATACTACTAACTTTAGGGGGTGAAAAGGGAGAGAGATAACTAAAATTAAAATAAAATAAGGGATGTTATACAAAAAAAAAATTTATGACATCCAATCATATGTATATTACACTTAAAATGTAAGGACAAACCAATTATACACTCTTCAATCTATGTCTTCTTGCATCAATGTTAAATTGTGGGGTTATGGATGAATGTACAAAGTTAGGATTAATATAAAAGAGTAATTTAATTGAATTAATTAATAGACTAACTCATTTAAACTTTTACATTTCTTGGAACACATCACATGCCCTACAAGAAGAAGCTGCAAATAAATGAGAGAATGTGACAACTTGATGAGGAATCCATAGTCTTCACTAAATAAATTCAACATTCACATAAATTACACTATGAAAATTCATGGAAGATATAAATATTATTCAATTTATGGATAAAAATGAGCATATATTTTCCATTATTAGGTGGAGCATCCAATATAATGCCAAAATGGCTAGTTTTTATAGAACTTGTGAGAGACAAAAGAAGAGAGAAGTCCAAGGTTCACAAGGACACTTTTAAATATGATCAAAGGATTTAATTTTTCATGTGGAGATGTTATGGGATGAAACATGAAATTTCAAGATCTAAAAGTGTCAATTCAAGTCACAAACTTCATGAAAAGAGGTAAGAAAACTCATCAATAGGCTTAGAAAACTACCTTCATGATTAGATCTATTTGAACATCCTATAATTGATGATGATTATTAAATAATTTGAATTAAGTGTAATTACATCATATATTCCTCTTAATTCATTAGTTCATGTTTGGTCATCTAGAATCACCTAGAGAGGAGAAATCATCATCTATTAGCCAAACAATTGCTCTTTCATGCACCTTTCACACTTAACTTCCAAAAAGAGATAATTTTATCATTAAAATACATACTAGGTAGTGATTTATATGTTTAAATACCATATATTTCCCTAGAATCATCATGGGCACCCTAAAAGGCCATTCATTTAATGTTTTCACACTTCTCCCTAGATTGTCCATTACGCCAGTTTGACTGGCTGAGTTGAAGCACTTGATTTAGGAACTTAGGAGTTTATTTGTCATATTAAATTTAAATTATTTTATATCCCAAGTCTATATCTTCCTCCTATGTTTTATTTCATTCTCATACTCCTAGAATCTAAAAAACACACAAAATAGTCATTAAAAACATGTTTCTACCCCCATCCTTATAGGTCCGTACAATTAGTTGGTATTTGAGGGAGAATGAGGGAGTCCTATACAATATACAATATTTTTTATGATCAAAATATTCCATTTTATTATCTATTCAACTCCATTTCTTTAAACTAGTCTTGGATGAGGGTTTGCAAGGGTTTTAGGCATGTTTTAGTTGTAAGGTTGGTTCATAAAGTTTGGACATCCAACATTAAAATAAATTCATTAAATCATTTCTAAAGACTGCTGATATCTTCCCTACACCTATTAAATTCCCATGAAAGGCCTCATGAAAGCTATGAGCTTCTAAAAAAGCCTTATCGAGCTTGTTTCCTTCATTCCAATAGACCTAATGGGTTTTTTAGCCAAAAATAGCTTCTCCAATGTTTCCAATGCACTCCAATATCTCTAAAACATATATATCTAGTTCATAAATATGTTTTAATCATATATATATAGCTTCTAAAAAGCTAAAAATGAAGATGACTCCCCTTTGGCCTTAGCCTATACCTTGTTTCATAAGCCTGCTTACAACCTTTTGGTGTTTGAGACCTTCCAATTGATATTAATTGTATTAAAATAGCTTGGTTACATCTTAAAATTCATCCCATGTTCATCCTAAAATTCATTATAATGTTTTACTAATTTTATAAATTAAATAGACTCATCATTTAAAAACTAGGCCTAGTCATGTTCATGTAGGTTTGACTACAAACATGATGGTTTGGGATACCCTATATGGTTTAACTCATTTGTGATTGGTTATTAATGTATTAATATAAATATTTAAATTAATACACCTTATTGAGAGTTCTTTCATCTCCTTAAATCACCATTTCACCCATTTTCCCCAAAACTATAGGTTTATGCTTAAAGGGAAGTACCCCTTATATGAGATAAAATAAGGGGTAATTCCCCTATTCTCTCAAAAAATTTGAATATATAATGGGATTAATAAAATATTAATTACTCTTATCACAAAATTTGAGCACCTGGTCATCTCATATGACCTTCCAAACCTTCAAATTCCAAAACTGGTCTCTTAACAAGATAGACTTTGTAGGGTTTTTTAGTACTTGGAATGATTTTGTTCTATTAGGGACACTCCTATTGATTTATTTTCATTTTAAAAACCCTATATATTTTATCATCATCATGATGGATGTGTTTTATCCTTTGTTCCTCACTCTGACCTCTCATTGATCACTCATACTCATGGATTCACAAGATTGAGTCTCTTTTTGATTGCATCATGTCTATGCTTCTTGCTTTAAGAGGTATTTTAGGTGTTTATGGCTTGAGTTCATCTTTTAAACATTGCACTAGACATTTTTTAACATTTCCATGTCATTGAAAATTATTTGGATTTCATTTATGCTTTGAGCATACTAATTAACAAAGGACCTTTCTCAACTCACTGTCCCCCACAGTCATAGTTGACTATGTTCTTACTTGGGAAGGAACCCTATAGCTATTAATACATGAAATAATCCTTGAAAACAATGATCATAATCTCCTGTATCTTCCCTAGATTTATTTGATGTTTTTTGTTGTATTCATACTTGGGCCATACTAAACATCCTCAAAACATATCTTTGAATTATTTGTTTGCCCACAGTCACCTAAAAGTGATTTTAGGGGGTACTATAGGTGTACTATATCCTCAAAACCCATGATAAAAAACCATTATCAACCTCTTGATGATATTTGGGGTAATTCATGCTTTTTAATATTCAAAACATCATAAGTAGATGGTTTTTTACCCTTGAATTCTATAGCAATTTACTATTGGTGACTACAGGCAAACTAATAGTATATGTACTACCAATGCTCAAATAATACTCACTTATGTTATTTCCTATTTACTAGTTGTAGGTGGATGTTTTCTGTAAAAGGGAGTACTTGTAGGTAGTCATGAATTGTAAAGGGACATTTGTCCCAACCTTTTCTTGATTATTTTAATTCATTTGACCTCATCTCACTAGTTGAGAACCCTTAGTCACAAACATTTCTCAATGTTTCTTTCTTGAAGTGTTAAAAGGGTCATTTGCATCTATAGGCCTGTAGATATCACTGAAGCTTTCCAATATGTTTTTAGGCATAATTGAGACCCCAAAACTCTAACTTTTCCATACCTTTAGGCCTTCATCTTTGGCATGGTTATTTTATGTTCTAGAGGCTAAAATATTAGCCAACTTAGACACTTTAAGACTTTTATCTTCATATTTTAGGCTAACCACAAAAAAATATTATTGGTCTCTACTTTACAAATTTAGGGAAAACTTCCCTAAACATAGTTCATTGTCCTTTGAGCATGGTTTGTCTTCTATTTGTCCATTTCCCACCTCAAATAGGCTTATAATTCTCTACATGACATGATAGTCATAAAATATGCTTTCAACCAATCTCATGCTTTCCCTATAGATGGTTTTAAATCTCTACCAATATACTTGCAAGGGTGTATTTTGAGTTTATGCAAGTAGATAGTGAGTTTAGGCAAGTAATGTACAAATCATGTATATTTATGATCAACCTTATGTATTTCAAAGGTTCCAATGGTAAATAATGATATAAAATATCCTCATTGAATAATCCACACTTACCTTCACATTTGAAACCTTCCAAACACTTATATATGCATATTTATGGTAGAGTAGGCAAGTTGCATATGACTGCATTTCCATATAGATTGCCTTGGGAAAAGAGGTTTATAGGTGAAGGTGATTAAGAGAACATTGGATAAATATAACCCAACCTAGCTTCATCCTCTAAATCCATTATCAAAGCAAGAAGATCCTACAAATGGTACAAAATTAGTCACAACAAAAACTGATGCTCCTCTTATAACATGAAACAAATTTGCTTATCCAAACACCATGGTACCTAAAACCAAGAATGGAGACCATGTGAGAAGTCCACATCCTTTAGATCCATCATCACCAACTGGCTCATATAGATTTGGCAATAATGGAGAAAAAATTATAAGGTGCATGAAATAGCTAGCAGATTTGAATAATCAACTTCAATCATAAAGCATAGTTAATAATTATTCAAGATAATTATATGTAAAGGAATGTCTCTAAGTGTAAAATATTCTATCAAAAGAATTTGACCTAAAACCTTTTGGTCTATTCATACCAGGCAAAAACCTAGAAGTCACCTATGCTTGCCAAGAAAGGTGAAAGTGGACCAAAATGGTTTTGAGCAAGAAATAGAAATTATAAAGCATGTAAATCATTGTGATGAGTGTGGTGAAGATTAATATATGTTCCATGAGTTTCTACCATGTGTCACACTTCCCAAGGAGGTCGTACAAGTGCCAAACTCATCTTTCACTACAAGAAAATTACCTTTTTCTGAGTAACCTAACAAGTTTTAGTTACCAAACACTTCCTAGGACACATGACACATGACATAACTTTTGATAGAATCACATTACCCAAAGAACCCATAAAAAGCATTAAATGCACCCTTTTTTACCTAAAAATGACCCACAAATGATATACGCACCAAAATAACTAATGACCAAAGCTAGTACAACATCAAGTGACATTAAATAGCATGTAATACACCCCATGACAATATATTAGACCTCATATACACCTATAAAGTTAAGTTTTTACCTATAGGTGCCCCAATTTGACTTAAAAGTCAAATTTGGTCAACAAATGGTACATAAAAAATGAGTGGTGAAGATATTAGGAGAGAGGAAAATATGTCCAAATCATCTTCCAGATTAATTAAACCCTTATGGATTCATTTATATTCATATATTTTTCATCAGGTTATTGAGAGGGTTTTAGGAGGTTTTTAGGTAATTTTGGTTTCTAGTGATGATTCATAGAGGTTAGATGTTTAACCTTTAAACCAATTCCACAAAGTTTGAGTTTAAGAACTCCATCAACTATCCCTAACTCCTTGAGGTACCATGCACATTTTATATATAGATATGAGCAAAATAAATTGTCTTCTCGAGTTCCTAGTTGCATTTTACTTACCCCTAAGATAGAATTAGGCCTAAAGACCAATTTCGAATTGGTCTATGTAAAAAAAAGGGTAAAATTTATCCTCCACTCTCCCATGAAGACTTTCTAATTTCTAAGTAAGATCACATGGTCATATGAATGCCATTTGGCACTATGATGGCTCATGTCAAATTTAAAGCCAAATAAGCATAAATTGTGTATTTGGTATATGACTAGCTTTGAGTGATCATAGTGACTATAGGTGATTTTATACCTTTGATTATATACAATTAAATCATCTACATCTTCCCATGCTTATTCTTGACTCTCACATTCATCTCTTTAACCTTCATGCATTAGGTTTACAAACTAAACTAATTACTAGAATGACTCTAGTTTAAGATAAAATAGAGGGATCCTTCCTTATTTTTACAGCTCAACTAAGATTGTGGGAGTCTATTCCAACTCATGCTTATAATTTGTAAAATGTTTCAAGGTTTGTTCATGTCCATAGAGGCTTAAAAATCTTAAAATCTCAAGACTAATTTCTAGGCCATTAACTGTGTGCAAGATTTAGGAGTTTGAGTATGATATTTGAGAAACCCAATTCAGTTCATCTTCACTATATTTATATTGCCCTTGCGAATCATGATATAGTGTGATTTCATCACTATGATAGTTATTTTTATGTAATCATCTTTAACCTATACCTTTGTCTACATTCCATATATGTATCTTTCATTGGCTTAAACTAGTTTATTTCATCAGTCAGTATATCGGTGTCAATTAGGGAAATTAAAGGACCCCTATAAGTGGTGATATAATTCTAAAATTATAATTAACTTTTTTGTTTCTCCTTAGGTCACTATGACCATATCACACCTATATAAGCTTGTCTCTTGCCTTGAGATGTTATCATCACTTTATCACCAATGAATTATAGGTCACTATAAATTTCACTATTCATATGTTCTAATGTCACTGTATATTTAAGTATTTTTAGTAGGAACTTGGATGAGTTGAAGCCTCACTCTAAAATCATCTCTCTTTACCCAACCACATATTTTTGTGATAAGGTGTGAATTCTAGGTCTAGGCTATAGGGATGAAACTATTTAGGCTCACACTGACCTCACTGACACTCACTAAGGAATGATACTATACAAGGAAAAGTCTCTTTTTAGAGAATTGAATTTAAACTTCCCACTCTAAAATTTTATTTAATTCTATGACTTTAAACTCAAGTGTGGATGTAGGTAATGACCTCACCACTCACACATTAATCTTCTCTTGATCCATGAACTTGTTTGAGATGCCAAGATAGGCTCAAATACTTCTAGACATGTGTAGATGCCTGCTTCAAAGCTACTTGACTGTATTAGGTGTCTTAGGCCTTACATTCCATCAATGATCCTCTTGAGACCAAAACTTAAAAGAAGAATATGATCAAACATGCTCTATAATGTTGAAAACAAATATATTAGCCTTGGTTTGAAGCCATTCAAAGGAAAATAATCTTTGTAATCAACAAAACACTTTTCAAAATTCTCAATAGTGCTCACTTTTAGCATAACAGAGTGATCTTGCATATCCTTTCATACCCACATGTACCAAATCAATTGAATTCAACATGAAATAGAAAAACATGCTTTGCAAAACCATATGCATCACTTGGTTCACTCAGACCAATGAAAATAGATGGGAAAATTGAGGTGTTGGGGTTGTGCAGGAAGTTTGGAGGTGTTAAAAATCTTAGTGATTATTCATGAGTCATAAACTTATAATCTATAAAATGTGACCATAGAATGGAAGGACATAAAAAATAATAACATCCACCAAGTGCAGTTAGTCTAACTCTTCTCGTATCCATACCAAGTGAAAATCATTTGACCTTGTTCACCTTCCCAAGAGAGTGATGAGAGAGAGATCAATTTTCATCAAATTTGAACCTATTGAATCCACTTGAGCCTATAAAATACCTATGGATATCTTAAAACTCCCTCTTAAAGCCTCACATGTGTTAGGTGAGTTCCCTCAATCTATACAACTATCTTAAACTAAATTTCGTAGATGATCATCTTATTTGTAAATTAAACTTGTAACATTTTTAGTTTCAAACTATCCTCTAAAACTTACCTAGAATATGGTACATTAGATTTCAATTTAACACATTTTTTCTTTGATTTCAAATAGTATATTTCATCCAAATGGTGAAAAGGTGGCATAAGATGACATTAGAAAAGAAGGACAAAAATGACAAGGTTAAAACATGTTATGTGACCTCACTAATGACCATATGACCAATTTCAAACATAGGAGACCTTATGAAAGTTTGAATATGCAAGGGGAGCTGACCTATTTTGACCTATGGTGAAAATTGGTCAACATCTCCCATTTCTACATGGGTGTTGTGATGAACATCATGCCCCATACCCATATGTAGCTACTTAGTTAATAGTCAAGTGTTTTTTCACATACATTTTGGATCTAACATACATCATATATTGCATACTTATGCTTAGATTAGCTTACATTCCAATGTTATGTATGCACATAATATTGGTTTATTATGTAAATAACATATATTATCTAACTAACACACATTCTCCAGAGTATTTTATTTTAAGAACAATTATTTCAAATGTACAAATACCCTCAAAAAAGGTAAATTCAAAGGGGTTTGCTAGAAAGATCATGTTATTTGAATGTACTCAAATTATAATTCTCAAGACATAGCCATAGAATACATAAATCAATTTTAGGAAAACATAGTGGGAAATAGTCACACATCTATTAGTTATAGTTGTATATAAATCATAACAGTTGGACATTAGTACCCAAATTTGGACACTAGTATCACATGGATTTATTGTCCAAGATATGGAGCTATTATATAGTAGTTGAGTAGTTTAAAAAAAACTAGATTGGCTAGAAAATTAAATTAGTTATAATCTAGGTTTACATAGGTTTAGTTATAAATTACTAGTTTTGGATCAGTTTAGTTCAGATTCATACCACTTTTTCAAATCAGGGTAATCATGCATGGCATGATCATTCCCATTTAGATTTATATACGTAGATATGGATTATTATAATTTAGTCTAGAATCTTAGATATCATATTTAGGGGCATGTGCATGGCACATTATTTCTATGTGCTCACTTATAGACCAATAATTATATATAATGACAAACTCCATGTCATTTTCTATATTATACACATCATACACCATGTTCTATCTTATACACCAAATTCATGCCTTACTCCATCTATAGTGATTGGCATTCTTCAATTACCTATAGCCACCTAATATTCTAGAGTAGACACATAATTGACATACATATTTACACATCTCTAGTTATAAAATGTAGTTTCAGTTTCAAATGCATCTACTACACTTGGTCAGGAAATGATGGATTCATAATATACTTGATTTCTTTAGCCACCTACATAATAGGGTTAAACACACCATCAGTCTAATCCAATTTATTCACAAGTCATGATCCAATAAGAAGGGGTGGAAAATGATGGATTCAAAAATAGATTGAGTTATTGAGCCACCCACATATGGGGATTGAGAAAGCCATCATTTTAGTCCAATTTATTCACCAATTGATCACTATCTACATGCACACAAATTATCACTAGGTTTATGCACTGGTTTTTGTACCCAATGAGGTGTATTCATTCCTTTATTTTTTGTTATCTCTTTACTCATTTTTGCCTTTTGATTTTGATATCTCTTAATTAAGGATTCATATATGCATGTTTAATTTTCAAGTTATATAATGGAGATTGTTTCACATACTCAAGTCCAAGTTCATGGGCTTCACCTCTTAGGTAAATCTAGGTATGCTTATTTTTCCTTTATCCTAGTCATTTCACTTTTCTATATTTCTAGAATAAAGTGGGGGAAAATGTAATCACCTAAAAAATATTCTTTAGTGCTAAGATTGTTATTTGTGACCACCCATCCCTAGCTTAGTCCTAGACCTATATTAGGTCTTATTTAGACATTTATACAGCCTTCAAGTAGACTACACACATCCCTAAACATACATAAATAAGTCATAGACCCTCATTTTAACATCCTAGCCCCTAGTGCCTTCGGTTCTACCACCTATACACTAGTGCCATAATAGGGAGAGTATCACCGCATGGTGCTATTGGGAAAATTAGAGTTTGCACAATAGAGAAAGAGATGAACACTGGACAAAATATTTAATCATAATATAATAATTCTTACACACTATATTATTTTTGCTATATCAAATCCATACAGGAATACATTTATATAAGAAAAGTCTTTCTTATAATTGGAGAGATCATATCTCCACCACAATTTTTGAATCTCCCTATTATAACTCAAATTAATAACCAACAAATCATCTCGTATATTATTATTGTGCATAATAACAATAATATACTAAAAAACTATTAATGTATTATTATTTATCTAAAAATAATTCTATTATTACATATTAATAATGTTAACACACCTTGACATTCACCCCCTCATGAACATTATTAATCTTGGTCTACATCCCCTTAATATGAGCTTGGGGAGAATATACATCTTCAAGAACTGGCCCAAATTGAATCATATGCCAACATATAATTTTAGGTCTGCATATTATTGTCTAAATATTACTATCTAGATCTTGTTGCATATGAACACTATTATGAAAATAATGCATCCAGCATTTACTCTATTTAACTGCAATGATTGTGTCACTGATTGATCATCTCCATAAAGAAGTAAGGTAGTCAAAACATCTCTACAATTAGAGGATTTTTTCAATTAGTTGCCTTCCTATACAATTGTTTACCACATTTCATTATATCTAGACTCTCTCTTTTCTCCAAATATTAGAGGATTTCTATTGAAATAGGGAATGAAAAAACACAATACTAAGAAAATGAAATATCATGAAGAATAAATCCTTATTGTCATCTTATGCAACCTTTGTTAATGTTTGTTTCCACCTAAAAAAAAACAACATAGAAAATTTTCACTTCCACTGAAGAATTATCCTTAACATTAGATGATTTGGCATAGAGCACACCATACTAAAAAAATTAAAAAATACACCACACAAAAGTCACCAAATCATCTAGGTCCCATCATTGGTGACTGATGAGAGGCTCTACAACCTCTAGTCTCCATTTTATCTATCCTCCAATTGGTGATTCTACTTACTCAGCTGACAAGATCTTGAAGATCATGTCTTTTTCATGACAATACTTTCCAATGCACATGACTCGGGAGGTCAGGTTCACCCAATAATGCATCCATACAAGAGATTTTTTTACTATTTTTAACATAAAAACAACTCTTGACATATGATGGTTTTATTGACATTGTACAAAAGATTTAAAATTATGTATTATATCAACATAACTAATGAATATAAGACTTGGATTGACATACATCATTCCTCCAATACAATCTAAATGACTACTGAAACCCATCAACTAGAAAGTAATATTTAATTACTTTCTAACAAAAAACATATAGACTATAAAAATTTGACTCCAAAACTTATAATTTGAATATATTATGACCATAATAAAATAATAACCAAGCCTAAACTGAAAATTAAAAATTCTTTACTATTAAATATGACAAACCCCAAAATATGAACTTTGATGGACTATTGAAATCTAATCCCAACTAAAGACTCAAACCATATAACTAAGTGCATATGTTGACTTTTGATATGAAATGAAAAAGGAAAAAGATAGTGAGCTATTACATAAATTAAAAGGCTGAAATCCACATGTTGCTAAGATTCAAAGCCAACTTGATCTACTATACCTTTGTAACTAGTTAATGGGCACAGACAAAAATTCTCCAAATAAGTTTGAAGCATAGTTGTATTTGATTATGTCCGAGGATAATATGTCGAATAAATTAGATAGGATCAATGATAATACATTGGAATGGATATTGAAGAACTTTATTGAGCATGTCTAAGGGTTGAGACTTGAAAGGTGACCCAGTGAAAATTAGAAAATCTATGTCAACTCTGATAATTTTCACCACACACGTAGAAATATAATTACACCGATACTAGAAATGAACACCAATGCATGGATCCACATGAGACAAAATAATCGATAGAGATATGCATAGATTCATGATGATTTTATGAGCCTAGATGCATGATTTAACTAAAGGACTATACCAAAAGTTTATAGTTTTTTATCTCCTTAGCAATAACATGATCAAAGCATAATATTAAATTTAATGTAGACAATGAAAATATAACTAAAGTCACCTTAAATCGTATGATGCATAGATCTTTAAGTGCAATGGAACAAATTAAAGAAATAAAACATCAAAGATGATTGACTACACATAAAATTGTACTAATTATCAAGATCATGTTGAGAGTGATGCAACATGCACAACATGAAATTATGGGATATCATAATATTACTCAATAAAATTATGTGATTCGATAAATTTTATATTCCATCTCTTAAATCGAGCAAAAGGTGATTCCACAAGGAGATAAAGAAAATACTCACAATATATATATCACTATTTTAACATAATAAAATTTTCTTAAATGAAATTCCATTTATAGGGGCAAAGAAAAGTATGATATCCCCTAAAAAATCTATTACGCATCCATCATGGAAAGGACCCGTCATTGCTCTAATACCATATATTAGGAAAATCAAAGTCTGCACAATAAAGAAAGAATTAAACTGTGGACAAAATAATTAATCACAATAATAATTCTTACACACTATATTATTTATACTATATCAAATCCATACGAGAATACATTTATATAGAAAAAGTCTTCCTATAATTGGGGAGATTATATCTCCACCACAATCTTTAAATCTCCCTATTATAAATCAAACTAATAACCAACAAATTACCTTTTATATTATTTATTTAATAATAATTACGTTATTACATATTAATAAGTTTAACACACCTTAACAGGTGCTAATGTCCCAATTTTGACACTATTTTCCTTTTCCCTCTTTTTGTTACCAACGAATATCTTTTTAAATGAGCAACTATCTCGGGTCAACCTAAACCTATTTTAAGACCTGCACACACAATATAATAATATATATATACATGAATTTTATCCTTGTAACCACTAAATGAAAATTAAATGAAAATTACACAAATAAAATCAGAACAAGTTGTGCAAAATCAAGGTTATTAAACACTATTCTACCTTATTTTTACATACATCCATCTACAACATTTTTAATCTCAAATTACTCAAGTTTATAGTCTCAATCACATTAAAAAAATTGAATACAACATTCATACTATCTTCATTTACACTTTCACAAACACTTAGGTGAGGATAACTACATCAATTTTGATCCCTCTTTAGAGTATTAGTATGTAGGCAACTCTCATCATAACATGGTGTTGAGGATCTCCAACACATCCCACTAATAATATAATTTATTAATTGTTCTAATTGGATTCCATAGAAACATGGATTTTAGGATTTATATATAAATTTAGTCATAATAGCTCATTTATAGAGATACAAAACTCATGTGCATAAGAATAGGCTTGGCAGACCTAGACATAGGTGCACCAAGAAGCTGAAAATAGTTTTATGTAGAGGACACTAGCTCCAAAATAGGGACACTAATGCCACATGACACTAATAAATAATTAGGGTGATACTATCCAGGAAGGTTTTTAAAACTTGGATCCTATCTATGACATGAAAATCAACATGTGTCTCAGTTTATAGCCTCTAAATGTACAATTTAAGTCATTTTCTAGCTATGTACTTGTTTACATTATTTTTTACTATTTTTAAAAAGGTAAAACTAAGTCAATTATATTACATATTTATGGATATATTTATTTAATATTTATACCCAAATTTACTATACTTAAACCTTTAACAACATAGGATTTACATTCACTAAGTCCTAAAAAGTTAAAACACTCATGCCAAGCAAATAGGTATTGCAACTGCCCATATCAAGAAAACATGACATGTAAACCATTTTCCAAGATAGAAGGAGATCAAAGAGTTTTTTAGGATGTCATTGTCACAACACCAATATTTTAATAGAATTAGAGAGTCATTTTATAAAGGATTCAATCAAAAATATGAGTAAACAAAGAGTTATAATTTCAAAACAAAGAGGACATGAGAAAGAAAGAGAGAGTAGGGGGCTGAGTTAATCTTGGATAATGTTAGATTAGAGATAAGAGGATTCTAAGTGTATTTTTATTCATGTAACCCAATCATTATACTAAGGATAATTTATTCCATAATCATAGATAAAATGGAAAGTGTATATAAGATAAACTAACATTGATATATAAATCAATCCTAACCCAAAGAAGATAAATCAAACCAACCATTTTCCTTATTTTTACATTTATACAATCAGGGTCATGACCAATATGGATACACTAAACCTAACTAAGGGATATATTACCATATAATATCACTAGATAGTTTTCTAAAGCCTCTAGTCGAGTAAGGCCACACAATAACCCTATCTAGGTCTTATGATTTGTAACAAAGTAAAGTAAATCTAATCTAGTGCTCACCAAAGCTTGTGGCACAAATGGGGGATAATAAACATAAAAAATAAACATGAAAATAATAAATCTACTCAAAAAAATGCATAGATAATATTAATCATAGAGAGATAAACACATTCATAATTCATTATACATGAAAATCTATCTACTAGCAACAGAGGGCTAAGAGTTAGCATTACTTACCTTGAAGATAAACCTATCAAGTTTCAATATCTCTCTTGGCTAGTGTTTATTTTCAATAGGTTGTGGTTCATAAGGATATAAAAGAGAGGTCAAATCCAAGATACAAGACTTCTCCTATGTATCTAAAATATTTTTTCTATAAGATAAGATACTTCTCTAAATAAGTATTAAACCTAAGCAATGACTCCTCAAGTAGAATGGTGGAAGATCATATTGTAAAGAAGTGTAAATTAATGATTCTCTCTATTGTAAATGGAGTGAAATATGTGTTTATATATCTAGATCTAACCCTAAACCCTTTCAAAATTTTAGATGATGTAGTCAACCCAATTGACCTAGTTGTATGTAAATAGAATAGTTAGGTCTCAGATGAAGTTAGTTCAGTTGACTTAGTCTCATATGTGATAAATTTTTAGAATAAGCTCAACCAATTTGACTATGTTTTTAGGATGGTAAGAAGAGGTTTGGCTTAGGTATGAGTTATTTGAGGTGGTGAATTGCTTATAATATCATATAATGGAGGTGTTAAATATTAGGTATACATATAAGAGGGACTTGTGCTGGTTTCAATTGAGGGTATAGATAACAACAATATTGTAAAGTAATAATGGTTTTCCCACCCCTTTCCTAGTGCACCCTTTAATGCATGCACTTAGAGAGATTGAGACTCGATGGGCTCCTACTAGAGAAAAAGTATCAGTAATTGATAAATTTTAAAAATATTATGTATATACATATGTCCCACTCAAAGCTCATCATATGTCACATAATTACAACATGGGATGGTGCTTCAAGAAAAGAACACACCAACACATAACACTGAGCTAAATAAATTATAATATTTTAAATCATAAAATAGCTAAAATAAAGAAGTAATATATGTGTAGCTTAACTTACCTTTATCATTGAATTGTTTTCTAATGTGTTTTTATTTTTTATCATGGAGGATGTAGATACTTCTTTGGACAAAACCTAAAGATGCAAAACTAAAGAGAAAAGAAAAACAAAAATAGGAAAGTCAAGATAAATAAAATGTGTAGGTATGATGTACTTCAAAATTTGTTAATCTAGGGTGATAAATGCTAAGATAGAACCAAATGACCAATCCAAAATTTCAGAGTAAATTGGGTAATAAAAAACCCAAGGCTACTAAATGACTAAAAAATTCAACAAAAAAGCATTCCTTAGGTAGCAAATGTGACAAACTAAACCAAACCAAGGACTTGTATAAGTAGTATGATAAGTATAACATCAACGTATAAAGGAATAATAAATCAAACTTTAGACAAAGATGGAAAATAAAAAGTAAAAAACATTGATAAGTGATAATTAACAGTCCAAACTCATTAAATAATGTAAAAAATAAATGAATTAAAAACAACATTGGTGAGTCAAAAGTAGAAATTAAAATCACTCAACAATGGAAAAATTATGAAAAATAGAAATATATGTAGTTTTCTGAAAAAAGAATGATAACAAATGTTTTTAATTTTTTAAATGAAACCGAGAAAATTATAAAAATGTAAAGAAATGGTGTAAATAAGATAATCCATAGTCATTTAAGCATACTCTTTTGTTCTAAAGATAGGTAAAGCCAAAACAAAGTAGTGTTAGCATGTTGTAGGACATAAAAAAGAGGGAATATAGAAGTGGGGAAATAGATTTAGAATTAAACTTACCTATCAAGGGGGAAATGAAGTGGGTGGTGGGGGAGATGTAGTTAAAATCAAGGTAGAGAGACTCTTTATCAAAATCAAGACACTAAATTAAGTTTGTTAAAACAAGAGGACTTTTGACATTAATGACTCTGAAGAACTTCTAACCATATAAATCTTTGGTTATCAAAATTAAGTATTAATATAATCCCATGAAGGCTATATTCATGAAAATTAAAATGTACCTACCTTCCCACAACATGTTCCCCATTCTTCAGGAACACTTATAGAGCTATTGATCTACTATGAAGATTGGGTACTTGTGTGATAAATGAGGTATCACTTGTTAAGCACACAACACATTGAGAAGGGGGTGAATTAGTGATAAATAAAAATTTTAATTTCAGAAATTAATGTTCATAATGAAAACATTCACATAAGAAATAATAATTAAACAACATAGGATTTACATGGAAAACCCTCTCTCGAGAAAAGCCAGAATGAAGAGCTACTTAGATCTACTATATAAATCCAACCATGAAATAATAATTCTTTAAAAAAAAATTAGTGGGCACAAATCTACTTGGAGACACCAATCCCCACTTCTAAACACAAACTTAGCTATAGAACCCAATTTATTTAATTTGAGGCACTAACCTGCACTAAAATAATCTTCCACCTTTTATTATTTCTTCATCAATGAATGATGGATAAATTCAATGCTCTCTCTTCTCCCTCTTCTCCACTAAAATTTGCTTATGTTTTCATGATGCAAAAAAATATTTCTATTTTCTCTTCCAATCTTCTATCCACCTTATATAACCTCCAAAGGCTCTTCAAAAAGGAGGCATCCCATCTAAAAGGCACTCTTTCATCAAAAGGTGTGCATTTAATTTTATTCTAATTAAATCACCAAGTGGGGTAATTTCCTAAGGCAACCATATATCAAGTGGGTCATCTTACCAATGATAGGCATTAATACATATCTTAAGAGGGGTGATTGAAGTCTTAAACAACCTTCCTTGAGTGTTCAATCAGAACTTCTTTACTGTTGGTCCATCATGAATCATTACTATAAATTAAATATATTTTATTTCTAGTCAGACTTGTTAATTATTGTTGATTTCCCTTCACCTTGAATTGTAAAAATCACTTACATCTATTCTTGGGCACTTTGAATTACATTTATTAATTTCAATCTTGGGACATTAATAATATTTTTGTTTCATTAATAACACTTCCATTGGCAATTATGTTGCCTTCCATTACATTAATTATAATGGCTTTGACATCAATGAAAATATTCCAACAATCTCCCCCTTTGTCATTAATGATAATCATGTAGAAAAATAGTACATGAACTCCCCATTGATATAGTTCTCATTTTCTCCCTCTTTCTTTAATTCTCTCCCTTTGACATAAATGATAAAGAGACGTACATCATAATCACAATATATATCACCAAAATATCCATGGAGATGAATAATGCAATTATTAGTTCCATCTTAATCCATGCTTCTCTTAATAGATTTAATGACTAGATGAAGAATGGATCACTCACAATTTCTACCCTAGAAAATCAACATTTTATTTTGGGATGGGTTTCATGAAGATATCTACTATCTATTCCTTTGTGGCAATGTACTCCATCTTTACTTGATGATCTAAAACATGTTCTCTCAATAAGTGATACTTGATTGGAATGTGTTTTGTTCTAAAGTGTATAGCTAGATTCTTCAAAATGTTTATTACACTAGTGTTATCATAGAGAATTGAGATTGGATGTTCATATTCTATCTTAAAATATTTCAATGTCTACTTCATCCAAAGGACTTGTGTACAACAAGACACTACTGCTATATATTTTGCTTCAACCATAGATAAAGAAAAGAAAGGTTACTTTTTGATTAGCCATGACACTAAATTTTTTCCAAGAAATAATGCTCCTCCACTTATTATATTTATGTCATCAATGCTTCCTACCCAATCTACATCTGTGTATGTTATTAGTGTGAAATCTTGATGTTTGGCCTTGATGTTGTGGTGTATAACAAGCTACCAATCATGGATCTATAAAGCATCGAGTTTGATTTAGGGCATTCATCATCTTTACTTAACTTTCATCTTGTAACCATGGGTATGATAAATTTAGACATTCAATTCCTATCACTATTATGATGTAATTATCAATATAAGCAATATTCCATGACAATGCACAATCTAGACTAGAATCATTAAAATGTGCAAAATGGTTTAAACTTGTCACATATAGGTGTCGATTTAGGCTAATGTATCCATGAATGGGGTAATGTATTTTATGTGATTATTATCTTTTCTCAAATCATTTTGATTCAAATTATGACCACATAAAATGACACTCTAAACCATTGAAGTCTTCTAATTTGGTAGCACACATCATTTACATGTGTTATTTCACATCCATAGTGCCCTAATTGGGGTATTTTTATATACAAAACTAACACCTTATTTTTATTATACTCTAGTCAAATTATGACTCAGTAAAATGACATTTCTAACTAGGTTGATAACGTGTGCAATAGATTTCCAAAGAATTGCATAAATTTAATCAAAGTCACTTAGGAAAATTAAATAAAATCAAGAGATTACATGAAAAATCCATGGAAGTTATTGAAAATCTATTAATTGGAAATTCATTCTTCAAATCTAGATCATCCCATGATGTCATTAATGGGGTGGCATCCATATACCATTAATAGAATAAATATCAGGATTAAGCTCTCTCATGCCTCATTAATTCCCAACCTTTTAAATTTTAATAGGAATACTTATGGCTTATCCCTCCAAAATAGATTTCATCCATGGCCACATATCTTGATATCAATATGGATAGTCATGACTGATTCTAGACGATCTTAATAATCTATAAATAAGTGAGACAACACCACTATTTTTAATCTTCAAATATAAAAACTTAATAAGCACAAATTGCTATAAAAATATTCACCTATTTACACAAATCAAACAAATTTTGTGAGCCTAAGCCATTATTTCACCAAGAAGAAATGGAGGAGCATGCTACTCATCATTGACAAAGACTTGAAGCACCAAATCTAGAAAAAAACATGCTCTGTATCTACTCTTGGAAGTAGGGATAATATTTGGAAAGTTTGGTAGTGTTCCTTATTTAAATGTCTCTTAAAATTTATTTTCAACACTGCATGAGGGAGTGATCTTGATGTTTTAATGTATATATGATTATTTATATAGATTTTCATGACTAATGCATAGACAAATGCATCTTGTAATCCAAATCTACATTTTGACACACCTGGTGAGACTTACACCTCACACAAGTCTGTATAATTTCTAATTTTGCATTCAATCCCTCTTTGGAGGTTGTTTTACACTTTTTATGTCATTTTATGTTTCTATGGATTTTGAGATAAATGGTAGGATCCACCTATGAAACACTGGGATCATTCTAGAAGTCAGTGGGATTGACCTAAACATCAGTGAGATCACCTTATGAAATTATGAGAACATGTTTATGAATAGTGGGACTAATTTTATACACTTGTTATCTAACTATGTGTTTTATAAGATTGGTGGGTTTGCATTGTAAATTAGCAGGATCACTTTGTAGAATAGGAATGCACTATAGATCAACAAGATCATTCTATAGATTGGTAAGATCAACTTATGGAATAATGATATAAATATAAACTATAAATTGATAGGGTTAGTTATATCACACTATAAATCAGCAAGATCGATCTATAGAGTGATAGGAACACATTGTGAATGAGTGAGATTGCTTATGGATTAGTAGGATTGACCTATGGAATAGTGAGATTACTCTGAACTAGAAATTGATAGGGACTATTATTTTATTTTAAGTTTTTTTTATCATTTTAGTGGAATTTCCTTATGTTTCAACAAGTTTAGCCTAATAATCAGCAATATCCCCCTATCAAATGGTAGGATCGCAAGCTAGTTTCTTTTTTGTTCTACCTTTTAATGAGATTAATTTGTAGAATGGTGGGAATGCTCTATAGAATGATGAGATTGATTTGCACAACAAAATAGAGACTTACAATAACAATCTAGAAGTTTTTGCTAAAAATTCACACCCCCATTTTAGATTTATAACATCTTATTTATGGGATTTAAGGAATTTAATCTCCATTTCAATAAGTAAATCAAAGACAAATTTCATTCATAATTCATTTTGGTGCCTTAAAATGAACTCTCATATTATCTAAACACTCTTAGTATTATATTTTCATGTTTGTTTATTGAAATTTTTTGTTCTTTTATAAAAATGAGTGTTGCACATATGCTCTGCCATGTCCCCTTTAGGGAACTTTGATGACCAAAAGTGTTCATTATTTACATTTGGTACCTTTTCCAAAGGGTTGAAAATAAATTCATAAGGGACATCCTCAAAACCCTATGATTTGGGTGATCCTAACACAACCATAAAGTTTTTTCACTTGTCTTTAATTTTATGCACTTTGGCTTGTGAGCAAGGGTTCATAGCCTCCTCACAAGTTTTTTAGGGAAGCATTGACATGGGAATTTATCTCCTATCATTTATTCAACCCCAATCCATGGTGGGGTATATAAATTGAGATCATAAATTGTTGGGATAGTCATTTTATCAATTAAACTACCTCCATTAGTGACTGTTACCCTCAAAACATATGTTCAACTCAAACATCACACTACACTAAGTTATTGACAAATGTAGTGATTATAAAAAAGGTAATACCTTTTCACAACAAACTAGCTAATATGGATCTAGTTGACATGAGCATATTTAGTGTTAGCCATATTTGGGACTATTTAGGATTGCATATATTTAGTTTTATAAGAACCCCACTTGTCATGGACATATTGTTTATGCAGTGTGAGCAACTAAAAGTTCCATGTCATAGTAAAAAATCTTGAGAGAAGAGGGGGTGTAAAAACCCTAATTTTCATGTGTTTTTATTTTTTGGATTAATAATTAAAATCCTCTTAAGAGCACATCTATAGATGGAATTAGATAGTATTATGTAACCTTATCAGTTTTAGAACTTTGACATTATAATTAGATGTGTTTTATCATTTTATCCTTTACTTTTTTGGTCTTTTTGAGTCTAAAACTATTAGTGTAAAATCCAAAACATGTCAAAGAAACCCAAAACTTTGTTATACACCATTCTATTTGAACAAAGAGGCATTACACTATCTAAATTGAAATCACTTTCTTTCCTTATTCAAATTATCATTTACAACATTATGTTTGTATTTTTTGACAGCATTGCTATGATGTCCATTTGAGTCTATACCATCGATACACTTTAAAAAAAATTCAAAAGTCCTTCATTTTTTTCTAAATTCAAAATCTCAACTTTAAAGTTCTAGTCCAAGGTGCTATTGGTTTACCTTTCACACTTGGTTTGAGTAACTTGGGTAAGAATTTTCATTTGGATTGGAGATCATTACCTAGACTCATCATCATTTTATTCTCATTTTGAACTTAGATTATCTTGTGTTTGCTCACACTCTAAGTTACTGGACCATTTTAAATCCTATTACCATATGGTGACATTGTGCTACCCATTTTGTTTTATCTTTATACATAGGATTTCTTGTGTTGATTCACATCTTGAGCTTCTTGGTTCACATTGTTATCTTCCTAATCTAAAAGACCTTTTTCTAATTTTCTAGTCATAACTCATCATAGTTGTATCTAAATTTTACAGTATTGACATATATTTTGACCTAATTTTATTATGACAACCTATCTTTTTGGTTCCAAATTTATCTTACACTCTTCTTAATTGATGATTTTAACCCACCAAGGTTAAGTAATTTTCTAATCACTTTCTTCTAATTATTTGGTACTATGCCACTTCTTTTGTTATAGTCTCATTTTACCCTGTTGTTTGTTTTAGTAAATCTAAAAGCACCATTTTAACATTTACAAAACACATTTCACATCTTAGAAATCATTTAAAACTATATTCCAATCATGATGCAAAGGTGCACTCATAGTGGGGTCTCTTACAAACCTAGTTATGAGGAAGAGCCTTTTTATGATGGATATGATAACTCCATTGTGTTTAAAGATAATCCAATGACCGTAGGGTCTAAAGAATATTATTCTGAATATTAACCCTTAGAATACAAAGATGATTCCCTACTAGGTTAGATATAATAAATTTCTAGGTTGCCACCATATTTCCCTATAGACCAATTACACACACTTATTAGGGTAGAAGAGAAATTCTATCAAAGGAAAGGAAACACTCATAGATTTTACACCTAATGATCAAGATCTTGTTACCAATATCAAGAAAATTAGTCAACAATGCATAAAACAACTTATTACAGACTTAATAGACTCTTTGGCTACAATGTTAGTCAACAAAAAAACTTCTAAAGAACAAGAGAATGTAATAGATAAAATGTAACATACCATATTTTAGCCTAAATTTATGATATATCTTGTCACTTCATCTAAATAAAACAATCCTAGATTTACTTCACAACATATTTCACCAGATACAAAACATACATTCTTCAATCACCAAGAGGTTGTTATTCCTTCACAAAACCGAGGGATAAAAAACTCAATACATATAGGGGGTATTATTCAAAACACTTTGGTAAGTTCCTCCCAAGAAACATGTCCTTTGGTGAACTAACCATAAATTCCTTAGAATCAATAGTATACTTATAGTTCACAACAACAAATTCCAAGAAATGTCTACCAAACACCTAGGAATCAATGACTAACCTACTCAACTCAAGGAGTAAATTAAAACAATATCACTGATCATAGGGTTTACATCCCTAAAAAATAATACAACCAGGGCACATAACACCCCAAAAAAATTATATTCCACCTACTAATGTACCAAACATATAGGAGTGGAATTTGATAAAGGAAATCATGTCAAGATTGGAGACAGGAAACTGAGTAAATAAATATAAGTTTGATGAGATATGTCCATATCCATTTCACTTAAGTATTCTCTAAGTCCCCTTTCCACCACATTTTGAGGCACCCAAATTTGACAAATATAAAGGGAAGGAGGACCCTCATGTATATATCCAAGCTATTTTCATATTGTGCCAAGAGGTAGCTTATAGTAGTGTTTATCTGCTTCACTTATTTCCATGTAGTTTGATTGGATAAGCTTTGGCCTAGCTCCTCAAATTACCTAAAGGATTAGTGACAAATTGGAATGATTTGTCTAAAAAAAAATTCAACAATTTTTCTTACCACATTGAACATGAACTAACTATGGTTGAGTCGTGCAAAGAAAAAAATAAGATATAAAAATATTTGTATCATATCTCTAGTGATGGAGAGCATTAACTAGACACTTTCAACATAATTTTCGAGATAAATAGCTAGATGGCATATTTTCACAAAACTTACACTCTGAGGTGGCTCATAATCTATGACTCACTTGTAAAACCACATTTGAGGAAATCATATAAAAGGGTGTGTAAATTAAAAAAACACTTATTATTAAGGGCCTTATCAAGATTTATTCATAGGGTCAAACATCTAATTAAACCCAATCACCTATTTAGGCTATTACTACAAAAAATCCTAAAGGGTTTTAAAAAAAGTGGTGGGAATGGAGTAATAAAATATAAACATGTGTAAATGGTGTAGGCTCTGCTAGCTCCGCCTAATCCATCAACCACTTTGTAAAGGGCTCCTTCACAAAGGGCATTCAATAAATATAGAGTATTTAACAAACTAAGAGAACCTATTAAGGCCATGTTCCAAAATCTCATAGTATCTAATCTAATTGTGTGGCCTATACCAAAGCCATTCCTTAAAGATCAACCCAAATCTGATTGGTGTCGAGTAAATGAGTTTTTCAGCTTCCATCATGTTATTGGCCATGGTGTTTATCAATGTGTTAAATTGAGATATCTCATTGAATATTTGATCAAAAGTGGTGAAATTGATGTAAAACATGTGGTTCAAAACACTAATTAGGATATGGGCATTTATAAAGACCCATTTCCCAAACACAATCAACGACAAGGTAAAAATCATAATCAACATGATCATAATTAGGATCATAATACCCATACTAATAACATGGGTTACAATAACATGTCGTGTGACTATAATATCACCTTGTAATTTTCAAATCATGTTACCACCATCATCATCAAAGATTGTGAACCATCATGTAATTTTCAAAGTACTAGATACCCCATTATAGGGTCAACACCCTCTTCTTTAAGTAATATTGCATCAAGTTCAAGAAATTCCATTATACCTCAATTTATGTAGGTTACTATCTCTAGACCCCCTTCTTTTAATTATAATGACTCCCTACAAACTCAAAATTACATAAATACAACTAGACGCTCATGAGTTACCATTTAAATCCCTTTTCCTTCTTCTTCTAATTATAATAGATCCTTGACAACTCTAGAGTGTAAAATCACAACTAAATGGTCACAAGTTACCCTCTAGGTCTCTTTGCCATCTTCTAATACTAGACCCAACATGAACACTATGCCTTTGAATCCAAATCTAAACATTGCACCAGTCAAGTCCAAATTCTCTCAGACATCCATTGAAAAGTCACATAGTATCTCAGACCAACTAAGTAAAACCCCTATGCAAATTTCTATTTTAGATATTTTGTGTACATCATAAGTCCACAAAACTATCTTAAACGACTTCAACATTTCACTATTATTCAAGACATTAACCCTAAATAATTCCAAACACTTGTAGGGATTTTTATCCTTTCCAACAAGTTACATTTGATAATAAAGATATGTTTACTCTTGGTCCTAGTCATAACAACCCCTTGTCTATTAAAGTTATCATTGAAAATCATAAAATCAAGTGGGTTATTATATATAATGGTTTGGGGCTAAATATAGTGTCGTTCAAGTTATTACAATGATTGGGTTACACTATTATACACTATTAAAGACATCCATCCATAAACAATCATGATCAAGGCATATGACAATGATAAAAGGGAATCTTCTAAAAATATCTATTTGTTAATCATTGTTGGGTCTGTGTCTCATCATACTCTATGCCATATTATGGATATTGAATTTCCTTATAACGTACTTATTCATCATCATCAGGTCCATGATGTGCAAGCCATCCCATCCACTTTTCACTAATTCCTCAAGTTCCTTCACAATGGAATTGAAGTTACCATTACTGTCGATAGCCCTATCAATATTGCAAACACCTAGAGGCCAAGTTTCATAATTATAAATATTTCCCTAGTTTTGAATTCATAGTGAACAAGAATAAAGAAATAGTTTCGTAGCCACCCAAATCCAATTATATCAACCCAAGTGACCTTGCTTCCACTTTGGCTAATCCATTTCTTGTAACACTTGCACAACACATCACTATTGAAGATACAAGCATTTCTACATATCATTTTAAGGATGACTTCCACATTGATAAACCTAAGACTTCCCAAAATGCTTACAAACCCAACATGATTTGGCAAAATAATAAAGATGCGAAAAAACCACCAATGGTATTCATACTTGCTACTTCATCAAATCAAGAACAAGAAGCTTTTATTAAAGGAGACTGGTTATATTCTAATGACATTGATAAATATTTTTAGAATCCTATGTATCCTCTCCCAAATTATATTATGCACAATTTTTATTTTACAGGTAAAGGCTTTAGACCATGAGATCATCAAATCCTAGAACCATTATTAGTAGGTAAGCCTAACATGAGCCAAGGTCTGGAATTTATACCACCTGGGGGTGACCTCATGTATTTTGATAGTGATTCTTATGAATTGACTAGACACAAGACTTTTGGTAGTGATGTAGCATCCCATTATAGCATTTATGATGAACTTGTTGATATGGATCTATTTGACTCCAACCTCATTATTCCTATCACATCCCATTGTACCCTTTACCTATGTCATCTTAAACTCATTAATTAAGACCAATAGGATTTTTTATACCCCTTGACAAATTTTAGAATGAAGAATCTATTCCTAAGTACATGGTCTTCAGATATAGATTGCTAATTGGTGACCATAAGCAAAAAATTGACTTCTCTTTGGACTCTTCTACTTACTTTGCAGAGCAAGCAAAATTTATTGGTTACAAAAGAATATAAAAAATCAATATATTCAAGTGAAAATATCTTCAAGGCTCTCATTGATCAAGGAAATAATAAACAAAAAGAAAATCCCTTGAGTGAAAACATGTTTTAGGCACTCTTAGAAGGTAAAGTTTTCCCATCTCCAAATGATGTGCAATGTCTACCATGTCCTAGCTCTATATCCAATGCTAGTATCACATCAAATTAAGAAAAAGTCTTTGAACATCTTGCTCTTGAATTTACATAAATATTTTCTTGTTTTCCACTACCTAAACTAGCAGATTAAGACTTATCCCATTATCTTGAGCTTTGGAAAGAACAACCAGAAGCTGAAGATAAAAAAGAGGATCAAGATTAGATGCTACCCACTATTCTAGAAGATGGTTCTATACTCCTTGTATAAAAAACTATGGAAATTAACCTAGGGACTTATGATAAACCCAAAATTATTTATCTTAGATCCTCTCTCACTGACAAATATCATGACCACATTGTCACCATTCTAAGACACTTCATTGATATTTTTGTATGGGCTTATTCTAACATGCTAGGATTAGACCTTGACTTAGTTGTGAAATTATTACTTATCCATCTAGATGTTAATCCAATCAAACATAAATTGATAAACATGCATCCACACATCACTCTTTTGGTAAAAGCAAAATTGGAGAAATTATTAGGACTGGCTTCATCAGACCACTAGACTATTTTGAATGGATGTCAAACGTAGTTCTAGTAAGAAAAAATCCTTAGGGTATACACATTTGTACTAATTTTAGAGATATCAATAAGGTGTGTCCCAAAGAATATTTTCCTCTACCCAATATTGAAATTATTATTGATTCTACTTTTGGGTATGAGATGTTGTCCCTCATGGATGGATTCTCAAGATATAATCTGATCAAGATAGCTCTAGAGGACTAGCACAAAACTACATTCACCACACCATGGGGACTATTATATTATCAAATCATGTCATTTGGCTTGAATAACATTGGGACCACCTATTAGTGTACTATGACTATCATCTTCCATGACATGATGCATGACATTATTGATGACTATGTTGATGACATCCTAGCAAAATCAAAAATATGCACTGGACATCTTGATGTTCTATGGAGGATATTTAAGAGAATTCATGATTACAAGGTTTGTCTAAATCCTAAGAAGTGTGTCTTTGATGTCTCTTCAGGTAAATTACTAGGATTCATTGTCTCACAAAGAGGGATTGAAGTGGATCCTTCTAAGTTCATGGCCATTGTATAAATGCCTCCACCTTCTAATCTCATATAGCTCCACAACCTACAAGGAAATATCCAATCTATCCCTAGGATCATTTCATAATGGGAAGATAAGTGCCACCCATTTACACACCTCTTGAAGAAAGGGTCACTTTTTAATGGGATAATGAATGCAAGTTAGAATTTGCAAAACTCACAATGTACTTTGCCAACTCACTAGTGTTGAGATTGCTAACACCTGGACAACCATTAATTCTCTATATTTCAACCATTAAACATACACTAGGGTTACTCTTGGCTAAGCATGATGATCAAAGAAAGGAATATGTGGTATAATAATTTATCCATGCACTTTTAGCTTATGAGAATTATTTTACACCTATTAAGAAAGCTTGTTTAGTGATGGTTTTATCCTCCCAAAAGTTATGACATTACAAGATAAGTAATAAGACTATTGTTATTGCTAAAGCGGGCCCTCTCAGATATTTATTGCCCAAAGAAACTCTCATAGGTCGCATGGCCAAATGGGTCATTATCTTAAGTGAATTTGATGTTGAGTACTAGAATAAAAAGGCTATTGAGGGAAAGTAATTGCAGATCAAGTTGTAGAAGATCCTATTATAGATACTAGACCACTTAGATTTGATTTTCTAGATGATTCTATTATGACAATAGAAGAAGAGCAATAAAAACTTGAATAGTGGAAGCTGTACTTCTATGTCTCTTTTACATCCCATGGATCTAGGGTTGATAATGTTTTTATTACAATGTAGGGGGATATGATCGCAAAGGTATTTCATATTAAATTTCATTGTACCAATAATTTGGCTGAGTATGAAGCCCTTATTGTCAAACTTCATCTTACAATACAGTGGGATATATAACACTTAATGGTCTATGGGGATTCATAATTGATTATTAATATAACCATAGATTAATATTAGAATCGATATGACAAGATTATAGCCTACAATCACATTATGGATAATCTCAAGGCTCATTTTAATTTTTTGTAGTTTGAACAAGTACCACGGGCCAATAATCGATTTATTGATGAAATGGTGATAATTGGGTCCATGATACAAATTACCAATAGTGATATATAATATTAGTTTCTCATTGATAATCTTCTATAGCTTACTCACATATTGCCAAATTTATAGAGGATATACACCATTACTAGTCCCAATCCCCCACCTAAACTACCTTTGTTCCAAGACATTTATAATTATTTCCATGACTAAGTATTTTTACCCAACCTTTGCAATTACCTATCATAAAATTTTCCTTCATCACATATCCCATTATACCCTCCTTGGAAACATGCTTTATCATAAAGGTTATTATGGAACTCTGCTTTGTTTTTTTATCTTATGGAGAATTCGAGTTAGCACTTAAGAAGGTTCATGAAGGAATGTGTGAGGCCCACACCAATGGTGTAGTTTTATCCAAAAATCTCCTTATAATAGGTTAATAATGGCCTAAGATGGAAAAATATGCTTGTAATAATGTTAGGAAGTGTGTTGATTGCCAATATCATGGTAATTTAATACATTCACCTTCCTTTCCACTCCATCTAATCACTGCATCATGGTTGTTCTCTATATGGGGCCTCAATCTCATCAAGGAAATTAACCCAACATCTTCTAATGGCCACAAACATATTGTCACTGATACTAATTATTTTATTAAGTGGATTGAGGCCATTCATATGAATTATGCCATTAGTAAGTAGATTTCTAAGTTTATCCATTACCATATCATTTGTTGTTATGGTATCCATCATGTATTATATTTGATAATGGTGGATCATTTGTAAAATGAGATATCAAGGCTCTTCATGCAAAATTTAAAATCAAGAACAATAAATCCACACCATATAACATGTACGGTAATGGTTAATCTAAGGCATCAAAGAAAATCATTGTTACAATCCTAAAGAATATTCTCAATGATGTTGGACATAATTGGCACTTGAAAATTTTTCCTGCCCTTTGGGCTTATCATACTAGTCATCGAACCCCCATAGGAGCCACTCCAAAATCCCTTATTTATGGTACATAATCCATTATCCCAATCGAGATTGAGTTGACTTCACTATGAGTATCCTTGGAGCACATTGAAGATGATGAAGATTATAGAGTTTTCAGGTTGCAAGATCTTGAGCTATTTGATGGAAGTCATTTAGATGCCCTAGACAACTTGCAAGTATATCAAAATAGATTGCATAGAAGTTATATAATTCTCCCTAAGGAGTTTGAAATTGGTGATATGGTCTTGAAAGAGAATCAAAAGAACACTAATGTTAAACATAAGAAGGGTAAGTTTTAGCCTAAGTGGTTGTGCCCATATGTAATCATGATAAATTATGGATCAAGGACATAACAATTAGCTACTCCAAATGGTGAAAAGCACCTAAAACCCATAAATATTTTACATCTAAAATGGTTATATGCTTGAAAACCTTTTGAACCATTATCTACAAGAGCCCTTAATTGGGGGCATCTTATGGAGAAGTCATTTTATCCCATCATTATACTCTGGACCATCCAATATTGGACTATTTTTATTTTGTCTCGTTCCATTTTAGACCATTCTAAATGAGATTAATATTACTTTACTACTATATACTATTGCAACCCTAGACCATTGGCACTTTGGATTTTTTATACTCCATTAGACTCATTTTTATTCCACCATGGACCATTGTAACCCTAGACCATTCTACCTAGAATAGTATTCTTTTCATACCCTAGAGTTTTGTAACCTTGGACCATTATATTCCATAATTAATTATGATCTTGATTATGACTCATAGGTATTACGGGCACATTCAACACCCATTATATAAAGTAGTTCAACTTAAGCAATATTTCACATCTTTTTCTTACACAAAAGTGACTAAGGATGTATCAACACATGGATTTTGCCCACTGAATGGTTCTTCAGATTTATCTAATACTACATATTGTTTTATTATTATTTTTCTCCTATTTGGTAGGCATTGTTGCCTTGATAGGGTCAACAGGTTATTGCATCTAACTTTAACTATTATTTGAACTTCTACTCTTGTACATGCATCCC
The DNA here is from genome assembly GCA_037957365.1 of Torreya grandis. Lineage (NCBI taxonomy): Eukaryota > Viridiplantae > Streptophyta > Pinopsida > Cupressales > Taxaceae > Torreya > Torreya grandis. The sequence continues at coordinate 2,106,005 of JARHVA010002913.1, read as the reverse complement.
CTTTATTAGTTCATTCCATCTACCATTGTTTATACTCATGATCCCTATTACAGTCAATTTATTTGTTGTTTGAACTCTTACCTTTGGAAGTGCATATCCTTAGTTAGGTAGTTCCTTGGGACTTTTTTTAATATTTCATTTATATTGCTTATCTCAAAAACACAAAAACATTTGAAACTAATTGAAAAAATAAATAAAAACATTATCTTGCACTATTGTTTATCCTGATCCCACACTATCACCATTTTATGATCCATTATCTCTAAATTCTCTCATCATTTTATGAGCCCATTTCATTATTCCTCTACAAGACTTTATTATCGTCACTTTTCTATCCCATTTATTAGGATAACTAAATTTTTATTGAAGTTCATGTTGGATCTTGCATCCATGGAACTATGTAGGCAGCGTCTACTTGCCTTGTGCATTTAGAGTTAGCTCAACCACCCCTTCTTTTTCTTCTATTTTCCCATTTTGTTTTGTGTCATTACTTCTCTATACTTAGGGGTAATTTTGTCACTTTTTTCTTATTTTTTTGATCCAGTGTCATTATTTCTTATATTAGGTGTCACCCTTTCACAATGAGTAAAGCCTCTACTTACACTTACATAAATAATTCATTTTTTATTGTTTGAACTAACAATATAATTAACCCTTGTTTGTGTGTGTTTATTTTATTTTTATTCTTATTTTTTTATTCTTTGTTATCTCTCAGTTTATTTATATTAGTGTTTTATTATTCATTAATTTGTATTTACATTATGTTGTGTCTTTATTATGTTTTCATTGTTGTCATGTTGAGTTGTTATTTTATTTGTTGTAGTTTTATTACTTATGAATTTTTATTAATATTTTGTTCTTTGTTTCTTAGTGTTTTGTTGTGATTCTCTTTTTATCATTTGTTTTAATGTTTGGTTTTGTTATTTATATTATTTTGTTGTTTGGTGTTCAAATGCAATGTATAAACATTTTCAAGTGTAGTTTTTATTTAGGTTTGATTTGTTTCAAGTTGTGTTTGGCTTGTTTATTATTTTTTTTCCTTTTTAGTACATATTTTTAATACACATGGATTGTGATTACTCATATCTTTATTTTAGGTTGTTTAATAATTTTTTCTTGATTTGATTTTATACATTCTTGTCCCTTCTTAAATATTGATTATACATATCTTGATTTTAAGTTAGGTTACATTTGTGTATTATTTTTTATTTTTGTATTTATTTGTTTTTTGTTTAAATGTTAATAGTTTTAACTTTGATTTTGATACTTTTTATCATTATCCTTAGTTATAAATATTCACATTTGAACCAACCAATTGAAAATAAAAATATAATGTTAGTTTAAGTTACTCATACTTATGATGTACAATTTCAATTTTTCTATAATAAACACCAAGTGCTCCAAATACAACAGTTAATGAATCTCTTAAGAACATTTTTGAATACAAAAGTTAAAATGTGGAGGTATACCTAGTCTTTTATGACCTCGTATACTCCCTATAATAAATCGTTCTCTGATCTATAGGAACTACACATCATAGGCTCTACTCTAGTAGGTTATCTCATCCTTGTCATTTAGGACATCATCATTCATGCACAAGGAATCATGCTTGGCTATAATCACATCAACTATGTCTCTTCTTAATCCTACTCCTATATCTACCCTAGCACTATGTACCTCATCCCTCTCCTGAGTAACCCTTTGAAACTCCATCTAGGCAAAGTCCCACTCACAAATAGTTATCACATACTCTACGTCTTGTGTGGATAACTAGGCCTAAACCCATGATAGCTATGTCACCTATCCCTTGAGACCCATAATTTCTACATCCTTGGATATGATCAAACCTTGTAGCCTAGTGGTATTTCCCTATGTAGTAGCCAACTGCTCCTACAACCCATCTATAATACTTTATAACCCTACTATCTCTGAAATGCATGCAAATATATTCCTATTGAGCCTGTCAATCAATGCTTGGTCTTCTATGGACCTCTATATTCCTAATATCCATGCCCATTCTATCCCTATCCCTATCCCTATCCTTGTCCCTATACCCATCTTTAAGGGCCTTGCCTCTCTAGAACATGTCCTTATACCTATGACATACCATGTGTCTACATCCTAGCCATCTAGCTCAGCCATCTCCACATTCTTTATCATATCATGATACATTTGAGGATGTAAAACCTATAGTGTAATAACAAATGGAATATTTGGCTACATTGGCACCTGAACCCCTCCTCATCCTAACCCATCATTGTCTCAACACTAGCTGTTAGGGAAATGCAATTCTAAGTCAAATCAAGTACACTCCTAACCACCATGTGGCATAGGTATATGTCACTCCTACATTTGAAACTCCACCAATTTAGTTCCAAAACACATGTACTACCCTATCATAATCAATAACTATGTTTGCCCTTGGCACTATGGCCCTACTCCTTGATCTACCTAGTCATATGTGCAAAGTAATGTGGACCCTCTAGGACATCTTGTTGTATAACAAACTATCATTAAACATGATATAGCATATATATTTCCATAGTATATTCATGTCACCCTATGATATAGCAGGGTGTGATCATGTATCCAATCATAAATAGGTCATCCACCCACTCAAAATATGTCCTTATGTAGGGATGTCAAATGAAATCCCCATCTTTCATCTCATCAATGGCTCACCTATAATAGGGTAGATCCCTCAAGTGTCTCTACATCCCCAGTCATGTTAGGTACTATGCCTAAGCCATGGGATACTCTAGTCTCCTTTGATACTTTATCCCCACTGGCCATGCAACTAAAATGTGCTCCCAAACCAATACCTATAGCAGTGTACTATGCCCTATGTTTCACCCTCCCCTATACACATCATGTCTAGATCCTTATACAACTGTGCCAAAATCACTAGTCCCTAGGTAAACCATGTTAGGTGATCAAACATATGTTGTACCACATTGATCAACCCCAAGGGAAAATATCACCCACTCTTATTAGGCATCAAAAGCCCACAAATAAGATCTATCAATGCAACTATCTCTAAGAGAAATATCCCCTATTCTACTCCACCCTATGGGGGTTAAGCCAACTCCTATAGTACATCCACATATATACACTCATCCAAAACCTCTTGCTTCACTACCCCAAGTAGGTCATCTAGTATAGCCTATCTCCTTACCCCCATCCAAGTAATCCTAAGTCTTTGAATGAGTACTTGTAGAATCTGATGTACATCCTCTAGTGTCACCATCACCTCCCAGTTGACAAATGAAATGTGGAAGTCTCAAATTTCCATCTCTACCAACATTTATAAGTATGATCTATCTATAAGAATCATTAGTAGCCATGCTAGGTGATGTAGGTCCATAGCTACAAATATGCCCATGAGTTCATCTATCATTATCCCCTATCATTGTAATACTTGAAAGTGTCACTCATGTGATGTGATGACTACCACTCATTCCTACAAATGAATAGTGAGGAATGATGTCAATTATCTTTCTATCATATTCTTCTATTTCTGAGGCCTAGACTAATCCTCTATGTGTCACTGTCTTTCTTTTTCTAATTTTGGGCCTGGATTAATCTCCTTGGGGCCCCTTTATATTTTCCTTTGGAATTTTCATCATTATTTTGGAAATACCACCATTTAGTATGATGTTCCTACTACTTAGTATGAAGATCCCACTATTTTTCATGACCTCACTAATCCATAGATCATTCTCACCAATTGGCAAGGCAATCTTACCAATCTTGGTGAAATCATCATTTGATAGGGCAAATTTTCCCAAAAATGTAAATATACTATTGATTTTGTGATCTCATTGTTTAAACCCATGATCATGTTAAAGGGTTAGTGAGATCATTGATATTGTGGCATTTCCACCATTTTCATGGGCAAACTCATCATTTTTCAAATTGGAAAAATGATGGGGTCACCCAAACCACCATTTCCTACATGTAACAAATACATTAAATGACAAATTTACAAACCTAGAAATATATCTATCAATGATCCTCTCCTTGATGGTCATAGGTACTCTCTCACATGCTTCCCAAAATGATGGTACTATGGGATATTAGCCATTTTTCTATGCTCACTCATGTGTAAATACTAGAGCTTAAAATATACTATAGCTAGGGTGCAAAATGAACTAATTTTAACCATAGGGGTCAAAATATAGTAATTTTTTCAAAAACATTCACCCCATAGACCTATAGTGGAATCATTTTATCTTTCTTGGGATACTATTTTGGCCCCTTTGATCAATGTTTCCTTTCACTTTCTTCTAATTACTCTATTTTTTAGCAAGTTTTACTAAAATTAAAAATATTATATTTTCTTCCATTTGAGGGCCCACCCATCAAATATTTATAATTTTTTTGTCTACCCCTCGAGGGGGCATCATTGGCTTCCCAAATGATGTTTGGGGCATTTTCATAAACTTATTCCTCTGTTATTCATAGAAACTTTAAAAATAAAAAATGGGAACACAATTTATTCCTTCTGATTATAGTGACCTTTTCATTATTTGGAAATATGTCACTTTGACTAAATGTCTCTCCATGCCTTTTCAAATAAGGTAAAAATGTAGACATCCAATTCCTATCACTATTTTACTATAATTTTCAATCTAAGCAATATTATATGACAACACACAATCTAGTCCAAAATGACTAACATCCACTAAATGGTTCAAACTTATCACGTACATGTGTTGATTTAGGCTAATGTATCCTTGAATGGGTCCATAGATTTTATGTGATTATTATCTTTTCTTAGATCACTTCGATTCAAATTATAACCATGTAAAATGACACTTCAGACTATTGAATTCTTCTAATTCGGTAGCACACATCACATGTATGTGTTATTTCACATCTATAGTGCCCTAACTAGGGTATTGTTTTGTAATCAATTGATACCTTCTTCTAATTATACTCTAGTCAAATTATAACTCAATAAAATGACATTTTTGACTAGGTTGATTAAGTGTGGAATAGATTTCCAAATAATTACAAAAATATAATCAAAGTCACTTAGGAAAATTAAATCAAATTAAGAGCTTAAGTGAAAAATCCATGGAAGTTATTGAGAATATATTAATTGGAAATTCATTACTCAAATTTGCATCATCCCATGATATCATCAATGGGGTGGCATCCATAGGAAATTAATGGAACAAATATCAAGATTAAGCTCTCCCATGCCTCATTAATGCCCCATTATTTTAGATATTAATGAGAATATTTATGGCTTGTCCCTCCAAAATTGAATTTATTCATGTCTACACATCATCATGTTTGATTCTAAAAAATCTTGAAAAGCTATAATTAATTGATCTAAGACCACCATTTTTAAGCTTCAGATATACAAACTTACCATTAAGAAATTACTATAGAAAAGATTCACCTATTTTCACAAATTAAACAAATATTTTGAGCCTAAGTCATTGGTGCACTAGGAAGTGATGGAAGAGCATACTAATCATCATTGATGAAGACTTGGAGCACAAAATATGGGGAAAAACACACTTTTTGGACATTCTTAGAAGGAGGGACATTATTTGGAAAGTTTGGTAGTATTCCTTCTTTAAATAACTCTTAGAATTAATTTTCAATGCCCCATCAGGGAGTGGGCTTGATGTTTTATTGTCTATATACTTATTTATAGGTATTTTCTTGACTAACACATGTAATAACACATCTTTTAATCCTAATCTACACTAACAGGTGTGCAATCTTATATTCTAAACTTCTTCAAAATATCCTTTATATACGTGGTTTGGGAGATAAATATTTCTTTGCCAGATTGATAATTTTGCAAACCAAAGAAAAATAACAACTCACTCAACATGGACATTTCAAACTCGTTTTGAATATCTTTTTACAAATCCTTGGGACATTCATTCACTATCTCCTCCAAAAATGATATCATCCACATATACCATAATAATCAACTAATTATCACCTTTAGTCTTGATATAGATATTATTGTCATCAACTCCCCTTTTAAAACCTTGTACTTTTAGATATTTATCAATCCTTGAATACTGAGCTTTGGGGCCTTATTTTATACCATATAGTGACTTCTTCAATCTGCACACATAGTCCTTATTTTACGATAGAATGAAACCTTTTAGTTGTTTAATATATACTTCTTCCTTTAACATTCCATTTAGAAAATTAGATTTCAGATCCATTTGATAAACTTTGAAGTTCTTAAAACTAACATATGCCAAAAACATTTTAATGGATTATAATCTTGCAATAGGGGAAAAGGCTTCTTCAAAATTAATAATTTTCATTTGAGCATACCTATTATAAACCAAACTTACTTTATTTATTGTTACGTGGCCATCTTCATTTAACTTATTCCTGAACACCCACTTGGTACCAATTATATTTTTCTCTTTTGGTCTAGGAAAGAGCTCCCATGTCTCATTATTTTCAATTTTATTCAATTCTTCTTCCATAGCATCAATCCAATGCTTGTCATTGCTAGCTTATACAAGATTTTTGGGATCTATTTTGGATAACAAGGAGAAGTTTACTTGCTTAGGTGTACTAAAAAATCTTCTTTTACTTTGTACCCCAACATCAATTTCACCAATAATTTTAATTTCAAAATGATGCTTTTGAATAAATTGAGATAGTGCCTTTTTATCTTACAACTCCATTTCTTCTTCTTTGAAGTTTGGTTCCTCTGAAGGATAATTTGTTTGTGCACTTACTTTTTGAGGCCTTTTTTCATCCATATTTACACTAACACTTTCTACAATTATTTTTGACCTTTTATTATAACATCTATAAGCTTTACTTTTTGAGGAATATCCAAGAAAAATACTTTCATCAACTATTGAGTCTAACTTTCCCAAGTCTTATTCATCTCTCTCAATGAAGCATTTTATTATGAACACTCTAAAATATTTGAATAATGTTGGTTTACCCTTCCATAACTCATAAGGGGTTTTGTTATTATTTACTCTGATTTGTCCTCTATTCAAAATGTAAACTATAGTGTTAATTGTTTCTATCTAAAACATATCTAATAGCTTAAATTAGTTTAACATTGTTCTAGACATTTTTTGAATTGTTCAATTATTTCTTTCTACAACTCCATTTTGTTATGGAGTCCTTGTAGCTGAGAAATGCCTTTTTATTCCATGATTCTAAAAAAAGTCATTAAATTCATTTCAAAGGAACTCACCTCCTCGATCTGATCTCAAGCACTTGATCTTTAAATTCATTTCATTTTCAACCAAAATTTTAAACTTATCAAGTGACTTAGATTTTTCTTTTAGAAAGGCAACCCATGTCATTCTGAAATACTTATCCATGAGCAACATAAATTATCTCTCACCTTATATGATTTGAATTCTTTTAGGCCCACAAAGGTATATATGAATTGGTTCTAATGGTTTGGTGGTTGAGTACAACTTTGACCTTAAACTTGCTCTTGTTTATTTTCCATGTTGACACTACTTGTAAAGAATGTTTGATAGTTTTTTAATCTCCAACATATCTCGTACATCTTACCTAGTGTTGATTGTCATTAGATTATCAAAGTTCATATGGCCCATCCTTTTATGGCATATCCATCTTTCATCAATTTGACTCATGTAGAATTTCTCTCCCTTAACTTCACTGAGTATATATAGGTTGTTTATTATTCTATTTACATCTACAACTAATTTACCTATGTCTATTTTCTTGATCTCACAACCTTGAGCATTAAACTTGAGAGTGTGTCCTTGATCACACATTTTATTAACACTTAAAAGGTTATGCTTCAAGCCTTCAACATACAATACATTTTATATTTTTTTTTCATTATCAAGGCCAAGGGTACCTTTTATAGCTACTCTCATCATGGTGTTATCTCCAAATCTTAATTCACCTTCACTAATTTCCTTCAAGGAGATAAATTTTCTCTTGTCCTCAGTCATGTGACTTGAGCATCCACTACCAATATGTCATTGCTTCCCTTCATCTTGTGTATGAAATTATGTTTTCACAAGCATAGATTTCTCTTTGTCCTGATTAATTTCCTCTTGATTCTATTTCCATATTTTTGTAAGTTATCTCTTATTTACAATAGGAGAATTCACTTTCTTGTTCTATTTACGGGGTTTGACAATAACACTTCTACATAACCATCATGTATGTTCATAATGATTACAATTATAACATATAATGTTTTTCTCTTTGTAATTCAATAACAGGGCAAATGAGTTATGGTTTCTACTTGAAATTCCATAAGTACTTATGACATTGTTCTATGCATACCCATTTCCTGCATGTCTCCTACACTTCATTGATCTATACCTAAAATTATTTCATAAATAACAATAACCATAAAAAATTAATTTCCTTGATCACATTATACTATCTTGGAGGGAATATTCTTCTAAAAAATTTTATGGGTATGTTCTTACCTTTATTGTCTTTGGGAGGAGTAACATGATCTTTCTTAATAATATATTTATTATTATCACTTCCACCATTTATAGACCCCTTTAGTACATCCACATAGATTTTTGGCTTCTCTTCATATAATTTCTTTAATGGTTCTATAATCTTTGAACTCTACCCTTATTTAGTGCTCTTATGATTTTCTTCACAACCAAGACCAATTTTAATGAATGGTGATCTTTGATAATTTAGGATGTCACCCAATTTTTAGGCACTCTTTTCAAATTTTAAGCTATTTTTCAGCTAGGTAATGGTCTTTTCCAATTTTATTCTTAACACGACCATTTCAGATTCTAACTTTTTGTATTTGTCTTCCTTTGTATTTAGTTGGGCTTTCACATCCTCCTTTATCATTTTTAATTGTTCTAATTCAGTCTTTGGGTTGATGATTACCTTTTTTGATTCCTCAACATTTTGTGAAATTCTTGTTTTCAAATCATAATCATCTTGTTTATATTTTTAAATCTATAATATTTGTTTCATATTATTTTTTCTTAAGAAATTTTATATCACCTAAATCAAAAATGAGTTCTTTAAGATCTACCTCTCCTTCATATTTGACATATTCTTCATCTTCCAAAGTGTCTTCAATTTTAGCTTGCATCATTTTTTATTTATATACCCATGAAAAAAATTTATTCTCTGTCACTGTCTAATATGCTCTCATCTCTCTCCTTAGATGAGCTACTATCCTTTTTAAAATAGAGGCTTTTCTTGTACTTACCGATTTTTTTCTTATATTCATTTTGTTTGAAAATTTTATTGTATTAAAGATTGATTTCTTCTTATTCATTTCCTCATTGTGATTTTACTCATCATCATTATCATCCTTATCTGGACATTTAACAAAGACATGTCCTATTTTACCATAATTGAAACACTTGAAAGGTAACATACCTTTGTATTTGTTAGATCTAATTTTAAGCTTTCTAAAAATAGGGCCTCCTTCTCATCTTGTTCATTGCTTGATTCAAGATATTTATTTTTCCATTTATTTGAAGATTTGAAGGATACTTCCCCTTTTTATGGATTTTATTTTTTAGTTCTCATTTCATAAGCTGTGAGTATCCCATGCAGCTCATCCATTGTTAATGAGTCAAGATCCTTGATCTCTTTAGTACCATAAAATTTTGCATCAAATCTTAAGGGTATATACCTTAGTACCTTTTGAACTATTATAGATTCTTCAACTTTTTCACCAAGCCCTCTGATGGTGTTAACAATATCATACACACAAAGAATAAATGTGGTAACATTTTCTTCATCTTTAATTTTCAAGCTCTTGAATTGTCTTTTATGAGTTTGGATTTTTGCCTTCTTCACTTTGTTGTCACCCTCATATATGGTCTAAATTTTATCCCATATGTCCTTTTCCAAATTCAAATGCATTACTTTGACATATTTTGATTCTAACAAGCCACATAAAATTGTGTTCATGGATTTTACATTATTTTCACCAGCCTTTTTCTAGTTGTATTTGTTGGTAGATTTTATGGAATTATATATTTAGTTACTAATACTTACTAGATATCAAAGCCAATGGCCATTAAATATGTTCACATCCTTATGCTCTAGAATTCATAGTTTATTCTATCAAATAATGGATTCTTATTTGTGGATAAACCTTATTGAACATGATGACTAGTCATGTGTGCTCCCATGATATACCTTCCATCGGTTAGACTGATTCTAAAGGAACCTTGCTCTAATACCAATTATTAAGCACACAACACACTAAGATGGGGGTAAATAAATGTGAAATAAAAATTTTACTTTCAAAAATTAATGTTCATAATGAAAATGTTCATACAAGATCTAATAATTAACCAACACATGATTTACATGGAAAACTCTCTCTCTCGGGGAAAACCAAACTGAAGAGATGCTTGGATCTACCATCCAAATCCAGCTATAAAATAATAATTATTTTACAAAAATTTATAAGGCACCAAGATACTTCAAGACACCAATCCCCACTACTAAGAACCAACTTAGGTAGAGACACAGATCTCTTTGATCTAAGGGGCTGACCTCCACTGAAACAATCTTCTACCTTTTATTGTTGCTTCATCAATGACTGATGGAAAAATTCAATCTTCTCTCTTCTCCCTCTTCTTTACTAAAATATTCTTATGATTTGATGATGGAATGAATTATTTCTATTAGTTTTTCCAATATTTTATCCACCTTAAATATCCTCCAAAGGCTCTTCACAAAGGAGGTGTCCTGTCTAAGGGGCATCCCATCCAAGATTCACCCTTTCATAAAAAGGTATGCATTTAATTTTATTTTAATTAATAACTAAGTGGGGTTATTTCCCAATGAAACCATATATCGAGTGGGTCAGCCCAACATTGACAGGCATTAATACATATCTTAAGAGGGGTGTTTTAAGCCTTAAACAACCTTCCTTGAGTGCTCATTCAAAACTTATTTAATAATCATCCTTTTATCATGAATTATTGTTGAAAATTACATATATTTTATTGTTGGTTGGCCTTGTTAATTATTTTTTATTTCCCTTCACCTTGAACTCAAAAAATCACTTGCATTTATTATTGGGCCTTTTAAATTATAATACTTAGTTACAATCTTATAACATTAATAATAATTCCATTACATTAATGAATATTCCATTGGTAATTTCATTGACTTCCATTACATTAATTATAATGTATTTGACATCAATGAAAATATTCCAAAATCACTATAGATGATTTTTAATTCTCATATCCCAATCTATCGGCCTACTGCACCTTAATGGACCTTAGCTCTATTATGAGGCCAATTATGGAGTTTAAGCTTCAATTAGGAATATGACATATGTTATGAATCGTGTATTTTAGTGTGATGTTGACTGTTTTTATTTTATATTACCTTTTGATTATTGCCTTTTGTTTAAATGATTTTGTCTTTTATTTGTTATGTCTTTTTCTATTCCTCCTCCCTATAGATTTAGAGAACCAAATATTAGAGTTAAAAATTACTATCATTTAAAAAAATTGAACATGATTTCTAAAAAAGAGGACCTAGAGAGCATGGTGTCTAGCATTCTTTTTTATTCATGTTAAATAAAAGTGATATCTTGACTTTGACCTTGTTTTATCCAAATTGAATTGAAACGAAGTTAAATCAAGGGGAAATGAACATGAAATGACTTGAATTACCTCAAATCAAAAAAAATGTGACAATGTGAAAGGGATATAATGGTAGTAAAGTATGATTATTTATCATAAAGATGTATGTAAGTGTAGGGAAACATGCTAACATAGTTCTTTGTGCAAGTTTTATCTACAAAATAAATAAAAATTGAGGTTGAGAATATGGAATCACAAATTTTTAACCATTTTTTTATATTCTTAAAAGAACATTCATGAATGTATACATGTCATTAGGAATGTACACATGTTATTAGGAACGTGCACGGATTCCTATTGCTTTGCTCCTAAAAAATACAAAAACATCTATAGGAAGGTAATATTTACTTAAAGTTGATATTTACTAAAATAAATATAAATTATAAGTTTACATTTATTTTGTTACATTTTTACTCCTTATACTTTAAGCTTATTTTAGTAAATATAATAAATTACGGTCATTCTACATATGATAGAGTTGGTCTCATAGTTGATTGCCTTACAATGTGAAAAATAGTTTTTCAAGATCCAATTTGGTTAGCACTTAGGTATTTTCAAGGACCCAATATTGAACCTATTAATTTTAGGGCATAAATTTTACAATTGATCTCAATTTTTGATAAACATATAATCATTTTTTAGGTTTTTTTGCATTTTGAATTAATTCCTATCATTTCTAAAAGTCCTAGGTGTATAAAAATATTTTTTTTAAAAACACTTACTTTTAATTTGATCCAAAGTGGTGTGATTGGGATAACATAAGTCACATTGATGACCTATACCCATTAAATGACCACTTTGTTTTAATTTCACTTGTTCATCATACCTCCCTCATCCCTGTTCACTTCTTACCCATCTCTCATCACCCATAATTACTCTTTCATCATTCCTCATTTTCCCTAATCACTCCCTCACATTGAACTTCACTATCCCTAATCATATCTAATTATTCCCTTATCATCCCTAATCACTCCTCTATTGACCTTCACCATCCTTCATCATCCCTAATCATTCCCTCCTCATCCCTCATAATCCCTAATCACTCTTTCCTCATCCCTCATCATCCCTAGTTACTTCCTTCTCATCCCTAATCATTACCTCCTCATCCCTAATGACTCCCTCATTGACTTCCATTGTCCCTCATCATCTTTAATAATTCCCATATAATCTCTAATCACTCTTTCATTGACCATCACCATCCTTCATCATCCCTAATCACTCCATCCTCATCCCTTATAATCCTTAATCACTCTTTGGTAATCCCTCATAATCCCTAATCACTCTCTCATTTAACCTCACAATCCCTCATCACTCCATCATTGACCCTCACCATCCAAAATCACTCCTTCATCATCTGATGTAAGTAAGCCTCTTATAGGTTTACTCATATACATCTTCTAGTTATCCTTTAGGATTTGTATCCTCCCTTGCTCATTCCATGGCCCTTTTTAAACTTTTTTTACTAACACAAGTTTCTTGTACTATGCATTTTGTTACTCACTCAATAAACATGGTTTATTATTTTGATGTATAAGACATTTGCATGACACAAAAAACATGATCTCATCTCAAGGATTTTATTTTTCTTCTAGTTATTAACCTTTATGTATATCCTCTTTACTTTAATTTAGTCCCCTTTGACTATTATTGTATTCTTTAACACTTATTTGAGTATGATTTCACTTCTTTACCTTCCTAGTGATAATCTCCATCAAAACATTGATCCATGTCCATTGTAACTTAATTATTGTAGACAACACAAAGTTATATCATGTCAAACCTTATTAATTAGGTTTATCACCCTTTATAGTAAGGATTTCACTTAAATACTAACTCCTAATGTCCCCAAAATGATTCTTGTATTTTATTGGACATTATCTAATCTAGCACATGAGCTTCTTCCATTATTTATACTTAATTCTTGATAAAATGCAAAAAAATAAGATTTTTACCCTTCTCACTTAGGTTTGATATATTTTTTAAGGGGTTATGGATCTAAGATAATATTAAAGGTCATAAAAATGACTTCATTTTATTTTCACATTACCCATGACAAGGAAAACATTCTACATTCTGCTGCAACTTTGACTTTCAAGAGACTTTGAAAGACTACACCTTTAGCCCTATTTTAGGCTTATTTGAGGTATATTAAGAAAAACATAGTCATGAACATATTGTCTTCTGAGGAATTTCAAGTTTTGAAACCACCTATATCAATTTACAAACATCTTTAGACACCTATCTACAGTCTTTTATAGGTTTGTAATGATTTCCTAGAAAGATATATGAGTTTTTGTTTACTAAACCATAGTGAAGGGTTTACACATTCTTACACAAACCTAGACCTAAAACATAAACCAGACATAGAGACCTTTTCCCATCTCTCCTTCAATATTATATTTATGATTATTTTATTACTTGATGTCTTTGAGCCTTATCATATCTTAACTTATGTCTAAATTTCGTCTCTTTTCTATTTCATGCACCTTAAGTCTATCAACAACCTATGAATTATCCAAAACATGCTTGTTTTAACCTTACACCTATGTTGGATGTTTTTAGATAGATTTTAAGATAGATCTATATTAAGTTAAAGGTTAATAAACATTTACCACATATGGCTATACCTTAGTAACCCTTACCATGGAAAGAGTATGTATCCAAAGCGCTGAACTAGAAAAATAGGTAGGAAAGAGAGAAAATGGTGGGATGAAATTGTATTAATTACACACACACACACACACACACAGATATATATATATATATATATATATATATATATATATATATATATATATATATATATATATATATATATATATATATGTATGTATGTATGTATGTATGTATGTATGTATGTATGTATGTATGTATGTATGTATGTATGTATGTATGTATGTGTATATATATATATATATATATATATATATATATATATATATATATAGGAATTTGGGAATCTATTATTATGTGAAGAAAAGCTAGATATAAAAAATCCAAGATTTCCTTGACTTACTCTTTGGCATAATGAAGTAGGTAGGGAAATATTTTGTTGCCTTAACAAGTAGATAAATTTTGAGATTGGGTTAGGGCCTTCAAAATGGCTCCCCTTATATAACTATGGTGGGATAAAAATTCCTATGATATTCATTGATATACTATATTTGGGATCGGGGAATACTCAAACTATGTCAAGGCCCTAGTTTGGCCTTTAGGGTACACCAGGACATGACCAAGCTCTAAGTTGACCTTCCTCAATACATTGGATTAAGGCATATTCCATTCATTCCTTTTATAGATTAGGTTGTGTATAGATTAAATTGTGTATAGATTGAGTTGGGTTGGGAAACACACTATATCAGCTATAAGACTAGAACACACTCTACCATATTGGTGACCACCTATCTATCTATCTATAAATCTAGTATATTATGGACATACTATGGATATACGGTCAACTATAGGGTTGGGATAGGAATTAACAACTAGTCTCCAATAATCCTTATCCATATAGATATAAATTTGGATTCTTAACTCGAGGATTGGGATTCTTATATGCCTAAATCTCAATCTTGATATGTAAGTAATATAATTTCATCCCACCCTCTTCTCAAGTTCTTGCCTATTTATTCTAGTCTATGGCTCTAGATACACACTCTCTTCATGATATGGGTATGGATCACAATATAGATATTTGAATACCACCAAAAAATTAGATGATGTCTCTTATATCCTTATTTGAATGAAATAAGATGAGTGAAATAAGAGTTTATTTGGGCCTTATCTGAGTAATTAAAATTTGGAATTAGAAAATAAGTTAATCTGGCATAAATAAGAAACTATTATACCCACCATCAAGATAATGGATGGAGTGAATAAGGATGAAGAGGGAAGTAGAGAGATTGAGTAGAGATGATGAGGGATCCATTAGAGATGATGAGGGTCAATGAGGGATTGACTAGGGAGGATGAGGGAGTCATTAGGGATGGTGAGGGATGATGAGGATTAATGAGGGAGTGATTAGGAGTAATGAGGGTTGAGGAAGGAGTGATTATAAATGATGACAGATGATGAATAAATGATTAGGGATGATGAGGGATGGTGAGGATCAATGAAGGAGTGACTAGGGGTGATGAGGGAGTGATTATAAATAATGAGTAATGGTGAATGTTGATAAAGAATTGATTAGGGATAATACATGATGAGGAGGGAGTGATTAGAGATGATGAGGGATAATGAATCAGTGTTTATGGACTATGAAGGAGTGATTAGGGATGGTGAAAGTCAATGATGGAGTGATTAAGGATGATGAGGGAGTGATTCTAGATGATGAGGGATGGTGAATTTCAATGAGGTAGAAATTAAGGATGATAAGGGATGAGGAGGGAGTGATTAGGGATAATGAGGTTCAATGAAGGAGTAATTAGGGATGATGAGGGAGTTATTAGAGATTATGAGGGATAATAAGGGTTGATGAGAGAGTGATTAGGTACAATGAGGAATGAGGAGAGAGTGATGAGGGGTAATGAGGGATGAGTAGGAAGTGATTAGGGATGAATGAGGGATGATGAACAAGTAACATTAATACAAAGTGGTCATTTGATGTGTGTAGGTCATCAATATAACCTATGATACCCTAATCACACCACTTTGGATCATGTTCAAAGTGAGTGGCTTGAAAAATTCAATTTTTACAAACCTAGGACTCCTAAAAATGCTAGGAAGTAATCCAAAAGGCATATAAACCTAAAAAATGGATATATGTTTACCAAAAATGGACACTAATTGCAAATGTTATGCCCTGGAATCCCTAATTGCAATTGTGAGACCAACTCTATTAGATGTAGAGTGACCCTAAATTCTTATGTTTTATAAAATAAATACTTAACATTTATTTTATTAAATATGAAATTTAATTAAATATTACTTTCATGTATATGTTTTATGCTTTTGGGTGAAAATAAATAGGAACACATATGTGTTATAACATGTACACATTATAACATGCACACATTCATAATAAAATGTACACATTATTATGTTCAATTATTTTGAGCCTAAATTCAAATAATAGGTATGCATTATAACCATAATGCATACACATTATTATCATAATGCGTACATGTTAACGGAATTATCCACAAAATTGTCTACCAACTCTATGAACATACCCAAGTACAAAATATGGTTAGGATGAAGGGTCCTAGCACTAATCATCCTTAAAACCCTTATATTAGTTTGATAATTTAAATATATAACCCAAGTGTTTTAGTTTTAAATAGACATTTATTTCCCTTTATCTTTTAGTTTTTATTTCAATTTTCAATCATTCAAGATTTCAATTATAAATTTCATCATATTGGGGAGTTATGATTATTGTAGTTTATTGTATTATCTTAGATCTCCCCTGTGTAATGTGTTTTAGCATTTCATTGTGGCATTTACTACTTGTGTCACTATTTTTAAATCATTTTATAATAAGACATGATATACATCCATGGGAATCACATCACATAAAACCTCATCTTTATAAGATGCAATATAAAAAAATAGCCTTAAATTGTTCATTTAAAAATATATTTGATGACTCTTAAGTAACCAAGAAAGCTTCTATGAATTGCGATGAAAAATTCTCTTTATCCCAAAGCTTATACACCATTTCAATTGAAATCAAATTATCTATGCTAATGGACTATCAACAATAACCTTATAAAAAATTTCTTGTGTTTTGCATATAATTTGGAAAATATTTTTTCTTGACATTATCTCATCATTCTCATTGGTTGGTTTTAACAACACTTTATTCATCATAAGACCTTCACCACCCTATGGTTCCTTCATGCCATTTTTGGATGCAACACTCTCCTCATTTGCATGAAAAATATTAATGAATTATTCAATCCTTCTATTGTTGTTCTAAAATAATTTATGATACATAAAACCTCTATGTCTAACATATCCACATTCAATACACTTACCATGAATCCTCTACCTCACCCTCCATGCAGGTATTCTCTTCCTCTTTGGTTTTGATTTTGAATTTGATAAATGTTACCTTATCCTTCATGATTATGTTCCCCTTTACCACATTTTATTGTCCTCTTCCTCTTTAAACCATTCCTCTACCTCTTGATGTACTTTTTTTTTATCATTTACAACTTATCTCCTTGGCCTTCAATGTACATTAATAGGATTATTCCACCAACTTCAACTTGCATTGATAGGCTTCTTCTACTGACTTCAAATTGAATATTGCAAACACAATTTGATGTAAATAATAATTCCATTTATGTACCTTGATATCATATCTTGATCATCTTCCACATGACTAGCTCTAATGGTCAACTTGTAAAACTCAATAGTGTAGTATTCCACACTAAGTTCTTTTTTTTCTTTTTTTTCTTTTTTTACAGCTTTATAAATAAACTTGAATAATAATCAAAAGATATAAATTTACCTTTCATCTTTCCATGAATCCCAATTATTGACTTAGACTTTTCCACTTCTCTCCCTTTCTAGTTGTATATACTCCCACCATAAGCACACATGTCACTTCATCTTGGTGTGTGAAAAAATCACTCTTTGGGTCATCTATTAACTCATAGTCAAAATACATCTCTAGCTTTATGATTCAATAAATAAGATCCCTAATGCTCAGACTTTCTCCATAGATAAAAGTGTCCAAATTTGTATTACTTCACATCTTTACGATGGATTTTTTAAAATTATCTTTAGGTTCATCACACCACTCTTTATATATTATTTGATTCTCCATCGTATCAAATCTCACTTTGATTCATGTTAGTATCTCTATTAGGCTTGTAACTCATGGTGCCCTTCCTCCTCTAATAGGTATTCCTTTGTATGCCACATCTACTCAATAATAAAAGCTTATTTTACACAACCTATAAATGAATTAACTATAGCTTCACACACACAACCAATTAAAAAAACTTTCTCAAATACCAACTAATGTAGATGGTAATAAAGAGGAAAAATTAATGAGTACCTTGATCCCTAGTGAGGACTTACATGTACTTTTTTATAGACACACATAGACACAAGAACTCAAAATGAAAATTAAACAGACTTTCTTTATTGAATGAGCATTACAATATTACACACACACACACACACACACACACACACACACACACACACACACACACACACACACACACACACACACACACACACACACACACACACACACACACACACACACACACACACACACACACACACACACACACACACACACACACACACACACAAGTGTGTGCACATGTGTACACACACACACACATTCTCATACTAAGCTATATATAATATATTACATCTCAATATCATAGACTTGTTTCCCTGAAAATACTCATACTTCTAAGTTCTCTAAATCTTCTTATATCTTTCTCTCCTATAGCTAAACTCTATTATATCTCTCTCATACTTTGTATTGGAGATGGAACTCTCTATCCTATCCAAAAACTAATCTCCTTCCAGCCAACCTCCAAATCATTCAAATGGATCCAAATTTCTCTTTCCTAACACTGACATCCTAAAAGTATCTTTGAGTTCTCTCTACTTTGAAAAATAGTCCAGATGTCACTTTTTTTCTCTAAATAGTTATTTTGTGTGTGCCTCTGATGCAAATAAAATTGCTAGCTATTATAAACAAGTGGTTACATAACCACCAATTAATTTAAACTAGTGGTTTAAACTAAGTAGTGGTTTCATCACCATCCCTAAAAGTATCATTTGACATTTGGGAGATGAGTGAGATTATTTCTTCATGACATTTCTAACATGGTGGACTCTTGATTTTATTATATGAATTATTATTTATCTTCTTCTATGTACATAACATTATTGATATGACAAGTCACACAAACATACATGCACATGAAAAAAAATCCAACCCTTGTTTTTTGTTAATGTAATATTACTTGATAACGCATATTATCATGCACCAAATTACCAATAAATATACAAATATACTTAAACACATAAAATAACACTAAATAAATGTTATGGGACCATTTTTAGGTTTCTACAAGAATCAACAAATTCTTTTATTTTTTTTAAGAAAATAAGAAAAGTATAAGTTAATTACCTTGGATCTATAATCTTACCTAAGAAGGCACTAATAATAATATAATCAAGATGATTTGGCTAATAATATAATCAATATGATTTCATTAAATTGTAATCTAGAAATAAACTATGGATAAATTAAAACCATAATTAATTCAAATATCATTTTTATTTTTCTTAAATGTACATTGAAATGTTAATATAATTATATTTTCAACCTTATATAATATAACTCAAGTAATCTAGAAATAATTTGTGGATAAATCAAAATCATAATAAATTTAAACATGATTTTTATTTTTCTTTATATATTAAAATGTTAATATAATTATTTACATATATATAATAATATTATAAAATAATAGTATATGTGATTAGTAAAAACCAACTTTATAATATTAAATTTGTTTCCACTAAAATAAAAGCCGTGTGTTTTGCTTTCTGAGGTGTGATGTATCCACCCATTTTTATGTTTCATTAACATTATTTTCTATAATATATTATTAATATATATATTTTTTATTTTTTTATTTTTTTTTAATATATTTATAAATATATGTAATTAATACTAAGGTAACACTCAATTTATACAAAATTACTAGTAACTAGCGTAAGCTGGAGCACTTTACTATAGTGCGGATATTATTCATAGGATGTTTCAGCATCTTTACTTCCGTCCCAAAACAACAACAAACTCCCTTTCAATAGTTATGAAAAGAAAATAATAATATTTTAAATATTTAATATTATAAAATGTATATAAAAATTTATAAGTATGTATTTTTTTTTTTAATTAAATAAATATTAATCTTTATTATTTCAAGTATAAATAACTTTTTATTGTTTTAACATGAATTTTTTATTTTAAATTGAAAGTTTTTATTCATATTTTTTTATAAATTTTAAAATATTTTAAAGTGTTTGTATATTAAAATGAATCTTATTATATAATTATTCAAAATATGTATTATGAAATTAATAAATTAATTATAAATTCATAAAAAAATATTTGGATAATAATTTATATATAATTCACTTAATATAATCAGAATAAATGATAACGATGTATAATTAACCAATCAAAAAGAGATATATATAAATGTATTAATTTAATTATTTTATTAAATTGTAATACTTGTAATTAAAAGCACAATTTTAATTTTAATTGTTTAATTTTTTATATCAAATATCTGAAAAAAATTGTACTCTATAATAAATGGATATAAATAACCCTCCTCATCATTCGGACTCAATCCTTTCTATATTAACATATAATTTTATCAAACCAACCAAAAATAAAAAATAAAAAAACATATACTTCATCATTTCTTCTTAGATTTTTCTGTGGAAAAATATATACAATATGAAGAAATTTCGTGAAGCGTAAGCTCACAATTTATATTCTGTCAACAGCGGCAGAAACGGATTTCAATCATTTGATTCAGTTTTCTTATACACCACGACATTGCTTATAATTCATTCATTTGATGTATGTTTTTGTTTCGATTTTAAATGTAATTGTTTATTACTAGATATCATAGAGATTTGCATTTACCCTACAAAATATGGTATGATTATTTATTATTATAAATATTTATTATGATTGAAATTTTAAAGGTTATTGGGTGATTGTCGTTATAGATTATATTTCTCAATGTAATTATGATTAATATAAGTATTTTTAATTTTTTTAATTAAAAAATATTAAAAAATGTGATAATTAGTTTAAGGGTTATTCAGTGATTGTCATTATAGATTATATTTCTCAGTGTAATTATGATTAATATAAGTATCTTAAATATATTTAATTAAAAAATGTGATAGTCAATTTAATAACGTATAGTTGATTTTGAAAAAAAAAACAAATTCTCTTTTTTATGATTAAAAACATTATTATATAAAAAATAAATAAATATTAAATTTAAAATCTTTTATTTTTATTAATATCTTACATTATTATAAATTTCAAACAGGAATAATGGCAGAAAATGAGAACGAATGGATAAAACATGTAAAATGTTCTTTAAGTTAACTTATTATTATTATTATTTATTATTTATTTATTTTAATGTAAAATTTATATTATTGATTTTTTTGAGATTTTTATATTTTATATTTAAGATATTTTATATGAGTAATAATAATAATAATAATAATAATAATAATAATAATAATAATAATAATAATAATAATAATAATAATAATAATTATTTTTATGTTTTTTTTGAGTAATAATCATAATATAAAGAAAACAATTTAAGATTTGAGCACTATAAATATTTGTTAATAAAAGAAAGGAATAATCAATTTAATTATTATATTTTTATATGTGTAATATTATATAATTGATTAATAGATTTGTGTGTGTAATAATTTATAATTCATCATTATCTAACAATTATTCCAAATGTAACATTAACACAATTACAACTCAATCATAAACTATGTCTGGATAGACGATATTATCTTTTATTTTATTGTTGTAATTATGGGGTTCCATCCTTTATTATAGTTACACTAATAGGCATTACACTACATGACTACTTACATGGTTCATTATTACCAATAGTTAGATGATTAGGTATTTCTATTGTCACTGCCTATCTACCATTGGTGTTGATGTGTGAAAGGGATAGGCTACTTTAATGAATATGCCTTAGTAATGTTTCATTTTGATAAATGATCGTCAATGATGCACTAGTACTTATGGATTTTTTTGATTTTAAATACCATTAATATTTTTTATAGATGTTAGTGTTCTTTTATTGATGCACATTTGATATTAATTTAAGCATAAGGATGCAAAGCTCGGTGTAATAATTTTTAATGTGGATGGACAATAACATCAATAATCTAACTTTATATGTGAGATATTAATTTATGAGAAAAAATTTAATATTGCAATGAAAACCTATGTTGAAAAAATATTGCAATCTAGAAAAGCATATTCAAAAGTATATGTAACTACAAATTCCTAATTTCAATTTTGATTTGTGAATACAAAAACCATCTTAATGTGTTGGTAAAATTATTTTCCATGTCCACTATGCTCTTTTTGTGTTAACTAGTTTTCAACACATATCAAGTTTTTTTTCTTTATGAATTCTATTTTTTTAGTTTTGGATATTGACTTGCTAATGTGAAAATTATTTTGTTGTGTTATTTTATTGTTTTAATTTCTTCAAAGACATTTAATATTGGTTTAGATGCATCCAAATTAGTGAAAATTTGTGGTCGAAGAAAAAATATTTAGTTATTTTGTGCATATGAAAATCATCTTGTTGTGGTAATAAGATTATTTTTCTTATTTGATTTGTTGTATTAATGAAATGTAAATATATGGGTAGCTATTTTTAGGCAAATTTTAGTACATTTTGTGATTTTTGTATTTTTCTTTTGATTTCTAAGAGGAAGTTCAATATTAGTTTTATTTCCTTGGTGGGTAAAAATTAATAGTTTAGAAGAGAAGATTTAGTTTGTTTGTATCTATAAAAAATATCTTGTTGTGCCATTAATTTTATTTTTCATGTCTTCTTTACTTTTTTATTACAATAAATGGTATGTGAATTCATTGTTTGAGTTAATTTTCATTGCATATTTTTGTATTATTTCATCAAGTGTTACAATAAGTTGAGTTTATATATGTGATATAAATTCCTAAAAAACTACTTTACTCTTTTATTGTGATAGAAGGATGTGGATTTGCATTTTAAGAGGGTTTTCATGACATTTTTTTCCACTGATGATTACAATAATATGATTTTATATAAGTAATATCAATTCCTAAGAAAAAAATTAATATTACATATTAAATTTGAGAATATATAATTTTTAAAATAATTTGCATATATGAAAGCATTGTTTATTTTTGTTTTTACTTTCACAAATGGTTTTTTTTATAAATTTTCACAGAAGTAAGAATAGTGTAAACTTATATATAGGTTATTTATTTCTAAGAAGAAATAAATATTGATTTGAACAATAATTTTTAATGAAGTGAACTTTGAGAGGCGACTCAATCTCTAACTATTTGGCAATCTAAACCTTAGCTAATTTTTAAATTTTGATCTTCTAAATATACAAAAAAAAATTATGACTTGAAGTGGTCTTTTGAGTGTCACATCATATGAATTCATGCAAATATCAAACTTAAATTATACAAAACCTTTTATTACCCCAAAATGCATCTTTATTATGTTAGGTTGAAGGTTTTTATGAGAATTTTTTATTAAAAATTTAAAAAATTATAATATTTATATGTTAAATTAAATCTCTTTATCTTATAGTTATAAAAAATATATTAAAAAAATTATTATTAAATTAATAATACTCACAAAAATTATTTAAATAATAATTAAAACATACTAAAATATAAAATCCAAAAGAAATTAATAATTATATATAAAACTCCACAAAAATTAACATCTAAATCTCTCTCTTTTTCATAACATCTATCCCTATCATTTATCTTCTTTCCAAACCCAACTCAAGACATTTTCATGGTGTTTGCCATTTTCCTTATCCATATCTTGACCAGACAATCTGAGTGGAAGAAAAAATTGTATCTAACCAATTATTACAACTTGATTTGAGTCAATTTATTTATCCCGGTATTACAATTTTCATTATTAACGTTGCTTCTGAGATTATGCTTCCATCACGTCATTTTCCACATTTACACACGAAAGAAGTCGAGTTGTTTTCAGTGCCATGCTTTGGTCAATTTTGGGCCATACTAAGTATACATGCTTTCTGTAATCACGAAGAAAAAATATCATTACAGATGCTTATATGTATTGAAGGCAGGTTATTTAAAATAAATATTAGATAGTTACTGCTTTGTAAGGCTTATCGAAGGTATTGCGTATCTATGAATTGGGAAGCAGGGTTGTAATCTCAACTGATGAGGGTACAACGTCTCCCCCTCTAGATATTCTGATACATACAGTTAAAGAGATAAAGACCAGACTCAAATCTTGGGAGATTGGCTGTAGGTTTAGTATAAATGGATTATATAAATTTGATATATCATAAAAATGGTTTTCCTATTAATAAATGATATTGACTGTATTAATACATGATATTGACTGTAAGATAAGTATGTTTTATAAGCTATTATTTTTTCTTCTTTTAAAGTGTGTTATAATTTGTGTGAGCTTAATTAGCATTCATAAATAGGTAGGGTTTACACTCTCTACAAATTATAAATTTATACAGAAAATATTAAATATCAAAAAAGTTGTGATTAATTATTTAATTAAAATAAACAAATTTGTCAGTGTTAGATAAGTTTTCCCTTATAATTTTATCTAAAATTAACTAAGTCATAAATGTATTTTAAAATTAATACATATATCTTCTTCTTCTTTTTGGATAAATCAAAGGGAAAGAGCCCTTACCCAATTACATAAAAAAAAGTAGTGGAAGAGTTAAAGAAGTCAACATTAAAAAAATTCAAAGACCCAGTTAAATGATCAAGGTCAAAACAACAAAGATGCCCTGATGTAACAAAGTCTTAGCTAAAATATTTGTTCCAAAATTAAAAGCCCCTACAAAAAAATATTTTCAACTAAAACATCCTACTAGAGGAGCAAGGCTCATCCAAACAAATAGAAAAAGTCATCGAAAACTGATAATAAATATCCTTTGTTAAAAGGCCCTTAAAATAAAGAATCATGTATATCCACAACTTAGGATAAGGTAGAACAAAGATGTCATTAGTGCTTATTGTTTGATCACACTCTTATCCCCTATGCCATATAGATGAACTTCCAATTACCATAACATTAATGCTTGTTATTTGAGCACACTCCTACCACCTATGCCATATAAAGAAATTTTCAATTACCATAACTTTAGTGCTTGTTGTTTGAGCACACTCCTACCACCTATGACATATAAATGAACTTTCAATTACCATAACATTTTCTACTTAAGAAAACATAGTTCACACACTAAAAGGATAATGAGATTGTTGGATATATCTCATGAGTATCAAGGAACATTTAAATTTAATGATACTTTATCATCATAAATAAATCATTCAATCTATAACTAAGCATTTATATCATTGGATCTCCTTATGTCACCATTTTAGATTCTCTAAGTGCCAATGTTAACAAGGAGGTCTATCGATTTATTAATCTCTCTAAAGTTGTGTTTGAAAGAAATCTTTTGGAAGTGGACATATAAAATTAATGCATCATCTAAGAGGTGTATTATAATCCAATTTGGGGTAGATTTATTGATCATTATATTGATTATAATAAAAAAATATCCTTCTAATTTTAGCCACTATGATTTATTATCCAATGGCATCCTTAACCCTTCAAACAAAACCCAGATTCTTATATATTGTTACTATAAAAAGGGATGTTCTTAATCATCATTTGCACATTCTAATAGTTATCATTTCTGCAAAAATCCCCAACACCCGCTCCTATGTTTCCAATTGAAACCCCATCAAAATCAAGTTTGAAAAAAACTCTTTCTAGAGCCTTCCATTTAAAAAAATATATATCTTACCTAAAATAATGATGAAGAGATCATTCCATGCTACAGAATCTCAGGTGTTGAAAATAAAGAACATCATAAAAGGAGAGATCTATAAAATAAAGGGTTATAAATTGATATATAAAACAAAGCAACAAATATCATATATTACATCTAAACTTCTTTTATGTTGTTAAAAATGAGAATTATTACATATATAAGAAAAGACAAACAAGAAACAAAGCATCCTAACCAATTAGGGATAAATCTACAAAAGGGAAAAGAAAAAATCAGCTTGTAACCATGAGTAACTTAATTTAACACACCCCCTCAAGTGAAGCTAGGGGATAAAAATAACCCAAAATAGTGGCATATTCATAGTATGAGTCTTTGTAATAAAGCATGATCAACTACTTATATACAATATATCCATGAACTGGAGAAAAAAGGAAAACCCATAGGAAAGAAAACTCCCCCGCTGCCCGTAAACCACCCCCATTTCTCCCCCCCCCCTCCCCCCCCCCCCCCCCCCCCGCCCCCCAAAAAAAAAAATGATGTAAAATAAGGAAGGAATTCATATGGAATCCCCTTTATGAAAACTACTACTAATACTAAAGTTATTGATACTCCAAATTGAGCTAGTAGATGACCAATGTCGATGTCGAGATCCTCAGCTAGAAGACTCTAGAAGTTCCATCCACATTGAATAATGTTTCTTCTTTTTGCTAAAAGAAGAACATGAATTTATATTGAAAGTCTAATCATTCCAAAATAAAAGATAAAGGTAGCAGTATAAAGATCTCTAAATCACATCTAAATATGAAGTGTGGTATAGGTCTATCAAGATCATACACAATAACTACATGTAATGCCATGAAAATCAACTGATCATAAGAAAAACATAGAACATTCTCTTAAAAAATATCTATGGAAAGCAAATCATAATACTCAACAAGTGTACTCTCACTAGAACTAGTAGGGTCCTCCTAAGTGCTAATATGTAGTGTCTCACCATGTTGCATGATAATAAAGGTAGGTTCTACAAATAAACATCCCATGTCTAGTAGAAACTCATCCCATAAAGGTGGATCAACAAAAATAAGAGTAATGTCCATCAGGATTGTTTCATCATAAGAAACTATAGTAAGAGGAGAGAGTATATCATCAGAAGAGAAAACATCGCTGATAAGAGGATATGGAGAAGCACCATCCATGTCATTATCAAAAGATAAATCCTCACTAATAGAAGATAAGGAAGTGGAAAAAGAGGTGGAGTAAGAGAGGGTTTAGAAAACCTAAAAGACTCAATATCCTCCTAAAATAAGGTTAAAATGGCATCTTAAAGTTTATTTGATGATGTGGCATCCATAATATGAATGTGTAAGTTGTATGAAATATTGAGGCAAATCAACGAAATATCCTCACATTGAATAGATGCAATCTAGGCAATATCTTCCTCATCTATGGAGTTATAAAGGTTTCCAAGTACCATTATCCAAAATCCTTTCAATTGAAAGTGTATCTTCATTTTTATTTTTCAAGTTGTGTAATTTGAGGTGTTGAGGGGATCCCTTATCTAAGTACAAGGAAGAAGTTGGGAAGAATAAATAATGACCTACCCTTCCCCTCACCTTCTGCCCCTGCACCCCCACTCCACCCCCACCAGAAAGAAAAAAAAAAAGATAAAGAAAAAGAAAAGAACAATTCTCGATTTAAAGAATGACAAGAAACAAATAAACCTCAAAAAATGTGTAAACCTCCACCAAAATGTGACACTTTATAATTGAGTTTAATTTTACAATATAAATGATCCTTATATATGGAGAACCAAAAATACAATTTTGAAAAATCATAACTCAATTTTGAGTCACGATTCTAAAATTGTATCTTTTACAAATTTCCTATCATTAAAATAGGTCAAATAATTAAACATCACACAAAAATTAAATGCACTAAGAACAAAAATAAATCACTTCAATAAAATGGTTAGTGGTACTTGATTCCAAGACCTCCCATGTAACAATGTTCTACCCAAAAAATGATTTACCACTTCACTTATTGCTTAGCTTCAAAAAGACTCTTTACAGGATCTAAAAAAAACTTATTGAATGGGCTTTGTTCTGATGTCCTAAAACATAGTATAACCTGATGCACAAAGGTACTTATTTTTATATACATAAATTAAAATTAAAATACTATCCTTTATAAGAATCATATCTCAATTTATAAATTGTATGGTCTCAAACCAACAGAAAACCCTATAGCTATCCAGATGATGAAGACAAAATACTACAGTGATTTTCAAGATGGAAATAGAGTTATACAAACTAATCCAAAATGGTTCTAAATTATATGAGAGGAAATTTTGGACTATTAGCTATCATTCTAAGGTTTATATCTAAAAAATCAGATCCATACCAATTTTCATGAGAGAAAATCGTACAGGTGACATGTATATTCCAATAGACTAGTGAGCAATTTTTCCATTAGAAAGGTCGTACGACATGATCTTGGATGATTTTAAAAAATTATAAATGACACCAAAATCATATTACTATGCCCCTATACTTTCATATTTATATTTTGATGCATGTATAGCTTGAAATTATCAAAAAACATGTATAAATTACTTTATAAGCTGCCAAAACAAGCTTAAAGATGGGTCTAGAAAAATAAATACATATTGATACAGCCTAGGATCTGTATGTCCTAGTTAATGATAAAAAATTATATATCTTATATTTATATAAAAAATATCCACTATGCAAAGAAGAAAGTTTTATATATGAACAAACCCTTACAACAACAAACTCGTAAATGGATGGTGGAAATATCTATTGCTCTAATACCATGAAATGAATGATGAATAAATGCTTCTAAGCCATAGAATATTAGTTTTGAATTAAAAATAATATCACAGGAAGAGAGATTTATAAAATAAAGAGTTATAAACTGATATGTATAACAAAGTAACAAATATCATATATTACATCCAAACTTCTTCTATGTTGTTACAAATAAGAAGATTTGCATATATAGGCAAGGACAAACAAGGAGTAAAACATCCTAACCTATGTGGAGTAAATCCAAAGTAAGAAAAAGACAAAAACACCTAGTAAACATGAGTAACCTACTCTAATATTACCTTTATTATTTAACAAGTAATTTCTTAAGATGTCCCATTTAACTAGAGTATATCTTTCCTTTCCAATTATTTTCTCTTTCAATTGTGAGATGTTTTGTAGATATAACTTTATAAATTTAGACTTAAGAATATTTATAAGATTATCCTAGTTTTTAACTTTACCTCTAAATATTTTATTGTTCTTCTCTTCATTAGATCTAGAAGATTAAAGTTGGGGCCATACTCCATAAAATTTTCATATGGTTTCCTCTTCCGTTATCTTAAAATATAAATAGATGTATAATTCCTTGGGACATATCCATGTTACATTCATTCTTTTGAAAACCCACATCCAAATCATAGTGTATAATAAAATGATTAGGATATTAATTTTTAGGTTTGAAAAAAAACACATTTTGAAGGACTTTCATAACCAACCTTTGTAACCTGTCCTAAGTAAGAATCTTATTTTTCAAAGCCATCTTTAAAGGTAAACATTTGATTTAATAAGGCTAATTGGAGATCAAACTCTATTCCAATACTTTTTCATGTCTTTCACTCCTAGTAAGGATTCATAACCTGACTTAACTGTAAGATTCAGTTATTTTGTGCATATGAAAATCATTTTGTTATGATAGTAAGATTATATTTCTCATCTAATTTGTTCTATTAATGAGATGCAAAGATGTGGGTAGCTTTTTTTTAGGCAAATTTTAGTACATTTTTGTGATTTTTGTATTTCTCTTTTGATTTTTAAGAGAATGTTCAATATTAGTTTTATTTTCTTCATGGGAAAAATTAATAGTTTAGGAGAGAAGATTTAATTTGTTTGTATCTCTAAAAAATATCTTGTTATACCAGTAATTTTATTTTTCATGTCTTCTTTGCTCTTTTATTACTATAAATTTTATGTGGATTCATTGTTTGAGTTAGTTTTCATTGTATATTTTTTAATTATTTCACTAAGGGTTACAATAATTTGAGTTTATATATGGGATATCAATTCCTAAACATATTGCTTTGCTCTTTTATTACGATACAAGGATGTGGATTTGTTGTTTGATGGGGTTTTCATGACATTTTTTCACTGATGATTACAATAATCTGATTTTATATATGTGATATCAGTACCTGAGAAGAAATTTAATATTATATATAAAATTTGTGAATTTATAATTTTAAAAATAGTTTGCGTATATGAAAACATTTTTTATTTTTTGTTTTTAATTTCGCAAATGTTTATTTTTTTTATAAATTTTCACAAAGTAAGAATAGAGTGAACTTATAAATGGGTTATTTATTTATGAGAAGAAATTCAATATTGATTTGAACTCTAATTTTTAATGAAAAGAGTTTTTAAAGGCAACTCAATCTCTAACTTTTGGCAATCTAAGCATTAACTAATTTTTAAATTTTAATCTTTTAAATATACAATTTTTTTATGACTTCAAATGGTCTTTTGAGTGTCACAACATATGGATTCATGCAAATATCAACCTTAAATTATACACAACCTTTTATAGCCCCATAATGCATCTTTGTTATGTTAAGTTGAAGGTTTTTACGAGAATTTTTTATTAAAAATTGAAAAAAATTATCATATTTATATATTAAATTAAATCTACTTACCTTATAGTTACAGAAACATATTTAAAAAATCATCATTAAATTAATAATAAATTAATGATACTCATAAAAATTATTTAAATAATAATTAAAACATACTAAAATAAATTAATATTTATATATAAAATCCCACAAACAATTAACATCTAAATCTATCTTTCTTTTCCATAACATCTATCCCTATCATTTATCTTCTTTCCAAACCCAACTCAAGACATTTTCATGGTGTTTGCCATTTTCCTTATCCATATCTTGACCAGACAATATGAGTGAAAGGAAAATTTGTATCTAACCAATTATTACAACTTGATTTGAGTCAATTTATTTATCCCGGTACTACAACTTGTGAGATTATGCTTCCATCACGTCAGTTTCCACAATTACACACGCAAAAAGTCGAGTTGTTTTCAGTGCCATGCTTTGGTCATTTCGGGCCCTACTAAGCATACACACTTTCTGTAATCACGAAGAAAAAATATCCTTACAGATGCTTATATGTATTGAAGGTAGGTTATTTAAAATAAATATTAGATAGTTACTGGTTTGTAAGGCTTATCGAAGGGATTGCGTATCTAAATTGAATTGGGAAATAGGGTTGTAATCTCAACTGGTGAGGGTTGTAATATCAGGATAAAAGATATTCTGATACAGAAAGTTAAAGAGATAAAGACCAGACTCAAATCTTGGATGATTGTATGTTTATAATTTACTCAATATAATCGTAACAGTAATAAAGATGCTGATATCGATGTAACTGATTAATAGAAAAGAGACATATGTAATGTATTAGTTCGATCGTTTCACCATTTCCGATTAGGTGGTTAATGTGTAGTTTTAGCAGACCAACTAAAAGCTTTGACATATACAATGATATGAAGAAAGTTTCTTGGTTGCATCACATCGTCATGAAGCGTAAGCTCAATTAATAATCTGTCAACGTTGGCAGAGACAGGAAGGCAGTTGAATCATTTGATTCAGTTTTCTTATACACCACGGCATTGCTTATAATTCTGTCATTTGATGTATGTTTTTGCCATTGTCTTTCCCCATTTTCGTCTGCTTTTAAAGTAGATTGTTTATTACAAAATATCATAAACGATTGCGTAATAATTTATTGTCATATATATTTATTATCGTTATCTCTGGTTTACATGACTTTAAAATCTTCCTTTAATTATAAAATAAATTTTACATTGCCTTGTAGGTTAAAGGGATTATATAAATTTAATTTATCATAAAAATGATTTTCCTATTAATAAGTGATATTGATTGTAAGATAAGTATATTTGTTTTATAAGCTTTTACTTTTTCTCCCTTAAAAATATGTTATAATTTACCTAAATTTAGTTAGCACTTATAAATAGGTAGGATTTATACTCTTTACGAATCATAAATTTATATAAAAAAAAATGTTAAATATTAAAAAAATTATGATTGGTTGCCAAAACATTTGTTCCAAAACTAAGAGCCCTTCTAAAATAGTATTATCAACTAAAACTCCTACCAGAGGAACAAGGCTCATCCAAACAAATAGAGAAAATCATCAAAAAATGATAATAAATATCCTTCATTAAAAGGCCCTTAAAGTAAAGAATCTTGTATAACCACAACTAAGGATAAGCTAGAGCAAAGATGTCATTAGTGTTTGTTGTTTGAGCACACTCCTTCCCCCTATGCCATATAAATGAACTTCCAATTACCAAATGTCATGTTGTTTGAGTACACTCCTACCACCTATGCCATATAAATAAACTTTCAATTACCATAACATTAACGCTTGTTGTTTGAGCACACTCCTACCACCTATGCCATATAAATGAACTTTAAATTACCTAACATTCTTGGCTTAAGAAGACACCGTTCACATGCTGAAAAGATAATGAGATTATTGGATATATCTCATGAGTATCAAGGAACATTTAAATTTAATGATACTTTATCATCATAAATTAACTATTCAATCGCACAACTAAGCATTTGCACCATTGGATCTCCTTATGTAACCATTTTGGATTCTCTAAGTGCCAATGTTAGCAAGGAGGTCTGTTAGTTTATTAATCACCTTAAAATTATGTTTGAAAGAAATCTTTTGGAAGTGGCCATATAATATTAATCCATCATCTAAGAGGTGTGTTATATTCCAATTTGGGGTAGATTTCTTGATCATTCTATTGATTATAATAAGAAATTATTGTTCTAATTTTAACCACTATGATTTATTATCCAATAGCATCCTTAACCCTTCCAACAAAACCCAAATTATTATATATTGCTACTATAAAAAGGGATGTTCCTAATCATCATTTGCACATTCTTATATTTATCATTTCTCAAAAAAACCCCAACACCAACTCCTCTTATGTTTCCTATTGAAACCCCATCCTAATTATGTTTGGAAAAAACTCTTTTTAGGGCCTTCTATTTAATAAATTCTCTATCTTACCTGAAAGGAATAACTAATATATTATTCCAAGCCACAAAATATCAGGTGTTGACAATAAGAAACATCACAAAAGGATAGATCTATAAAACAAAGAGTTATAAACTGATATACAGAACAAAGTAGAAAATATCATATATTCCATCTAAACTTTTTCTATGTTGTTACAAATGATAATTCTTGTATATATAGGCAAAAACAAACAAGGAACAAAGCATCATAACCAATGTGGGATAAATCCACAATAGGAAAAACACAAAAACACCTAGTAAACATGAGTAACATAATTTAACACACACCCTCAAGTGAAGCTAGGGGATAAAATTAGCCAAAAACAAAGTGGCATATCCACAATATGAGTAATGATAATAAGCCCTGATTAGGTACTCATGTATAATATATCCATAAAGTAGAGAAAGAGAGAAAACCCATAGGAAAGAAAAATTTCCCTCCCTCCAAAAAAATAATGTAAAAAAAGGAAGGAAGTAATTCATATGGAATCCCTCTTATGGAAACTATTTTCGATACTAAAGCTATTGATACTCCAAATTGGGTTTAAAAATGATCAATGTTGATGTTGAGATCCTCAAATAGAAGTCTATAGAAGCTCTATCTACATTGAACAATGTTTATTTTTGTTGTCCCCCAAAAATATCACTCATTTTTGGGACAACATATGAACTATTTTGGGCCCTACAAGACCAAAATTGTCTCTTCCCTTTTCAAAATTTGTTCTGAGCATTCAAATTCCTCATTTTTCAAGCTTCTTAGAAATCTACGGACTCTACAGGCTTGAATCTACGGGTTTCACAGGTTGATTTCTATAGACTCTGTAGGAAAGAAGCAAGCTCTCAACACTCAGGCCATTTCAAAGTTCAACCGCTTCAAGGTTCAACAAAATCAAAACACTTATCAAAGAGAAGAAGGCTTGAACCATTGAACCACTTTGGTTCAAAAGGTTCAATAGGTTCAACGGCCATGTAGTTCAATGTGTTTGGTTCAAGGGATCAAAAAGGCTTATCCAATCAAAAAGAATGAACCAATTGAACCATTGAACCTTGAACCAAAAGGTTCAATGAGTTCACAGGTTCAAAGGTTCAACCAGTGCAATGAAGATCAAAGAGCTTAGAAAGAACAAGTGACGGACAAAGGATGAACCAATGAATTGATTGAACCTTGAACCGAAAGATTTCAAAGTTCAATGGTTCATGGGTTTAAAGGTTTAAAGGCGGCCTCAGTCAAGGAAAGAAGCAACAAACAGGTGGTTCAATGGAGGGTTCAACTAAGGAGCAGGAAATCGATTGAACCAGGAAGCGATGGAACAAAAGAGGCAGAATGAACTGATGAACCAATGAACCAATGTACTTTTAGCGGGTTCAAAGGTTTAAGGTTCAACATGGTTCAAGTGGATAGCAACCATCAATGGCCCTACAGACATCAAATTTAATGTAAGGGAATATCCGTTGAAATTCAAATAAAGCACGAAACTTGAAGGAAGAACCAAGCGACTGGCTAAAAAGATAGCCTGGGAGATGAAATTCTAGGAAGAGACAAAGCTGGAAAGGACAAAAGTGAAAAGAGGGAAAAGCCCAAAATATCTATGTAAAAGTTATTCCAATAGGTGGAACAGTTTGCAAAGTAGATATTTGAGCTTGCAAACATTGAAGGCATGACCTATTGGTCTCCTTTGGAGTAAAGACAAAATGGACAGCTGCATAGATGTCAGAGGGGATAGACCAGATGATCCAGATTTAGGAGAAGACATATGGGATGAAATGACATGCCATAGTTAAGATATCTGTCCTATTTTCAATGTAGTCCTTTGACAAACCTAGAAATGCATTGAAGGCATTAAATGCATAGCATGGGTTGTTCTATGGAACAAAGTGCCAAGTCTTTCTTGGCTGCTAAATATTGTAATCTCTTGTATCATTCTAAGGGAGATCTTCCCAATATAGAAGCAAAAAATCTACCCAATTGAAAGGTAAATACTGAGACTTTGAGGTCAGATTGTATTTCATTTCATTTTATCTGCAGACTTTGTGTTGTTTTGGCTTGTATCATTTTAGAAGATTATTCTTATGTTTGTCTTCTAAATGTGTTCTTGTTTATTTAATTTGGTAAGCAAAATCAGTGAAAGTAACAAGGAAGGTGTCCTGAAGCCAACTGTGGGAAGATGTTGTGCTGCTATAGTTGTATTTAGTGTGTGTTTATTTTCTATTTCTATATAAAGGACCTTGGGAAGACTTTGTGCTCTTATTGTCCTTCGTATCTCACTCTTGGGTAGTCAAGGTGGAGACTTTGTGCTACATCTTAGATTGCTTGTTACTATGCCCTTGGCACCCTGTTACTTATCCTACCAAAAAGATTCCTATTGTTTGCAAGAACAAGCACTTCTAAAAGAAGAGAAGTGCCTTCTGTCGCTTCATCAAGATTTCTACTATCTAGGAAGGGATCTGGCTCTTGGCTAAATGTTACTTCTTAAAGAAGAGAAGTACCTTCACCAATCACCCAGGATTTCTTCTTTATTTGTTATCATCATCTCTAAAAAAAGAGAGATGGATGGTTTATCCCACCCTTGTGTCTTACTTTCTACTTATATATATAGTATATAGCCTCAGTATATTTAATAGGGAACCTTCCCTTGATGAGAGGAGAGATTTGTCCCCTGTTGATGTAGTAAAATTGCACACCTAGATGACCAATCTCCCTATGTTGTGGTGATAGGAACTATTTTGCTCACCAGTTAGCTAGTCAACAAAATATTCACTCAACAATTTTTGGTGACTTTACTAGGGATGAACGTGTAGTCTGAAGCCTCAAGTTTTAGATAAAAGCAGTTCCTTCCCTCATCCATTATATAGACTCTAGCGACTCCATTCTATGTCTTACCCATTATCATTATAGCCTTACCATTGTCCTCCATCTCCATTATTTTATCTGGTCTACAAAACCAGAGCTGTTGGAAAAGAGTGCACAGTTTGAAGCCTCAAGCCTCAAGCTAAAGCAGGGCCAGTTCTTTTCCATTTTTGTTTTATAATTTGGAAACTCCACGTTATACCAGAAGCCAAAAATCCCAAGGTGTTGTTGACCTTGCTTTTGAGTTGGTGCAGCAGAGTAATTTTGAGTTGTTTCCTCCACAACCTCACCTTAAATGAACTAGGAGTCTTCCTCCTAGCCCTACCAGGCCACCAACACAAGGCAGAGCTTTGCCTATCCATTCTCCACCCAGATTTGTGATCCCTACTTTCAATAATCCAATCATGGCTTAAGGCCCCTGGGGTAACTCTTTTGGTCCACTGAATTTAACTCTACCTTTGCATGAGCTTCCACACAATTTAAGGAAGAATTTCTCCAAATTATTTGGTGATGGGAAAGTTCATCTTGATGAACACATTGTAGCTTTCAACATAGCCTATGGCATAATAGGGGTGGAATTCAAAGACATAGTGATCAGGCTTTTCATGGAGACACTACAAGGCACTGCTACTGACTGGTTCTACCACTCATAGGCTGGATCAGTGACTGACTGGGATACACTTAAAGACAAATTTGAAGCCAAATTCAAGCCTGTAGAAGATGCACATGCCTTGCTGGCCTATCTCACACAGATGAAAAAGGAGCCCCATAAACCTATGAGGGACTTCATTGCCAGGTTTGACAAGCTGAGGCACAGGATTCCCATGGTCGCCCAACCAACACCTCAGAATCTCAAGTGTTTCTTCATCAACTCACAGCTGCCTGAAGTGAGTTTCTTGCTAAGACAGGCTAGAGACATAGACCTTACTACTACTCAGGACTTGGCTACTAAGGTAGAAGATGACCTTATCTTGGCAGAAAAGATAAGGAGAGACCATAATAAAGGTAAATCCTCTTCATCTTTTGAATACTCACCTACAGTCACCACTGACCCAATGGTACAAAAGCTAGCAAATGAAATGCTAGCTCTTAAAAAGCAAATGGTGCAAGGGATGTCATTTACTCTTGCATACAGAGATATGCCTAGGAGGACATTTCAGAATTAGACATACCAAGGCAATGCTGCTAGGAATCAAGGACAGTAAAATCGCCTTCTTCCTCCATAAAGGAACCTCACCCATGAATCACCTCCAAACAACTCAGTAGTTGGATATCTTGAATCTGAATCAGATTTCTCATTCCAACCTATGTTGAATCTTAAATATGATGCTAATCTCTTCACTGAGGATGAAGAGGAATTAGCCAACGACTCCCATATTAGTTTTCTAAACTATCAGGTTGAACCCAAAAGTGAAGGCAATGCAGCTGAGGGGTCATATGTTGTATTCACCCAATCCAAGAATCAATCAACTCAACAAGCTGATAAGGAGAAAGTAGAGTGACCTCAACCAGCAGTTTCAATTGCTAAGCAAGGAACCCCTCTTCTATTCGAGTCAAAGGACTCAGTGATTGCCAAAAAGGTAAGTACATTAAACATTTTTGCACCTTCTAATTCAAATTCATAGGCCAGTCCTTCCCCTCCCAAAAACCAAAAGAATGAACTCCCATCTTCTCATCCTAGTCCATTTCAGTCATCTAACATAATTGATCATGTCAAGAAATCCAAAATTCAAATGAATGAATTTGAATTCCTGCAAGCCAATCTTAAGCAGTTGGACATTGGTGGAGAACTAAGTATGGACCTGTCTGAGGCAAAATTTGTGGTCACCCAAATGTCATCCCCTATAGCTCAAATTCTATTTGAGCCATCAAGTAGGGGTAATTACTTCTTGACCACAGAGGATGCTCATGTCTCAGCTGATGAAAGTCCTCTAGCTGGCAATCTAGGATTTGATCAAAACAAGACAGTAGAAGAATTGGTAGGGTGCAGTATAAATCAAGAAGGATCTTCCATATCCAATGAAGAGAAATCTGATAGGAGATCAGCTTTTGATGATGCTTGGATCCTAGAATCTGATGGCAGTAATTCTTCCACTAATGTTGGAGTCAGGGCTGTGTTGATATCTCCTCAAGGAGATATTTTTCCTTCATGTAATTTGTAGTTCAGCAACACCAACAACATAGCTGGATGTGAATCTCTATTGTTCAAATTGAATATTTCTCAAGATGAAGATATCAAACTCCTTCACACCAAAGGAGATGCTGAGCTGATGGTTTGTCAGGACTTTGACACTGATAATCAAAGCATGTGCTGGACTGGACCAGCAGAACAACAAGCTATGGTGGTGGACCATACTATTTTACTCCAAATTCAGCAAAAGGAACTCTTCACCAAAAGAGCAAGGCTTTATGGTTTTCAATTTGAAGACCACGTCCTGCCATGGGGCAAGAAGAAGAAAGGGCCAAGAGGAAGACATAGAAAATTGGTTTCTTGGTGGAGAGTTCCATTTACCCATCACCATTTCTGGGGATAAAATGGTTTCCTACTAGTTTATTAGAATGGAACATCATTTTCATTGTCTCACAATGGGCAGCATCTAAATCACTTCAATTCTTAAAGTATCATATAAGTTCACCTATAGATATGTACATTTGTATAGTCTTTGGTTCTGTTTGGTGCTTTTCATTTTCATTTTCATTTTTTGGAGCCTTTTTTTTTGGGTAGCATGACTCCATAGCCCAATGGCATACTTCAATGCACTGGATATTCTGGTTTCTACTCCCCTCAGTTGTTTCAAAATTTTAACTAAGGGAAGTTCCCCAACTAGAGCCAGCTGTTGTCCCCAAAAAATATCACTCATTTTTAGGACAACATATGAACTATTTTGGGCCCTACAAGACCAAAATTGTCTCTTCCCTTTTTGAAATTTGTTTTGAGCATTCAAATTCCTCATTTTTCAAGCTTCTCAAAAATCTACAGACTCTGCAGGCTTGAATCTACGAGCTTCACAGTTTGATTTCTACGAACTCTATAGGAAAGAAGCAAGCTCTCAACACTCAAGTGATTTCAAAGTTCAACCGCTTCAAGGTTCAATAGCTTCAAAACACTTATAAAAGAGAAGAAGGTTTGAACCATTGAACTGTTGAACCATTGAACCACATTGGTCTAAAGGTTCAATAGGTTCAACGGCCATGTGGTTCAACATGTTTGGTTCAAGGGATCAAAAAGACTTAGCCAAATAAAAAGAATGAACCGATTGAGACATTGAACCTTGAACCAAAAGGTTTAATGAGTTCACAGGTTCAAAGGTTCAACCAGTGTGATGAAGATCAAAGAGCTTAGAAAGAACAAGTGACGGATAAAGGATGAACCAATGAACCGATTGAACCTTGAACCGAAAGAGTTCAAATTTCAATGGTTCATGGGTTCAAAGGTTCAAAGGTGGCCTCAGTCAAGGAAAAAAGTAGCAAATAGGTGGTTCAATGGATGGTTTAACCAAGGAGTAAGAAAGTGATTCAACCAGGAAGCGATGGAACAAAAGAGGTAGAATGCATCGATGAACCAATGAACCAATGTACTTTCAACGGGTTCAAAGGTTTAAGGTTCAACATGGTTCAAGTGGCTAGCGACCATCGTTGGCCCCGTAGATGTTAAATTGAAAGTAAGGGAATATCCATTGAAATTCAAATAAAGTGTAAAACTTGAAGGAAGAACCAAGCGACTGGCTAAAAAGATAGCCTGGGAGCTAAAATTCTAGGAAAAGACAAAGATGGAAAGGACAAAAGTGGAAAGAGGGAAAATCTTGAAATATCTACGTAGAAGTTATTCCAGTAAGTGGAATAGTCTGCAAAGTAGATATTTGAGCTTGTAAACATTAAAGGCATGGCCTATTGGTCTCCCTTGGAGTAAAGACAAAATGGATAGCTGTGCAAATGTTAAAAGGGACAGACCAGATGATCCAGACTTAGGAAAAGACATATGGAATGAAATGACATGCCATAATTAAGATAGCTTCCCTATTTTCAATGCAGTCCTTTGACAAACTTGGAAATACATTTAAGGCATTAAATGCACAGCATAGGCCGTTTTATGGAACAAAGCACCAAGTCTTTCTTGGCTACTATATATTGTAATCTCTTGTATCATTCTAAGGGAGATCTTCCCAATACAAAAGCGAAACTCTGCCCAATTGAAAGGTGAATACTGAGACTTTGAGCTCAGATTGTATTTCATTTCATTTTATCTGAATGAGAAAGCAAGTTGTTTGCTGACTTTGTGCTCTTTTGGCTTGTATCATTTTAGAAGTTTATTCTTATGTTTGTCTTCTTAATGTGTTATTTTTTATTTAATTTGGCAAGCAGAATTAGTGAAATTAACAAGGAAGGTGTCCTGAAGCCAACTATGGGAAGACTTTGTGATGCCATAGTTGTCTTTAATGTGTGTTTATTTTCTATTTATGTGTAAAGGACCTTGGGATGACTTTGTGCCCTCATTGTCCTTTGTATCTCACTCTTGGGTAGTCAAGGTGGAGACTTTGTGCCACATCTTAGATTGTTGGTTACTACGCCCTTGGTACCCTATTACTTATCCTACCAGAAAGATTCCTATTGTTTACAAGAACAAGCACTTCTGAAAGAAGAGAAGTGCCTTTTGTCACTTCACCAAGATTTATACTATCCAGGAAGGGATCTGGCTCTTGGTTGAATGTTACTTCTAAAAAAAGAGAAGTACTTTCACCAATCACCCAAGATTTCTCCTCTTTTTGTTAGCATCATCTTTGAAAAAAGAGAGATGGATGGTTTATCCCACCCCTGTGTCTTACTTTTTACTTATATATATAGTATATAGCCTTCATATATTTAATAATGAACCTCCCCTTGATGAAAGGAGATATTTGTCCCATGTTGATATAGTAAAACTATACA
This sequence comes from Torreya grandis, assembly GCA_037957365.1. Classification (NCBI taxonomy): domain Eukaryota; kingdom Viridiplantae; phylum Streptophyta; class Pinopsida; order Cupressales; family Taxaceae; genus Torreya; species Torreya grandis. The sequence goes on along the minus strand of JARHVA010002913.1, from coordinate 2,064,838 downwards.
CCTGGATGACCAATCTCCCTATGCTGTGGTGATAGGAACTATTTTGCTCACCAGTTAACTGGTTGATAAAATATTCACCCAACAATTTTTTTGCTAAATAAAGAACATGAATGTGTATTGTAAGTCTACTCATTCAATAATGGAAGATGGAGGTAGTAGTAAAAACATCTCTAAATCATGTCCAAATCTAAAGTGTGGCATAGGTCTATCGAGATCATGCACAAAAACTAGATGCAATGCAATGAAAATAAATTGATCATAAGAAAATTGTAGAACATTCACTAAAAAATATCTATTATATGGAAAGTAGAGCATAATTCTCAATAAGTCTAGTCTCACTAGAACCAATAGAGTCCTCTTAAGTTTTAATCTATGGTGTCTCAACATCTTTCATGGGAATAAATGTAGGCTCTACAAATAGACATCCCAAGTCTAGTATAAACTCATTCCATAAAGGTGGATCAATAAAAAGAAGAGCAATGCCAATCAAAAGAAACTATAGTAGGAACAAAGAGTATATGATCAAATGAGAAAACATCATTAATAAGAGGATATGGAGAAGCATCATCCATGCCATCATCAAAATATAAATCCTCAGTAATAGGAAGAGAAGGAAATAGAATAGGAGGTAGAGTAAGAAAGGTTTTAAAAAACCTAAAATACTCAATATCCTCCTCAAAAAAGGATAAAATGGCATCCTGATCTTTCTTTGGTGAAGTGACCTCAATAATATGAATGTGTTGTATGAAAAATTGAGGTGAATCAAGTAAAGATCATATTATTGAATAGATGCAATCTTGGCAATATCTTACTCATCTATGAAGTTGGAAAGGTCACTAAGTATCAGTATCCAAAAGCCTTTCAGTTGAAGGTGTATCTTTATTTTTATTTTATAAGTAGTTTAATTTGAGGTGTTGATGGGATCCATTACAAAAATATAAGAAATAAGTTGAGAATAATAATTAATTATCCCCTTCCACCTAAACAAAGAATAACTATTAATTTAAAGAATCATAAGGAAAAAATAAACCCCTAAAATTATGTAAGCCTCCACTAGAATTTGGCACTTTATAAATAAGTTAATTTCACAATATAAATTATCCAAATATATGGATAATTAAAAAATATATATTTTTGAAAAAAAACATAGCACAATTTTGAGTCACAGTTCAAAAGTTATAGCTTTTACAAGTTTTATGTCATTAAAATAGGTCAAATAAGTAAACATTGCACAAAAATTAAATCCACTAAAGACTAAAATAAATCACTTAAATAAAATTCTATTAGTGTTATTTTATACCAATACCTCCCATGTAGCAATGTTCCACCAAAAAAATTGATTTATCACTTCACTTATTACTTAGCTTCAAAAAGAATCTTTGAAGGACCCAGAAACATTGGTTGAATAGGCTTTGTTCTACTATCCCAAAACATGGTACAACCTAATAAAAAATGGTAATTCTTGTTATATAATTAAATTAAACTAAAAATATTATCCTTTCCAAGAATCAAATCTTAATTTATAGATCGTAGAGCCTCAAACCAACAAAAAATCATATAGCTATCTAGATGATGAAGACATAATACTACAGTGATTTTCAAGATGGAAAAAGAGTTATACAACTTGATCCAAAATTATTTTAAATTATATGAGAGGAAATTTTGGACTATTAACTAATTGTACTAGGTTTTAGATCTAAAAAAATAGATCCATACCACTTTTGGTGAGATAAAACCATATATGTTTTTCATTAGAAGGGTTGTACGACATGATCTTAGACGATTATAAAAAATTTCGAAGGATATAAAACTTAGATTACTATTCCCTTATACTTTCATATTTATATTTTTATACATGCATAGCTTGAAAATATCAAAAAACATGTATAAATTACGTTAAAATCTTTCAAAACAAACTTAAACACAGGTCTATCAAAATAATACATATTGGTATGACCTAGGATCTGTATGTCCTAATCAATGATATATATATATATATATATATATATATATATATATATATATATATATATATATATATATATATATATATATATATATATATATATATATATATATATATATATATATATATATATATATACATACTTTGGCATAAATGCTATAACAAAGGGGCATCTCCAGCCTCATCTACTGGGCTACACTACATCTAGAATTTTACCCAATTTAAATAATTTTAACACACACACAGAGAGAGAGAGAGAGAGAGAGAGAGAGAGAGAGAGAGAGAGAGAGAGAGAGAGAGAGAGAGAGAGAGAGAGAGAGAAGTATTTAAATTGGGTAAAATTCTAGATGTAGTGTAGCCCAGTAGATGAGATTGGATATGCCTCTTTTTATATCATCTATGCCAAAGTATAGACCCCTAAGAATAAAACATCCACTATGAAAAGAAGAAAGTTTGATATATGAACAAACCCTGGCAACAAAAAACTCATAAATGGATGGTGGAAATATCTATTGCTCTAATAGCATGAAATGAATGATGACTAAATATTTATAAGCCATAGAATATTAGGTTTCAATAAAAAAATAATATCACAAAAGGAGAGATTTATAAAATAAATATTTACAAACTGATATGTATAAAAAAGTAACAAATATCATTTATTACATCCAAACTTCTTTTATGTTATTACAAATGAGAAGCCTTGCATATATAGGCAAGGACAAACAAGGAGTAAAGCATCCTAACCAATGTGGGATAAATCCAAAATAGTAAAAAGATTAAAAATAAAAATAAAAAACACCTAGTAAATGTGAATAACCTATTCTAACATTACCTTTTATTATTCAACAAATAATTTCTTAAGAGGTTCCATTAAACTAGAGTACATCTTTATGCTCTAATTATTTTTTCTTTCAATTTTGAGATTTTTTGTAGATAGACTTTTCTAAATTTATACTTAAGAATATTTATAGGATTATCTTAGTTGTTAGCTTTACCTCTAAATATTTTATTGTTCCTCTCTTGCCATTAGATCTAGGTAATTAAAGTTGGGGCCATACTCCATAAAATTTTCATATGATTGTCCTTTTCCATTATCCTAAAATATAAATATGTGTATAATTCCTTGGGACATATCCAAATTACAATCATTCTTTTGAAAACCCACATCCAAATCATAGTGGAGGAGAAAATGATTAAGAGTTTATTTTTTAGGCTTGACAAAAAATGTTGGGAAATAACGGAAGCACTCAATTGATTACCAAGCAACTTAATATGCAGAAATTAACCAGAATACACAAGTAACTAAAATTTAGAAATAACACAGAATATGAGAGACAATACACAACTTGTATTAAAACTCTTCCAGAAGGAAATACAACAAAGAAGGCTGCCACAGTTCTTCCTTACACACCTCTAGGGTTCCCACACCTCTAGGGCATAAACAGTAAATCTTCTCTCAAAGCTCTCTCTCTTAGGTCACAACACACAACTCAAACATAGAGTTGGTGTTCACCTCCAACCACCCAGTATCCACTACTACCAGTACACTAGTGCTCCATGCACTCCACAAGTACACAATCATACATCAAGTAGATCTCCCCTAAACTGTAACATTTTGCAACCCAATCTGATCTTACTTATGGAAGGATCTTCCTTGCCTTCCTCTTTGCTCTCTTTCTGAGTACACACTGTACTCCAAGTAGATCCCACCTGATCCTGCTCCCTATTGTGTTGTTGTCTTATCTGATCTTGCACACCTACAAATCAATCTGGTTTTGCACACCTGTGAACCTTAGACCTTGCACACACATACACCTACAGATCAATGATCTTACTTACCCATGTAGATCTCCAAAAGTAGCCATGCTCACCTGATGACCAAGATCATACATACATGAAGAACCCTGCTGATTCTCCAATCCAGCACCCACACATGGTACTATGGCACTAAGAGGAACACACCATGCTCTCTTCTCTCTGAAGGAGCTTATATTTTGCTCTCTTACTCTATAGCACACATTACAATACAACCAATGAGTCTCTTAAATAGATCTCATGCAAACAATAATTAGACACCTAATAACAATAATTAGATCTACAGCTTCTAGTCTAAATTTGGTTCTTGACATGCAAACACTTGGTTCGTTAACTAACTACCCATAACACTCACAGCTCAAACCACACAGGTGACCAACGTCAGTCCCTGTCTGCCTGGGGGTGCCAACGCTGGCCGATCTCTGACTGACGTCAGTTGTCTTCCTGTCTGTACCCTACCGATGTCAGTTGGCCTGACCGATGCCAGCGACTGTGACAATAGAAAACTCTCTGCAACCTCCTCCTCTATTTGCATCAGTGAAGATTTTAGCTCCACAACCTAACAATCTCCCACTTGGAGATAAATAGTTTCACTATACCTGTACCTATAACCCGTCTAGTCTATTTCGTGGCTTGTATCCCTCTTCAAGCTCAACCTTGAAGACCACCCACCACACAACTTGTGGTGCACCTCCTGTCATCTGAGTACCCTACCACATCTGAACCTACAAACCCATGTAGTGAAGTCCTGACCCTGCATAGCATGAATCCCTAAGAACCCACTTCCCTAAATTGGCTCCTAACTCTCTGACAGCTCCCACTGCTTGGGAAAACTCAGGTCTATACCAGATCTCATGTGATTTTGGACACTAAACTATCCAGCCCTTAGTGTTCTCTAATTCTACATCCTGAACCTCGCCAACACCTGATTCACATTAGCTCCCACTGGAGACAAAATCACCCTGTGATCTTCCATGTCTCTCAGGCTAAAGAACTTCACTGTTCCAAATTCCTCATGACATGCCACTGAACTAACCTTACCTTTAGCTCAGCAAAACCCTGTATGTACAACCCTACTAGCAAACCGTCCACATACAGTAACCAAATAATGTTGCAACTATCATCCACCTGGTAAGACAAACCACAGTAGTTACCCTGACATTGACTAAAGCCATGCTTTGTCATCCACCTGTCAAAACCTGTACCACTATCATGTAGCTTCCTCAAGACCATGTGCCCTAGCCTTTCATCTCACGTGTCTGTTCTCTCTATTCTTCAACTAAGGAATCCATTCATCTCTGTGCTTTTCATACCGGCTGACAACCCTACCAAATCTCCTGCTTGGTTCTGCATCATATTCTTGCCATGCTCCCACTGGTTCCTGGAACCTTCCTGCTTTGTAGTAAGCAACTAGTATAAAGAAGAGGAACAATGAATTTGAGGCTTACTTACCACCTTCAATCCTCCATATGGGTGGTTGAGACTCCTTGATAGCTTGCTACCTGCCCAAAATCTGTTACAGTGACCGACCTCAATCGCTACACAGTCTGCATCCAACTGACATCAATTTCCATGCACCTGTCCTGACTACTAACTCTGTCGATGTCGGTGTCCCTGTTGCCGATGTCAGTCCTTCTAATCAACATTGGTCTTACCTATTGCTGACATTGGTCCTCCTGACCAACGTCGATCTTACCCTGCCTAACACCATCGACTTCGGTCTACACATGACCGACATCGGCACCCATCTATTCGATGCTAATTCCCCCTGACCGATGCCGATACCTGTGTTCACCTATGAGTGATGACTTTTTACCCATGAGCTCCTTTGAATCAAAACCCATGTCCAAACTGCCCTGCTCAGAAGTATCCAGCCCCATCCATTGGTCTCTGTCCGTCATCTCCTCCAAGAACACCAAGGCTTTCCAGTTCTTAAGCCTATCAAATATATCAGTCTTCCGCTTAAGAACATGCATCTCCTTCTTGCTCATGTCACCAAGCCTACAAAGCCATGTCTCTGCAACAAAAGAAGAATCATTAATATAAGCAAGTAGATAAAGAGTACCTACTTTCTTACCACCAACTAATTCAAGTGTATCCGCTATGAGAGTTCTTGTGCATCTCTCATCACCCAACTTTCTTGAAGAAATTAGCCACATCTCCAAGCTTAGGACCTGCATGACCTTCTTCAACACCCATGTGTTGGCCACCTACAATTTTAGCTTCACTTCCCCTTTGCCAATTCTTTGACAAGGCTCACCAGCTCCTCTCCTTGGAGCTGCATGGAAAGAGGCAACAGAATATATTAACCAAGATTCAACTTTATCCAAGAAACCTCCCAGAGCATCCTGTGTAACAACACCTGCAACATCTGCATCTTCAGTTCCTTCATGCTGATCTGCTACCAACCAACAATATTCTTTTCCCTACTCTTTCTTTCCATAGGACCGTAAGTGACCATCTGTGCTTTTCAACTCCTCCATTCTTAGCTTACTTTCTTCTACCATTGCTCTACTCCCACTCAATCAAAAACCCCTGAGAGTGACCTATAACCAAACACAAAACCTGCTCCCTGCAACCTTAGCTCTGATACCACTTGTTGGGAAATAATGAAAGCACACAATTGATTACCAAACAACTTAATATGCAGAAATTAACCAGAATACACAAGTAACTAGAATTCAGAAATAACACAAAATATGAGAGACAATACACAACTTGTATTAAAACTCTTCTAGAAGGAAATACAATAAAGAAGGCTGCCACAGTTCTTCTTCCTTACACACCTCTAGGGCTCCCACACCTCTAGGGAATAAACAATAAATCTTCCCTCAAAGCTCTCTCTCTTAGGTCACAACACATAACTCAAACACAGAGTTGGTGTTCACCTCCAACCAGCCAATATCCACTACTGCCAGTACACCAGTGCTCCACGCACTCCACAAGTGCTCCACACACTCCACAAGTACACAATCATACTTCAAGTAGATCTCCCCTGAACTGCAACAATCTACAACCCAATCTGATCTTACTTATGGAAGGATCTTCCTTGCCTTCCTCTTTGCTCTCTTTCTAAGTACACACTGTACTCCAAGTAGATCCCACCTGATCCTACTCCCTGTTGTGTTGCTATCCTATCTGATCTTGCACACCTACAAATCAATCTATTTCTCCACACCTGTGAACCTTAGACCTTGCACACACATACACCTGTAGATCAATGATCTTACTTACCCATGTAGATCTCCAAAAGTAGCCATGCTCACCTGATGACCAAGATCATACATACATAAAGAACCCTGTTGATTCTCCAATCCAGCACCCACACATGGTACTATGGCACTAGGAAGAACACACCATGCTCTCTTCCCTCTGAAAGAGCTATATTTTTCTCTCTTGCTCTCTAGCACACATTACAATACAACCAATGAGTCTCTTAAATAGATCTCATGCAAACAATAATTAGACACCTAATTACAATAATTAGATCCACAACTTCTAGTCTAAATTTGGCTCTTGACATGCAAACACTTGGTTCGTTAACTAACTTCCCATAACACTCGCAGCTCGAACCGCACAGGTGACCGATGTCAGTCCCTATCTGCCTGGGGGTGCTGATGTTGGCCGATCTCTGACTGACATCAGTTGTCTTCCTGTCTGTACCCTACCGATGTCGGTTGGCCTGACCGATGCCAGCAACTGTGACAACAACAAACTCTCTGCAAGTTCCTCCTCTATTTGCATCAGTGAAGCTTTTAGCTCCACAACCTAACAATAAACACATTTTGAAGGACTTGCATGACCAACCTTTACAACTTATCCCAAGTAATAATATTATTTTCCAAAGCCATTCTTAAAGCTAAAATTTTTATTTCATAAGCCTAACCAGAGATCAAACTCTATTCCAATATTTTTTCATGTCTTTCACTCCTAGTAAGGATTCATAACCTGACTTAACTATAGAAATCTTTGAATAATGACCTAACTAGTTGAGAGAATCTTCATCTTGAGAAAGACTAATATGTTAGGATTGAAGAAGATTGTGTATTTTTTCAAGAATGGTTCTAGAGAAGGGAGAATTGATTATCCTTAGTTCCTTCCAAGAATGCACCCTCCCCAACTTATTTTTATTTCTTTTTGTCTTTATTCCCAATAATATACCACTTTTGAACCCCAAATGTTTTTTAAGAAGAATTCTAGACCATGAAATTATTGTTGGAGAAAAATAGGGCCACAAGTGGCTAATAAATCTCTCCAAAACTCATCATGCCTACCATTTTTCACACCCCATTTAATATTAATAGAGATTATATCCCTACATTTCCTATTTTAAATTCCATACTAGGATCCTTTTATCCAAAAGTCATTAGAAAAAATTCTTGTTGGATCTTCAAAAAAGGTGTGTGTGTGTGTGTGTGTGTGTGTGTGTGTGTGTTGTGTGTGTGTGTATTCTGACAACTTGATTCTAAAAGCTTATTTTTTCTTAAAATTTTCTCCAAAAAAATTTATCTCCAAGAGCTTGGTTAAGGATAAAAAATCTTCGATTCCTAGGCCCTACACAACTTGATTCTAAAAGCTTAATTTTTCTTCAAATGTTCTCCAAACAAATTTATCTCCAAGATCTTGGTTAAGGATAAAAAATATTTGATCCCTAGGCCCCCTCTACATTTTGGTTTGCTTAGTACCTTCCAATTCCTCAAAACCTATTTTCTTTGATCATTTGCATTATTCCATAAGAAACTCTTCATAATGCCATTCAATAATTTCTTAACACTCAAAGGTGCCATAATGACTGACATCATATAATCAGATGAATTTCAATGTATTTACTTAGGAGTAAAATAATAGAGAAATTGGTAATTCTATTCATATTTAATTGAGTTCTAATAGGAGTGTTAAGTAACAATGGATTTTATTTCCATAGTTTTATCAATTGACTTGAGGCCCCTTGGTATAGATTAAGAACTTTTTTGATAACTTTAGGTTCTCAAGGTTTTTCCTTGTTCCTTAAAATAGCACCATCAATAAATTTACATATGTATAATTACATCCCCTTCTTATTGAAAGGAATATGAGACAATGGAAACAATTCCTTACACTAACCAAGATAGGATGATATGCAAACTAATGGAATACTTATTACAAAATTAAAATAAACACATACAAATTAATACAATAACATGCCATAACAATTTATTTACATTGGAAAACCCATTTTGGGAGGAAAATACCACACTTCAAAGAAACTCAATGTATTATTCAAATCAACAAGATTACAACACAATTATAGATTAATCATTCACAAGAGCATCACTAGTATAATAAGCACAAGAGAAGAATTGGTTTCATAGATCTTTAGTGCCTTTGCACAAATCTCAAGCTTACTTAGCTTAGAAATCTTTCACAACTTAGCTACTTGTTTCTCAAAAGCTTCATATTACTTCATCATTACAAAGGAGAATACATCTTATTTATAAAGTAATTACAAGGAAGAATACAAATGAATAAAATTCATGGGAAATGAATAAATTTTCCACCCTTTAGTGGCATCACTATTTAAGAAAAATGACATGATTTTTTTCTTGTGCATTAGTTAAAAGTGGATCCTCTATATGTGACAAATCATCCTCCACTTTTCATATGCTTCCAAGACTATGCCTCACTCTCACATGTGCCTCCAATCAAGAATAGTAACTTGTTCCCCAATATCCCATGTGCACACACATGCTTCAAAGAGATTATCCATCAATTTTTTAACCTATACTTCAATCAAGATTATAATTACAACTAATAGGTGTGCCCCATATCCATATTTGTCATTTTTCATCTAAATCAAAATCATATGCATCATAAAAGATAATTTGTCTCCTTAGTGGACTCGTACGCCCCACTCCCTTCATATGCACTTACATCATGTAGATACCTCCATGGGCCATTCCAAATCATCCATAAGCCACATAATCACCTACATCACCTACCACATTACATGCATATTTATTACCAACTCACCACTGCCATCTTATCACATAAATAGTGATTGTAAATAGTAGCTCATTATAGTGTCTCATGAATAGTGATCTAACATATCAAGGTTGAGACAGCTCAATTCCCAACATTCTCCCACTTTTCAAATACCTTGCAAGTCCCATAGGAACCATACCAACATGAACTTAATTATTAGGGGCCAAGAGGCCCATAAACTTGAAACACCATCTAAACTTCTCTATGCTCATGGGCTTAGTCAATGAATCTACAACATTCATCAAAGTCTCTACCTTTATTAACTCCACCATGCCATCCTCGACCATGTCTCTCCAAAAATTATATTGTAAATAAATATTTTTGGTCATGGCATGAAAATTTTGGTTATTTACTAGGTAAATAACACTCTAACTATCAAAATAAACTATCACTACACTCTATTTCAACCTAATATCTGAACATAGTATCTTAAGCCAAATGGCTTATTTATAGGCATGAATATCTTCCATATAAACTACCTATATAGTGGATAAAATGACCACAACCTACCTCTTCTAATACAACTTATTGCAATACCAAATAAAGTAAATGCATAAGCATTGGTGGATCTTCTACTATCAACATCACTTGCCAAATCTGAATCCACATAACCATGAATGTTAGTAGGACAATTGTCTCCAATCATGTTGCCATAATAAAATAAGGAATACTCTAAGGTACCCTAAAAATATGTGAATACCCTTTTAACTACATCCCAATGAACTCTACCAAGATTATACATATAATGGGAAAGAACCCCTGATGCTTAGGCAATGTCTAGTCTAGTGCATACCATAGCATACATTAGACTTATAATTTCACTTCAGCTATGTCTTCCATCTCTAATGGGGATGTGGGAAATTATGAAATAGATAAACTTATTTCAGTGGAAAAAGAACTTACAATTTTCTATTATCCTGCATGTTAAACCTTTGTAATATGAAATTCACATATTCACTCTAGCCAAGCCATAGCTTTCTGTTCTACCTATCTCTCATAATATCCATCACAAGAATGTGTCTCATATAACTAAGATATTTCATCTCAAATTTTTATGATATTTTATATTTAATATCTGAAATCAAAACTTTCCCATTGCCAAGAAATAACATTTCATCAATGTATAAGGCAGTAACCAAGAAATGATCAACATCAGATTTATAATAAACACAATGATCAGATTTAGATTGATCAAACCCTAAACTCAATAAATATTTATCAAACTTATGTTACCACATCATAAGACTCTATTTTAGATCATACAAGGATTTATTTAACTTGTACACCAAATTTATTTTACCTTTTACCATGTAGTGCTCTGTCTATGTCATATAAATCTCTTCCTCCAGGCCACCATGAAGGTAATTAGTCTTCACATCTATTTTATCAATAACTAACTCATAAAATACTACAATATAAATCAATAATATAATGGATGTCATTTTAGTAACATGAGAAAATATATCACCGTTGTCAACACCCTCAACTTAAGAGTTACTTTTTGTAACCAACTAATATTTGTACATTTCAACACTACCATATGGACTAATATTTTTATTGAACACCCATTTAAATACAAAAATATTACATTATTTAGGTAATGGTTCAAGGTACCATGTATCATCATTTTTCAAAGCTACCATTTCTTCTTCCATAGCAACCTTCTAGGACTCTACATCATTCATACCCAAAGCTTCTTTTGAAGATCTTAATTCATCAATGTTAGTATTCAAAGTAAATATACATCTCCAATCATTAGGATAATACCTTTTTGGTGGTTATTTATGCCTTGTATACCTTTGAAAAAGCTGAGGTGGAGGTTTTTATTAATCTACCTCCTCTTCAAAAGAATTAGAGCTTGAAGAGTTCTCCGCAACTTCTTGTCTCTATCGTGGCCTTGACTCAAATCTTCTCAAGCATAGGAAGAAGTTGAATTACTTATTTGTTTTTTGTTTGATCTAGTTTAAATGTAATAGAATAAGACTTAGTTTCTATAAAAATAACACTTCTAGAATATATTACCTCCTATGCTACTGGATCCCAAAGCTTGCATCCTTTCACAACATAGCTATAGTTGATGAATATACATTTCATAGCCTTGTTATCCAACATTCTCTTCTTCTCCTTTATCACATGTGCATATCCCTTGCAATCAAAAATTTAAGATATATCAATGAAGGATTATAGCCAGACCATGCCACCATAGGCATTTTATCAACAAGATTTGATGTAGGAGACTTATTGATTAGGTAGCAACCAATGGCTATAACTTTTCCCCAAAACATTTATTCCAGATTAGCACTAAAAAGAAAACTCCTAGACCTCTTCATCAATATCTTGCTCATTCTTTCTACAAATCCATTATGTTTAGGTGTATATGGATTTGTTTTCTATCTATATATTCCAAAATCTTTACATAATATGTCAAAATTATTAGATAAAAATTCACCACCATTGGCAGTCCCCAAGCACTTAATTTTCTTTCTAGTCTTGATGCAAAAGCATCCTATGATGCTTAATGAAGAATAAACAAGTTATAATAAGCCTTCTCAAGGCATTGTAATATGTGTTTGAATAGTTTTCCTCCAAAATGATGTTTTATTTGAATATTTACCATAAGAGTAAAGGTAGAAAATAAGTTGTTTCCATGCTTAGGACACATAGGAGGAGGAATAGGTAGTCTATAAGATATTATAGAGATTATATTTGAATTGTATAACCATATGCAGCTAGAATCAACAACTATACATATTCTAGTTGTAAGTTAAGAGAATATCTCAACTATAGGATAAGTTATTTTAATTTAGAATAAAAAGAATAATATAATGATTATGTTTGCTAGTATAAAAGGTAGAAGAGGAGTTAATAACGTTGTTTGGACTATATTATGTAAATAAAAAAGATATCATGGTTTTCAGATTAATGAAGGAAGCCAATTGAGTCTATTGGTGAGTTATATGTAAGATTTTATTATTTAGATAAGAATTTTGAAGTTCCATGTCTAGGTGGAGGTAAGTTCAAATATTTTTGTCTTTATTTGATGCATGAATCTTGGTTGTTGATGCACAAAATGAACATCTTGATTTGGGAAAGCAATGACATCAATACACATTAAAATCTATTCTGAGCTATGTTAAGGAACACACAGAACTGTCTCAGTAATTTTTTATTTCATATTGAAAGTACTTAAATTGGTCTTGAAAAAGACCAATAAATTATTCAATGTTACTTGAAAATGGATCCATGCAAGGATTTTTATATTTGATGTTGTAGTTGGACAATTTTTGGTATTATAAAAAAGTCAATTGGATGGAATAAGAAACCAAAGCCCAAAAGCTTCATAGTTTTGAGCAAAATCATGGACATCAACCTGCAGATTCAATAACAAATTATATATTATTTAATTTACGCTATGTTTACATGTAACAACTAAGATAGAGGATGGAACATCAAGGTAAGGATTTTAGACAAACTTGGTTATTATAGAGAAGTGACTAGTCATATGAGAAATGGAAGGCATCAAGAAGAGTTAGTTTATGAAGATCCAAGTGCTAAAGGGTTGATATAAATAAGTGAGCATGATTTGATTCACATTGAAGGAAAATAACTCCATAAAACCAAGAAGTTATGTCTGAGTATTAATCATGCAAGTAAATTTAATTATCTCAAAATATGTTATATAAGTCTTAAAGAATGCATGATAAATATTTTAGAAAGTGAATAAATGATGAATAAATTTTATGCATGGAATGTGCACCATAGAGATAAGTTAATATTCAAATGATAAAATCTATTTTTTGAGTATAGATCTGTTTGGGTTTGATATTTAGTTAAATTCTTTGATTGGTAAAGCATTTGAATGGTTAAGATTCTATAGAAACTAGATCAAATTAAAATAATTTTTGTTTGGTGTTAGAAAATCATTATATTTATTTATAAAAGGTGGTATGAATAATTAAAATCAATGGAAGTTGATAAATAAATATCCAAAGGTTGAGTCATGCATAGATACAATAAAAATTTGACAAGTGTAAAGTTCAATGAAACATAAAATATAATATCGATTGAAGGCACATTAGTTGTTATATTTTGTAAGGCTGATTAAAGACACACAAATTAGAGAATTAATGAAGAGTTATAAAATTTTATCAAAGAGGAAGATTTTTCAGTCTCAATAAAATGTTCATAACTTTCTTAATGAAACTGAGAAATTCAAAATGTTCTAGAAAGTTATAAATGAGAAGAATAAAACCCATAAATCATTTTAGAAAATTTGTTTCAATAAGTGAGCATTTATATGTAGAATGTGATGGTTTTTTTGGTTTTTTTTTGGTATATGAGACAAATTGTATCAGTTTATAACCAATAGATTTGGAAATGATAGTAAAAGTGCATGAATATATAAGATTTCTATCATTTTTGATATTGGAGTAGTTTTGTAAAGAAGTGTGTGAGCAAGTTAGAGCTCAGTTGTGAGGTAAAATTGAGGCTTAAAAGGATAGAGATGTTGCTGAAAAAAATAATGGCAATAAGGTACCTAAGAATACCAAAAGGATAAGTGCCCCAAAATAAATAGGTATGGCTAATGTTGACTTTGATAGAGAGATCACTAGTTTTTGGAAAGATTTGGTTAAAATTGAAGGAATTATTAAGTTTTGGGTGCAGATGAACAAGAAAACATGGGTATGGCCAGTGAAGAACAAAGTGAGGTGGCTAATTGATCTTCTAGTGAAGAGAAGAAGGAGGCAAGGGAAGATTTCCATGAGAAGAAGAAACATATTTCCAAGTGAGCAATGGGATAATGAGGATGTCAAGAATATTTTCATTGTGGAGGACAAGGAAAAAGAGAAAAAATAAGGTGAAGTGCCAAGATGAGAACTTGGAAAAATGAGAGTGTCCATGAAGGAGGCACTCATGGGACCTTGTGATCTCTTGTTTTTATTTCTAATATTGTATTTGAATGGATGAATGTAGGTGTAAGTAACATTTTGAGGAAGGTCAAAAGGAAGACCTTGAAAAGTGAGAATATTGGTGTAAGAGAAGAACCTAAGCACACAAGTGAATGTGAAAGCATGAAAGAAGAAATTTATATTATCTATCAAGAAGAAGAGATGCATTCAAGTGCAAATTTTTATCATATTCATAAGCATGGATATGCTAATGTAAAGGTTAGAGAAGCAAGGAGACAGGTGGAGCTATCAAATAGGCCAAATAACCATTGATATATAGCGTTGAAATGGATGGAGAGGAATACATACAAGAAGTAGACGGCAATTTTAGTTGTTAAAATTGATTTTAATCATACTTCTAATATAATCATAATTCTAATACAAATATAGGTGCACAATATGGTGAAAGGAAAGAGAAATTTGATCTCTCAAATTTAGCATAAGATCATGGTTACACAGTTCCTAAATGGCTTAAAAAACTAGATGGTAAGATAAAGACTCAAGTATGGGTGGCTAAGAGCACAAAAAGAAATGGAGATGCATCTCAAGAAGGTGTATATCTTTATGATGAACTTAAGAAGGTATTGATAGTAATAGGAAGCCAATGGAAGAGAGTTGAATAAATTCCAAGCAATCAAGAGAGTGAAGGTAAAATGATGAGCATGCAAGAAGCACTCCATGAACACAAGAAGTACATAAGGGAGATGAAAGGTAAATAATTTTTTATGATGATTTTAATGATGATGCTTTTGAATATACTTCTAATTTATTATCCCAAATTATTTTGAGTGAAGATGAAGTATGAAAGAGCATGTTTTTACCAACCCATATGTAACAGGGTGAAGGTTCTATGTTGGTTTGTAAAGATCATTGTCATGATCATGTAATGGAAAAGGATTAAGAGGATTCATACCTCTTGAATTAATCTTATGAAAACTTCTTGAGACAATAAGTGAGGACACAAGATGCTTATGTAAAACAAAGCTTAAAGGAAGAAAATAGAGGTGAAGAAGCATCATTAGAGCCTAAATTTGATAAAGGCTATGATGATATTGATGATATCACATTGAGTGAAGAGTTTGAAAGGATAAAGGAACTATTTAAACATTATAAGGATATGTATACAATTATAAATCATAATAAATAACTATTAGATCAGATTGTAGATGAGTTAAGACAAGGGCAAGATTTGAGCAATGTCATTGGAGAAGCAAAGAAAGATGAAAAAACTAGGAGTATGAAGATACTCAAGGGGATTCATTGCCTCAAAATTTTACTTCTAATGTTGATTTTTATGTTTTGAATGCAGGTCTATAATTTGATGAGATGAATGAGGTTCTAAACTCCATGAACAAGCTCACAAATCAAGAAGAGCAAGCACTAATTGAAGACATGTATGATGATGAAGCATGGACATGGAGTTTTGAAGATAAGGAGATAAGAAAGATACTACCAAAATAAGAAGATAAAAAAGAAGATGAAGGACAAAAATATCAAGAGAGTCCAAGCACATATACTATAAGAGAAACATTGGGATCTAGACATACAAAGAAGATTGAATTTGAAGAAGGAAGCATAAGACATTTGAACAAGAGTTCAAATTTTTTTCTTATAAATGGAATATAATGCAGGAGCATCATATGATGCTTAATGAAGAATAAATAATTTATAATAAGCCTTTTCAAAGCATTGTAATAGGTGTTTGAATAGTTTTCCTCCAAAACAATGTTGTACTTGAATATTTACAATAAGAGTAAAGGTAGAAAAGTATTTTTTTCCATGCTTAGGCTACATAGGAGGAGGAATAAGTATTTCATAAGATATTATGGAGATTATATTTGAATTGTATAACCATATGAAACCAGAATCAATAACTATACCTATTCTAATTGTAAGTTGAGAGAAAATATAAACTATAGGATAAGATGTTTTAAATTAGAATAAAATGAACAATATAATGATTATGTGTGTTGGCAGGAAAGGTAGAGGAGGAATTAAGAAGGGCATTTGGCTTGTATTATGTAAATAAAAAAATATCATGGTTTTGAGATTAACAAAGGAAGCCAATTGAAGCTATTGGTGAGCTATATGTAAGATTTTGTTGTTTAGATAAGAATTATGAAGTTCCACATCTAGAGGTAGGTTCAAATATTTTAGTCTTTATCTGATGCATGAATCTTGGTTGTTGATGCATAAAATGAACATCTCAATTTTGGCAAGCAATGATATCAATACAAATTTAAATATATTATGAGTTATGCTAAGGAACACTCAAAACCATCTCAATATTTTTTTATTTCATATTGAAAGTACTCAGATTGGTCTTGAAAAAGACAAATAAATTATTTGATGTTACTTAAAAATGGATCCATTCAAGTACTTTTATATTTGATTTTATAGTTGGATGATTTTGGTATTGTAACAAAGTTGATTGGATGGAATAAGAAACCAAAACCCAACAGCGTCATAGTTTTGAGTAAACCCATTAGGATCAACTTGTAGATACAATAATGAGCTTTGATTTGTTTCTTTATGGTCTATGTACATGTAATGGATGAGATAGAGGATGGAACGTCAAGGAAAGGATTTTAGACAGACTTGGTTATTATAGAGAAGTGATTATTCATAAGAGAAGTGGAAGGCATCAAGAAGATTTAGTTTATGAAGAGTCGAGTGTTAAAGGATTGATATAAAGAAATAAGCATGATTTGATTCACATTGAAGGAAAATAACTCCATAAAACCAAGAATTTATGTCTGAGTATTATTCATGAAAGTAATTTAATTATCAATTTATATGATAGAAGATATTATATAAGTCTTAAATAATGCATGATAAATATTTTAGTGAGTGAATAAATGATGAATAAATTTTATGCATGGAATGTGCACCACAAAGATAAGTGAAGATTCAAATGATAAAATCTATTTGTTGAGTATAGATCTATTCAGGTTTGATATTTAGTTAAGACATTATATAAATTACATCAAATTAAAATAAGTTCCCTTTTGTGTTGGAAAATCATTATATTCATTGATTAATGTCGTATGGATAATAAAAATCCATGGCAGTCCATAATTAAATATCCAAACGCTGAGTTGTGTACAGATATAAGAAAAAGTTGACAAGTGTAAAGTTCAATGAAATACCAAATATAATATCCATTGAATGCACATTAGCTATTGTAATTTGTAAGGATGAACAAAGACCCACCAATCAGAGGATTAAAGAAGAGTTACAAAATTGCATCAAAGAAGAAGATTGTCTAGTCTTAGTAAAGCATTCATAACTTTCTCATTTCTCAACAAAACTGATAAACTCAAAATGTTCCAAAAAGATAGAAATGAGAACTATAAAACCCCTAAATAATTCTAGAAAATTATTTTAGATGAGTGATCAGTTATATGCAGAATGTGATATTTATTTATTTTCTAATATGATATCAATTGTATCAATTTAAACCCATTAGATTTGGGAATGATAGTAAAAGTGCATGAATGTATAAGATTGAGATCAAGTCTACAACTCTACCATTTCTCTAAATTCTTTAAAATGACTTAAAAATTCATATTTAGTCTTTAGAAAATAAACCCATGTCCTTCTACTATAATCATCGACAAAAGAAACATAATATGTGCATTTTGAAATCAAATAAACATTAACATGACCAAATAAAACAAAATGAATTGGATCAAAAACACCACAAGATTTATGATAACTTGAGTAAAGGTGAGCATGATTTTTTTTACCATAAACATAATGCTCATAGAAATCAAATTCAAGATTACAATGAGTCAAACCTTTAACAATGTTTTTATTTTTTAAGGCCCTAAGACCTTTTTCTCTAATATGGCCAAGTCTCTAGTACCATAACATAGTCTTCTCTACAAGCAATTTTAACTCCTTAGAATGATCACCCTTAGGTACCCAAAAACCATGACTATCCATATAAATAGTAATTACCTCTTTATCCAATGGATTAGTCTCAGATTTAGTCTTCACAGAATTACTATTACACTCAACTATGCATGCATCAATCTTGTACAAAGTGCCAATCCTGACACCTTGAGCTATCACCATATCACCTCTAGCCATCTTATAACCTACTTCAAAAAAATAACCTACACACTCGTATATATTAATTTTATAACATATAATAGATTACGAGTTGGCCCAAGGATATGCAACACACTACCAAAATGTTTAATCCTTCTATATGAAAATATGAATTTAAATCTACCATGACCAACAATGGCTATGAAATAATCATCACCTAAGTACACCTTACCTCCATCAAACCTTCATACTTAGAAAACTAATTTCTATTATATGTCATATAATAAAATGCACCTAAATCAATTAACCATGCATCATTACCTACATATGTTCCCAAGGCTATATTGAATGCATCACTATCCTCCTCAGATTTAGAATCATAATCATTCTTATTATTTTTCTTTATCTCTTATTTACAATCTAATCGGTAGTGACCATGCTTGCCATAATTCCATCATCTTAACTTAGGATTTCTAGGAGATTTGGATCTCCCCTTGGACTTAGATTTATACTTTTCATGCTTCTTATTCTTCTTGCCTCTTTTTTTAGATCTTCCTCAAACATACAGGGCCTCTTTGGCACTAATGGAAAATTTTATTCTCATTTATTTATAAATAAAATAACTTACAACATCTTCAATTTTCAAGGTTATATAAGTACTTCATATAGCCATAAAAAGACAATCCCATGAGTCATGTAAAGAATAAAGCAAAATTTGACATCTCTCTTACTCATATATTTTTACACCAACTGATACTAATTGAGCCACCAACATATTAAACGTTTTTAGGTGGTTTAAAAATTATCCACCTTCTTCCATTCTCAAAGAATACAACTTTTTTCTCAATAAAATCTTATTAATAAGAGATTTATATTGGTAGATCTCACCTAGTTTATTCCACAACTTGTTTATTGTGGTCTCTTCATGGAAATTAATTAGTATAGAATCTATCAGGCATAATTTGATGAGAAATTTGGAATTTGGGTCCATCACATCATACTTCTATGCTTCATCTTGATCTATATGTATCTAAACATTCTCATCAATTGCATCCCATACATCATGGTCAATCAATAAATCTTCCATATTTAGCTTCCACATTTCAAAATTGCTTCCTATAAATTTTTCAAGCTCCATTCTCTCTAATGTGCTTTCCATCATAAAATTATTACATCAAAGAACTCCAAATATCTTCCTACACAAGGTCCCACTCAAAACTAGATTATTTCAAAAAGCTAACAAAGCCACAACTAGAACCAAAACTAGCTAGGCTCTGATACCATTTGAAAGAATATAAGATTGTGAAAATAATTCCTTACACTAACCAAGAAAGGAGAATATGTAAACTAATGGAATACTTTTTGCACAATTAAAATAAATAGATAAAACTTAAAACAAAAACATACCATAACAAGTGATTAAAGTGGATAAAACCCTTTCCAAAAAAAAAGCCCGCACTCTAAAGTAGCTCAATGTATTATCCAAATCAATAGAATTATAACACATTTACATAGAAAGCCTTCATAGGAGCATCACTAGTATAATACACACAAGAGAAGAATTGATTCCACAGAGCTTCAATGCCTTTGCACAACTCTCAAGCTTACGTTGTTTACAAAGCTTTCACAGCTTAGCTACTTGCTTCTGAAAAGCTTCATATTACTTCATTCTTACAAAGGAGAATACATCTTATATATAGAATAATTAAAAGGAAAAATACAAATTAATAAATTTCATGGGTAAGGAAGAAATTCACCACCCTTTAGTGGCATCACTATTTAGCAATAGTGACATGTTTGTTGTCTTGTGCATTGGTTAAAAGTGGATCCTCCACATGTGAGAAATCATTCTCTACTTTTCATATGCTTCCAAAATTGTGCCCCACTCTCAGATGTGCCTCCAATTAGGAATAGTAACTTGTTCCCTACAATCCCATGTAAAAACACATGTTTCCAAGATATTTTCCATCAATTTTTTTACTTTTCCTTCACTCAAGATCATGAGGACAACTAAGAGGTCTGCCCCATATCCATATTTGTAATTTTCCATCTAAATCAAAATGATGTGCATCAAAAAAGATAATAGCTTGCTTCTTTAATCGAGTGGTATGCCCCACTCCCTTCACATGCACTTACATCATATAAATTCCTCTATGGACCATGCCAACTCATCCACAAGCATAACT
Organism: Torreya grandis; assembly: GCA_037957365.1. NCBI lineage: Eukaryota > Viridiplantae > Streptophyta > Pinopsida > Cupressales > Taxaceae > Torreya > Torreya grandis. Next base: position 2,043,842 of record JARHVA010002913.1, on the reverse strand, counting down.
ACTTGCATCTCCTACCACATCACTTGCACAGTCATTACCAACTTACTATTTCCACCTCATCACATGAACAATGACTATGAATAGTGTCATGAACAGTGATCTAACTTGTTAAGGTTGAGACACCTCAATTCCCAATATTTATTTCAATACCACTAATTTCATTAAGAGCTTTAACTATTTAAAAATATATACCCAATGATTTAACCCTAATAATGAATAGGTAAGGGGAAAGAATATCCTTTTTTTCAATTATTTTGAATTTTTAAGAAACATGAAGGGAACATCATTGACAAGAATTAAGAAATAGGAAGAAGAGAAACCATTTTGAGTTCATCGACACCATCTATCTGAGAATATAAATTTTGATGGGTCTTAAGTATGAAATTTGAACAAATTTTATCATACACCTAACTAATATCTAACTTCAAAATCATTGAAACTTCTTTTTTAAGATTCACATAATTAACCAACTGATGCATTGAAACAATCTCATATGAAATTTTCTTTCAAGCCATAAATTCTCCTCATTATTTTAAAATTACAATGGGAAGAATCATTTTTAATCCATTTTCTATGTTCTTAATTATTATCTTATAAATGGTGTTACAAAGAGATATTAATCAAAAGGAATACATAGTCTCAACATTCACATTTTTGAGGAGTTAAAGCCAAAAATGTAGAACTAAAATCCTTGAAAATTCTACCTAATCTATGAAAATTGTTGACTATCATGCAAAATTATTTTTTAAACATGCTCTAGAAATCTTGAAAAAATCTTGGGGGAAACCATCAAGACTAGATCTAGCTCAAAAACATGAACCGTTGATAAAGCATAATAAAATAGAGTTACCCAAAAAAATACAAATTACAAATAGAAAAAAAATCAATTTTTTTCAAGAACACAGGGTAGAATTATGCCATCTGATATTTTTCATTATCTATATTACAGATCCAAAGTGAAATGATTCATAATTACCCTATAATACAAAAATCCTCTTTTCAATATCTACGTATTACTCATTTCTTAAACTAGATTCAAAAGGATCTTTTATAAACACAAAATAAAGAGTTACCCTAATATCATTAATGACATTTTCGGTGCCTTTTAAATATTCTAATGAATCCATTATCTCTTCATCATCATACATTGTATCTAAAACTACAAAAGGGTCGGGAGTCAACATGTATTAAACTTTTTTTATTTCATTTGAAGAATAAATAGGGTCTTTTCCCTTTTCTCTCAAATTTATTTAAATTCATATAATTCATGACCATTTTCCCGTTTATTTTTAGCTTCTTAAAAATCCTATTTTTAACCCTCTTTTCAGCCATTACACTTATAGGGTGATTTAAAATTTTAAGGTTTTACAATGAAAATCCCATGTTAGATTAAAGGGTTGAGATGCTTAAATCAGTCAATCAAATATGAAATAATTAAGTACTAATTTGTTAATACCTTTGACCTTGTTTGAATTTCTTATAATAGTAATAAATAGGCATAAATAGAGACTTAGCTGAAAATTGACTATTGTGAATGATCTAGGTTCTAAAAGTTGAGATCTAGGCAGTCATTTGTGTTGTCAATAGGATTCTAGTGTTCATCTACTCACTAGACAATAGAACCTAGTATGGATAGTAGTTTCATCTATGTGTAGTGTCCTAAATGTGGTACTAATGTCCCCTTTGTGAGAATTTTATTATTTTTTAAGAGCACTTGTACCTATGTTTGTATGTCATATTCCTACATGACCAAAACCTAGAGCTCTATATTGTTCTTATAAAACTTGATTTGATGTGTAAACCCTAATATATTTAAAATTATGGCATGATAAATAATTTTATGTATGTTATTAGGATGGACTAGACATCCTCAACACCCCATTGTGTAGAGATTTTCTTACATACCAATAATCTGAAGAGAGATCAAGCCCGATGTAGTTCTCCCACCTAGTGATTAATTTATGTGCAAGTGAATGCTAAAATGAGAGTGGCCTTAGATGTTTTAAATGTGTTTAAGCTTTGAAATTCTTGAAAAATGGGCTTAGGGATACTATAGATGGTAGTATGTAGAAATTAGGAAAGAATAGGGATCAAACACCTTGATTTTACATAACTTTATCTTTGGTTTGAATAGCTTTTGCATTTATATTTCTATATAGTGAATATAAGTTGATTAAAATTGTATTTATAGGGTTTTGTTACTTATGTAGATAATAAAATGAGCTTAGGCTAATCTTAAAATGGGCACACATTTAAAAAATTATCTTTTGAGAAGAGTTAGGGCTAAGGATAGTAGAACCTAGTTGGGGACACTAGTGCCATGTGGTTGTAGTGTCCCAAATATGGCACTAATGTCTTCTTTCTAAAATACTAATCAATTTGGATTAGGATCTAAGATGACAGTTTTGTGACTGTGTTATGACTAGTTATAGGTGACTATGATCTGTTGAATGATTGGAAAGTAAGTCTAATGCTCAAGGAGAGGTCTATGGCTAGCTTAGGGATATGTTAACTCAAGAGACACTCTTAGAATCTGATTATGACTTTTAGGTGATTACATTTGCTATCTCTTCATGTTAATAATGTAGCAAAGTGAAATGACTAATATAAAGGAAAAAAATAAGCATACTTGGAATTACCTTGGAAATGAAGCCCATGTCATTGAGTTTGAATATGTGAATCATGGTATACATATATGAAACATGATCCAAAGTAATGTCCTATAATGAAATATACAAAAATTAGTCTTTACTTAAGAGATAATCAAAAGCAAAAGACAATGCTGAAATGAAATAACTAAGTAAAAATGAGTAAAGAGAGAGCAAAGGAATGAATACACTTTGTTGGATTTATGAACCAATGCATGAAATTGGTGACAACTTATGTATGAATGTGCATAGTGATAATATTATTGAATAGCTTGAACTGAAATGATGGCTTGCTCAATCCTCATATGGGTGGTTCAATAAATCAATCTAGTTATGATGCCATCATTGTCCACCCCTGCTCAGTAGAACTTGATATCTATTAATAGCTTGGATAAGATTGTAAGTGTGTCTAGACCTCTCATGTAGGTGGCTCAATAACTCATATAGGCCATGACTCCAACATTTCCCCTTGTGTAAAGTAGATGTGTTTGTAATTATACTACATTAAGTGTTAAAAATATCTAATTGGATATGATCTAATTACATATTTGACTCTACAGCCACTCAAGTATATTAGGTGGTTTTAGGCCACTCGAGATTGCCAACTATTACATATGGAGTAAGGTATGAATATGGTGACAACTTAGAATGTGATAGCAAGTATATACATCATAGGTAATGACATGGAGTTTTTCATTCTATCTAATCAACCTATTTGAAACTATGTATATGAAAAATATGTGTCATGCAAATACCCCAATCTTGTAGCTAAGTATACTGAATATGAATCAAGTATGTAATTACTAAAATTGTGTAATTGAGTCTGAATGTATGATTGATCATGTCATGCATGATGCCCCTAAATATAATAAATTCATATGAATATGAGATAAAATGAATGTATCTAAGCTAAATCTGAACATGACTACCAAACTTGTAACTATATTTGTGCAAACTTGTATTATACATAGTGTACTAGTTTGAATGATTGAGATAATCATGATGTTGGGGATACTAGATAATAGTGCCTTATAGTGGATAGCAGCACCCTATTGCACTAGTGACCCAATATGGGAACTAGTGACTAGTCTGATATCTAAGTGATCTGTATTGAATTTGGAATCTCTATTTTGTTTTATGTTTGACCTGAGTCTATTATCTAAAATTGAGCTTGTGTGCTGAAATGTATCTTTGAAAAGCAATGTAGGAGCTTGATATCTATGAAAAACCCCTATGAATACCCCTATCTTGAGGGTAGTTGTGAAACTTATGTAATAATTTCCCTCTAAAAAAGTATCTCTAGAAAATGTGTTAGCTATATCATTGGAATGATATTCCAATGTAAAGTAAAAGATATAACATTAGAATGTAAATGAATGTAAGCATAAGTAGGTAATGTGGGTAACTTCTTGAATAATATTATTTATTGAAGTTCCAGTTATAGACTCTATTTGAATATATCTTGAAGCTCTCTATCTCCCATGGGGTTAGTCAATTTTGATAGTATTGTCTTGTATCATAAGACATAATCAGCTATGGGCTCATTTGACTTTTGCATTAACTATGCCACTTGTGTGTATGATATCTTATCATTGATGTTGATAGAGAAATGTGATAGGAAAAATTCAGCTGAAGGATTACATGTCATGATATATTGGTTGGGAAAATCATAGAACCATTATAGGGTGTTATCCTTGAGACTATGTGGAAATAGCTTTGTAAGAAGCCAATCACTAGACACATAGTCCAAGCATGTTGTATGAAAGGATATGAGTTGATGCTCTGAGTCACCCTTTCCATCATAAAAAGTGAGCTTGGGTGCCATGAAATTGGATCACAAAGGATTTTCACTATGTGATGTGCTAAACGTGTATGCAAATGAATGTTGAAATGCAAGGCACATGATGGCTTAGTTGTTCCTTACTCAAGATATAACACTAGAAATTGTAGAGTAAGTATAAGCTACATAAGGGATTGTACATCTAGAATAGAATAACTAGCCATAGGTGGAATTTTTTCCACTGATGGTCAAATTAAAATCTGGGTTGTTTTATTTGAGTTGGTTGAGTCAGTCCCATTGAAGGTGTAACAACATCATTAACTAGAGGGATTGATGATTGACCATTGTTGTTCTTATTATTGATTTATAATATGGCCTATAAAATTTATGCATGATAATGGGGATATTCATAAATTCTATCATTAAAGATTTGTAATACTTCATCCTTGTTCTTAATTATATCATTATCATAAGTGGAGGTAGTGTATCTTGATCCTTAATATTGCCCTGATCTTGTTCTTGGTTATATTTGTCATCCTCATATGCATTGTCATTGAATTATACATAATCAAGGTGTGAAGGAATTATATCTAGAGTTTTAATAGGTTCTTTATCCTTGTTATAGGTTTAGATAGCTGAAATCTAAATATGCTCTATAGGATTACCACCTAGTCTAACACTTCTTCTTAGGGGAAGAGATAGCTTTTTTAGATGGCATATAGTAAATAAATTGAAGTAGAGATACTACAATAGAATATATGAATTTTTAATAATTAATAGAAGCTAATGAAAATAAGATAAAACAAAGATACAAATCTAAGAACATATAGGGTTAGCATTTTGGAATATAGGGTTTCTTTTACAACAATTTAAATTATATGTAAAATAAATTGAAACCCTAATATAAAATTGATTTAATCTATCTAGGTTTATCTAAATAAAATTAGAAAATTAGAAGTATTCATCCCTATATTTAAAGAAAAAAATTTGAATGAATGTAAGGTAGGGTTTGATGCAATATTTGAAATAAATCAGGTTCATCAAATGATTTACCCTTTTAGGGTTTTACACAAGTGATTCGTATGTTTGCTTAAAGGGTTGAGATACCTAAATTAGTCAAATAAATATGCAATAATTAAGTACTGATTTGTTATGACCTTTGACCTTGTTTGACTTTCTAATATTAGAAATAAATAAGCATAAATAGAGACTTAGTTAAAAACTAATTGTCACAGATGATATAGGATGTGAAAGTTGAGATTTGGGTAGTAGTCTGTGTCATCAACAGGATTCTAGTGTTCATCTACTCACTTAAAAATAGTGCCCAGTATGGACAACAATGACATCTATGTGTAGTGTCCTCAATGTGGTCCTAATGTCCCATTTGTGAGACTATTCCTATTTTTGGGACCACTTATGTATTTGTCTAAATGTCTTGTTCTAGTGTGACCAAAACCTAAAGCTCTTTGTTGTGTCTAAAAACTTGATTTGATGTGAAAACTCTAATCTCCTTCCAAGTATGGAATGATCAATAATTTTGTATGTGTTAGTAGGATGGATTAGACATCCTCAACACCCTACTGTGTAGAGAGTTGTCTACATAGTAATACTTTGAAGAGGGATCAAGCCCAATATAGTTATTCGACCTAGTACTTGATGTATGTGCAAGTGAATACTATAATGAAAGTGGCCTTGGATGCCTTGAATGTGCTTGATTTTTGAAATACTTGAAAACTAGGCTTAAGGTTGCTGTAGATGGTAGTATGCAAAAACTAGGGTAGAATAGGGATCAAATACCTAGATTTTGCATAACTTTGTTTTTGGTTTGAATAAATTTTGTATATATTTTCCATCTAGTGAATAGATGTGGATTAGACTTGTATTTAAAGGGGTTTTTTTAAATGTGTGGATAACAAAATGAGCTTAGGACAATCTTAGGAGGGGCACATATTTAAAAAAGTATCCATTGGAAAGAGCTAGGGCTAAGGCCAATAGTAGCCAATTGGGGACACTAGCACCATGTGGTTGTAGTGTTCCAAATGTGACACTAATGTCCTCCTTGCAGACTACTAAGTAATTTAGATTGGGATCTAAGATGATAGTTTTGGGACTATGTTATGACTATTTCTAGGTGATTGTGGTCTACTAAATGACAAGAAAGTAAGTCTAATGCTCAAGGATATATCTATGGCTAGCCTAGGGAGAGGTTAACTCAAAAGACACTCTTAACATCCAATTAACACTTTTAGATGATTAAACAGGGCAATCCCAAGCTAAATGTCTATGGGTATGGCACATCAAGCACTAAAAGGGAAGAATTTCATAGTTAGAAATTTGATTAAACATATCTCCTTTTATGGATTTTAACCAAAACCTTTTAGGAACAGGTTTACTCACAACCATTTCAACACAAATATTATCATAAACAATATTTTTTTACTATTCAATATAAATGCACATCATCTCCCCACATGAGTTATGAATATGGTTAAGAATGGAGTCAACCCAAAAATGTACATGAAGATTAAAATAACCTTAGCCAAACTAGTGAAACTTTTGGATCTTCTTACATGAAATCAAATCTAGGATTCCATGGTTTAATGCATAAACCAAAGAACCAAAGCCTCTGTTCAAATAATTAAGCTTGGTCTTCTTCAGAGTTGAAGATGGTAATGAGAAAATCCACTTGACCCATAATGGATATAAACTTCTCCCTTTATTTTCCAATGCCTTGAAACCTAAGCCCACAAATCCTACTCATGTGGCCCTCAACCCATAAACTTACAAATCAATGTTAATTTGGTCAAGACAATTATTTATTGTTCCATCTTTATAATGGAATTTTAAAAATTATCTTCAGGTTCATCACCATCACTTGCATTTGAATTGTATTTCCTCTTATTATTTAGTCTCCACTGCATCCAATCTCACTAAGATTCCTCCTAGTATCTGTACCAAGTTTATAACTATTGGTGCCCTTCCTCCTCTAAGAGGTATTGCTTTGTTTGCCATGTCTACTCAATGATAAAATCTTATTTTTCACAACCTGCAATTGACTCAATTGTAGCCTCACATACTCAACCCATCAAGGAAAATGTTGTTCTAATGCCTACTAATGCTGATTGGGAATAAGTGGGGAAGTTAACCACTGCTTTAATCTCTAGTGGGGATTTACACTTACTCTACAATGGACACAAATGACTGCTTTAATCTCTAGTGGGGATTTATGCTTACTCTACAATCGACACACACATACACAAGAAATTAGAATGAAAATAAAACACGCTTTCTTTATTAAATATGAACTATAGTATCATAGATATTCTCTCTTACACACTCTTACTAGGCTATGAATAATATATTACCACTTAATCTCATGGACTATATTTACAGAAAATACTCACACTTGCAAACTTTCTATCTATTCTTCTCTCTTTCTCTCCTAAAGCTTAAATCTATTCTCTCTCTCCACTACTCTTTCTTTCAGTTGGAAAACTCTCTCCTCTCCAAAAACTGTTCTCCTTTGAACCAACCTCCAATTCTTACAAATTGTGGATAAGTTATCGCAATAATGACTTTGAACATCATTGACTTTTTCTTAAATGCACGTTGTTTTTTTAGGCTCGTTGATAAATCAAATTGTTGGAGCCAAATGGAAAGTAGTTATAAATTAGAAATTCAAGTTATGCGCAATTCAGATCTGTATGCAGTGCATTAGAAAGGTTTGAATTTTATTGATGAAGGTATAAATCCTCCTAAATACTCGGTATAGCGGTGTAGACAGTTTAGATGGATAAGATTAAGGTCAGTTCTTATGACTGTAAGCTTACTCAATATGTTAATATAATCGGAATAAATGACAGAGCTCTATAATTGACCAATAAAAAAGAGACATGCAGTGTATTAATTTGAATATTTCACCAAATCGTATTAGTTAATTAATGTGTAGTTTTATGAGATCAACCAAAAGCTTTGACATGTACTTCATGTTTTTCTGCTCGAGAAGTATATACCATATGACATAATACTAATTCTATCATTGTCATGAAGCGTAATCTCGCAAATGGTATGTCAACATCGGCAAAGACAGAAAGGCAGTTCGATCATTTGTCATGGCAATTTTCCTTACTGCTTCACTTTTCTTACACCGGACGACATTGCTTATCATTCGGTCGTGTGTTTTCCATCGTCTTCTCGCGGTTTTCGTTTGCGTTTAAATGTGATTGTTTATGACAAAATATCATATACATTTGCATTTACCATACAAACGATGGTATAATTATTTTTATCATAAATATTTATTATTATTGATAGTTTGCACTATTTCACTTTAGGGTTACTTCATGGTTGTTATTATAGACTACATTTCTTCATGTAGTTATGATTAGTATAGGTGTTTTAAATTTAATTAATTGAAAAATGTGATAAATAGTTTAATATTAACACACATTTGAATTGAACTCAAGAAATATTCGATTTTATGTTTAAGATAAAGCAATTTTCGTTTATCTTCTTTAAATAATAAGAATAATTGTTATATAATTTTTTTTGTTTATCTTTTACATATTAAATTGATACTAACAAATGAAATTTAATACAAATTTATGTCTAGTTACAAAGATATCTAATTTTTAAGATTTTTAATTTTTTTTAAAAAATACTAAAATGCTATTTTAGACCTTTAGATGATCACTTATGATCCTAAAAATATATCTAAAATGACCCTGACCAGTTACTTCCAATTAGGAGCATATTCTCCTCTTTAATACCATCATTTTGTGGGAAAAAAAAGATTAAATAAATTTACAGATCAAAATCTTTGGCCTTTGTAAGATAGGTATTGGCATCGACTACAAACATTTGTTATTAAAGGAGAGGAATGATAAATTTAATTAATCAATTTGGGATCTCATATTCTAACCTCTTTCTCCATTGGAAAATATTTTTGTACTCTTAGTGATATATATATCATTGTTTTCTAACAATTCTTACCAATATGACATTAACACAATTTTAACCTATTTATAAATTATACCTTGAAAAGCTATATCTTCTTATCTTTTAATGTTGAAATTATGGAGTCCCATATTTTATTAGAATTACATTGATAGGCATTACACTAGGAGACTACCTTTTTTAGTCATATCCCATCAACAAACACGGTTCATTATTACCAATAGTTAGATGATCTGCCATTGATGTTGATGTGTGAAAGGGATGAGCTAGTTCAATGAATATGTCCCAAGGATGTTTCAATTTGAAAAATGATGTCAATGATGCACTAGAAGATATGGAATGTTGTGATTTTAAATTATATTAATATTTTTAATAGATGTTGGCATTGTTCTCCTAATATGTACTTGATATTAACTTTTGCATAAGGATTCAAAGATCGGTGTGATGTGTTTCTAATGTGGATGGACAATGGTATCAATAATATGAGGTTATATATGAGATATTAATTTATCATAAGAAGTTTGATATTGCATTGAGAAATTTTGTTGACGAAATCTTGTAGTCTACAAGAGCACATTCAAAGGTTCATGTGACTATGAAAGTATAGTTTATATTTTTATTTTAGAGTATGAAAATCATCTTAATGTGTTGGTAAGATTATGTTCCATGTCTACTCTTTTCTTTTTATGTTAGCCTATTTTTAGTACATATCAATTTTTTTTCTTTATATGTTTTGTTTCTTAGTTTTGTATTTTGACTTGCACACATGAAAAAAAAATTATTGTGTTGTTTTTTTCTTTTTAATTTCATAGAGGAAGTTTAATATTGTTTTGGATGCATCCATTGGTGAATAGTTGTAATCTAGAAATGCAATTTCAGTTGGTTTACAAGTATGAAAACCATTTTTATTATGGTAGTAAGTTTATTTTCTTTGTTTTTTTTTCCCTCTATTTTTGTGATGTAGAGATGTGCGTACCTTTTTTTAACCATTCTTTAGAATATTTCATGATCTTATCATTTCTCTTTTAATATTTTATAAGTTCAATACTAGTTTGAATTATTCTATTGTTAAAATAAATCGTAGTCTAGGAGAGCTGATTTATTTGGTTTGTATGTGTGAAAATATCTTGTTTTACAAGTAATTTTATTTTTCATATCTTATTTTCGATTTTATTACATTAAAAAGTACGTGGATTCATTGTTTAAGGTAATTTTCATTGCATGTTTTTTTCTTATTTCATCAGTGGTTACAATGATTTGAATTTATATAAGGGATATCAATTCTCAAAAGGACTACTTTGCTCTTATATTGTGATACATAGATGTAGATTCATTGCTTGAGATGGTTTTTATTACATGTTTTTTCTTATTCTGTCGATGGTTACAATAGTAAAAATTTATATATGGGATATCAATTCCAAAAAAAATTAATATTACATATCAAATCTATTAATATATATATATATATATATATATATATATATATATAAATTTGTGTATATTAAAAATATTTTTTCTTTTTTTTTTCACAAATATGTAATTTTGTTTCTTTAAGTTTTGCAATAATAAAAATAGATTGAACTTGTATATATGTTATATATTTGTGAGTGGAAATTCAATATTATGTTGAATGCCTAATGAAGGGCCCTTTTAGAGGAAACTCATTCTCTAGCTATTTGGCAATCTAAGCCTCACCTAATTTGCACATTTATTTGTCAAATTTTATTCTTTTAAAAACATGATTTTTCAATGACTTCAACATGGTCTTTTCCATTTCAAGTCATATGGATTCATATAAATATCAACCATCAACTATACACAACTTTTTATTGCTTTAAAATCCATCTTTTTTATGTTAAGTTGAAGGCCTTTATAAACCATTTTTCATTAGATATAAAAAAATTGTGATGCTTATATGTTAAATTGAATCCATTTAATTTATAGTTATAAAAATATATAAGAAAAATTAACTTTAAATTAATGATAAATCTTGAATCATTTAAATAATGACTAAAGCATACAAGAATATAAAAGCCCCCCCTTCATACAAAATTAACATCTAAATACAAAATCCCGCCAAAGTTAACATTTAAATCTGTCTTTCTTTTATTAAGAACTTCACATCTATCCTTATCATATAGCCTCTTTCAAGACCCAACTCAAGGCATTTTCATGGTGTTTTCCAATTTCCTTATTCACGTCTTGACGAGATAATATGAGTGAGAAAAAATTGCATCTAACCAATTATTACAACTTTATTTGTGTCAATTTATTTATCCCGGTACTACAATTGTCTCGTGAGATTATGCTTCCATCACATCATTTTCCACAATTACACACGAAACAAGTCGAGTTGTTTTCAGTGCCATGCTTTGGTTAATTTGGGCCATACTAAGCATACATACTTTCTGTAATCACGAAGAAAAAATATCATTACAGATGCTTATATGTATTGAAGGTTTGTAAGGCGTGTCGAATGGATTGCGTATCTAAATTGAATTGGGAAGTGGTTATAAGTTATGTTCAAGTCAGATACAAATGCAATCATCAAAAGGTTGTAATCTCAACTCGTGAGGGTTGTAATATCAGAATAAAAGATACTCTGATACAGACAGTTAAAGAGATAAAGACTAGACTCGGATCTTGGATGATTGTACCTCTATAATTTAGTCAATATAATCTGAACAGTGGTAAAGATGCTGATATCGATGTAATTGACCAATAGAAAAGAGACATATGTAATGTATTAGTTCGATCGTTTCACCAAATCCGATTAGTTGGTTAATGTGTATTTTTAGCAGACCAACTAAAAGCTTTGACATATACAATGATATGAAGGAAGTTTCTTGGTTGCATCATCATCGTCATGAAGCGTAAGTTCACAAATAATATTATGTCAACGTCGGCAGAGACAGGAAGGCAGTTCAATCATTTGATTCAGTTTTCTTATACACCACGACATTGCTTAAAATTCAGTCATTTGATATATGTTTTCACCATCGTCTTCTCCCGATTTTCGTTTGTTTTTAAACTTAATTGTTTATTACAAATTATCACAAACAATGGTGTAATTATTTATTGTCATATACATTTGTTATCGTTCTCTCTAATTTACAAGACTTTAAAATCTTCCTTTAAATATAAAATAAATTTTACATTGGCTAGTAGGTTTAATCTAAAAGGATTATATAAATTTAATATATCATAAAAATGGTTTCCTTATTAAGAATTGATATTGATTATAAGATAATTATGTTTGTTTTATAAGTTTTTATTTTTTCTCTTTTATCATCCGTAATCACTCCCTCCTAATCGCTTTATCTCTAATCACTCCCTCATCATCCTTAATCGCTCTTTCATTGAGCCTCACCATCTCTAATTACTCCCTCCTCATCCCTCACCATTCCTAATCACTCCTTCATTGACCCTCATCATTTCTCACCATCCCTAATCACTCCCTCATCCTCCCTAATCACTCCCTCTTTAATCCTCACCATTCCTCCCCATCCCTCATCATCCCTAATGACTTTCTCATCATCCCTAATGACTCTTTCATCATCTCTACTCACTCCCTCTTCATCCCTTCCCATCATTAATCACTTTGTCCAATACTTTGATGGTGGGTGCAGTGGCTTCACGTTTGTGCCTGATTGGTTTATTTTTTAATTTCAAATGTTATTCACTCAAATAAGGACTAAATTAACTCTTCTTTCACTCATCCTCTTTCAACCAAATAAGGAACCTGAATATACTGTCTAATTGTCTAGTGGGATTCGAAGATCTATATGGCAATCCATGCCCAGACTATGGAGAGAGTGTGTATCTAGATCCCCATACTAGAATAAATAGGCATGAAATCAAGTAAATGGTGGGATGAAATTGTATTACTTACATATATAGGTTGGGATTTGGGCATCTAAGAATCCTAATCCCAGAGTTGAGAATCCAAATTTGTATCTATATAGATAAAGGCAATTAGAGAGTAGTTGAGAGTTTTAATCCCAACCCCATAGTTGAACCTATATCCATAGTACACTAGATTATTAGATAGATAGATAGATAGACCGTCACTAATCTAGTAGAGTGTGTTCTAATCTAGTAGCTGATAGAGTGTGCTTCCCAACCCAACTTGATCTATACCCAACATGATCTATACTTAACTTCATATATAAATGAAATGAAGGGCATATGTCTTAATCTAGTGTATCAAGGAGGGGCCACTTAGAGCTTGGGCATGGCCCAATAGGTTATAAAGGTCAAACTGGGGCTTTTTCATACTCTAATTATTCCCCAGCCCCTAATATAGTATATCAAAGAATAACATAAGAATAGGGTCCCTGCCATAGATATATGAGGGTAACCATTCTGAATGCCCTACCCCAATCTCAAACTTTCCATACCCATTAAGGCAATGGAATATTTTCCTACCTACTTCATCTATGCCAACGAATAAGGTGA
>JARHVA010002913.1:1972500-2025000 GCA_037957365.1 Torreya grandis | reverse complement strand
AATGATGAATGAGGAGAGAGTGATTAGGGGTGAAGAGGAGTAAAGAATAAGTGATTACGGATGAGGATGGGATGATGAGCAACTGAAATTAACACAAAGTGGTTGTTTGGCATGAACAAGTCATCAATATGAAATATTTTTCTCCAATCACACCACTTTAGCTTGAGTTTAAAGTGAATGGTTTGTAAATTTCAATTTTGACAAATCTAGGATTAATAGAAATGCTAACAATCAATTTAGAAGGCACATAAACTTAAAAAATGACTATATGTTTACTTCAAATAGACATCAATTACAAATGTTATGCCCTAAAATCTCTAGGTTTAATACTAAAACCCTAAAATGCCTAAGTACTTAATAGATTGGAGTTTAAAAAGTTATCTTCCATATCTTAATGTGTGCAACTATGAAACTAACTCTATTAAAGTGACCCTAATTATTATATACTTTACTAAAATAAACTTAAATTTAAAATTGTACTTTACATTTATTTTAGTAAACCATCATCCCCTTCTAATAGATATTTTATGATTTTTTTGTGTAATGTGAAGATAAGATGTATGTGTTCCTTTCACATTATATGGAACCAAGCAGATACCCCTTCCAATAGATATTTTCTATTATTTACTACAATGTGAAAGGAGTGCATATGCCCTATAATTTGTATGAATTATGTTTATTTTAAATTCAAAAATGAATCATTTTGGCTCAAAAATGGCTTGGACATGTTAACACACATTGAATCCAAGAGTTTTGAGAAAAAAACAACAAAATTCAAATTCCATCACCAAATACACTTCAAATTTCAATGATAAAATTCATAAAATTATTATCACAATGATGAGCACACTCTCTTCTTACCAAGTATATGATTTATTTAAATTTTTGACTAGTTTAAGGTTTTTATCTATGTTGATTTCTAACTATAGATGTTTTAAGCCACTACATATCACAAAAATAAATGCCTACATATGTTTATGTATTTTTTATTGTTGATCCAAATGAAAAAATAATATTATGGTCACAAACTAGGCCTAATTATTTACACATTAAAAAATTTAATTTTCATTTTTTTGTTGTAGTTGTGGAGGTCGTACGACCATCTATCCATTTTTTTAGTTTTCAGGATCTATTTACCAGTAAAAGTAATAAAAAAATATTCATAATTTTTTTAATAAAATATAGGTCACAAACTAGATGATTTTATCTAATTTTTCACAAAAATTTAAAAAAAATACTAAACTTTGCTATGAAAGGGCTATGTCATACAGACAACTATCTACTCTATTTTCTTAAGAAAATATGAGCTTCTCTTTAAAGTTTAGATATTTGACCTACTTATACTTAACATTTTTTTTAAATAGTTTTTCAAAAACTACACTCAAAATGTTCTAATTTATATTTTTATACCATCTTTAAATATGAAGTGTAGCCATCTCAAATAATCTACAGAAGTTGAGATTTTCAATTTTTAGGAAAAACATGTCCATGAGTAGGCCTTGTTTTTCCCTTAACTTTGTGTATTTAGCCCATAGTGTTGGTCTTTGTATATACATCCACTATGATTTTTTATAATCCCTTTTCTCTTTCAAATCATCCTCTTTGGAATCCCCTTGCATAGACCCCAAACCCATAGACACTCTCGATTGTTGTGCTTGGACCTTTATTGCTACAACTTTCATTATTCCAATTCATTTTTATTATAGTTGCACTAGATTTTTTGGCTTGTGGATACCTATCTAGCCTTTCCAACCTCATCATGTATCTTCTTTTATTGTCCCTCCTTAGCTCTCATACCCTTTTCGGCTACATTTTTTTTATTGCTCATATGTGGCCTTTTTCCTTTGCTTTTCCTACTAGCACAAGTCTCCTTGTTACTTATGCTTGGCCTCTTTGGTTTTTTTCTCAACCTCATCTTTTTTTTAGTTCTCCTTTAACTGTGAAACATTTTCTTCTTGCTGCTTTTACTATTAGAACAAATCCTCCATGATTTTTGTGAGCCTTCTATCTAGGCACTTTCTCTTCCTTCATTTTGGCCTTTGTGATCCAATGTGTTGACTTCCCCTCTACTTGAGCTTGTGCCCCTAGTTAACATGCATGATCTTACCTAATAATTTTATCCATTGGTGTTTTCTCTTGATGTGTAACCCTAGACAAGGACTCAATAGTGTCAAAACCAAAAGGAATTCCTTGCACATGTGTTGGATAGGATGATGAGGGTTGGGGTGAAAGTGGTCAGGAATAAAATGGGCCACTTGATGCTTGGTCATGACAGACTTTGGGAATGAAAAATAGGTATGAAAATTTTCTTTTGGCACTTCACAACATGGGTTTCAGCTTCTTTCGCTTATATTTTGGTTTCCACTACTACTCCCTTTGAACTTGTAAATGTTTCCATCTACTCTGAAATGGTAAGATGTGGTCACATAGCTCTCAGTGTGTGAGGTTTATACACTAAAGGATTGAAATGGCTATCTTCTTTAATGTCACCTTTTTCTAATAGAGATTCCCTCACAAATTTTCATTTTCCTAGGAATGTTTTTATTACTTTTTCCCATGTGCTTGGTCTTTAGTTACTTCTTGTATTAATGTTGAGGACACCAACACCACTTTTTAAAATATATATTGAACTCTTCACTTGACCTCTTCTTCTTTCCTGACAATGTCAACTACAATGGACTTTATTTTAGTTTACATATATTGAAAGCATTTTTTTACTTTTCTTTATTTCTTTCACAAATGTATTTTTTTTAAATTTAGAGTGGAAAGAATACCTTGAACTTATATATAGGTTATTTAATTCTGAGAGGAAATATAATATTTATTTGAACACTTTTTTTAATGAAGGCAAATTTTCGAGGTGACTCAATCTCTAACTATTTCATAGTCTTAGTCTCATCTAATTTTCAAAAAAAATTGTCAAATTTTAACCTTTTCAATACAATTTTTTTTATGACTCCAAAATGATATTTTGAGTGTTACATCATATGAATTCATGCAACTATCAAATTTAAATTATACACAACCTTTTATTATGCAAAAATGTATCTTTACTGTGTTAAGTTGAAAGCTTTTATGAAAAAAAATTAATAAAAAATTAAAAAAATACATAGTTTTTGTATGTTAAATTAAATATCTTTATCTTATAATTAAAAATATATATATGAAAAAATTATGATTAAATTTATATATATATATATATATATATATATATATATATATATATATATATATATATATATATATATAGGCCAACCTTATGGAGGCCATAAATTTTGACCTATAATTATATTTAGGCTCTTCCATATGCCAAAAATACCATATTGAAAAGTTTGATTCTTACCTAAGCTGCTCTATCCACTTAAATTTGATTTCGATATTTTTTAAAGGATAAATGTGATCATCTGAGGGTCTGAAATTAATATTTAGTGTTTTTTTTTAGAATTTTCTATTTTTAGAACCAAAAGTCAACCTCATTTGAATTTCATCCCATAAACTAATTTTATTATTTAGGTTATTTCAAAAAAAAATTAAAGCCATGTGTGCTTGCATGAGAAATTTACTATAAATAACGACTATTAAAAACATACATTTTTTTTTAGATTTTAGGTTTTTTGAATTTTTCAATTTCAACTCTAAATTCCAAGTTGAGGATTATTTAATCATGGTTTTGGTTTTTAATTATTTCAATCAATCAATACAAATCAATTCTAAGTATTGTTTCAAGATCTTAGCCTATTGGTAATTTTTTGTTCTTGATAGTTTTTGGGTTCATTATCTGGTATTAGAGCAAAGTTTCAATCTTGGATGAGTATATAATGGTGAGAGGATGAGGAAGTGCTTCATAGATGAATGGAATATAAAAGATCTATAGAGGTAAGTTTAATAATTAATAGAGGTTATCAGTAATCAGTAAAGAAGATAAGGTGGTGATGAGGAAGACATAGATCATGATGAAAAAATTTAGCAAGAAAAAGAATAATAAGAGCAACCACCATTGATGGAAGAGAGGATGGATTAGGATTTAGAAGGAAGAAATGAAATAATTAAGGTTGATTTTCCAAATTATGGAGGCAGTTTAAAACTAGAGGAGTTGATAGATTGGATGAATAGCATGGAGAAGTTCTTCAAGTAGAAGACTATGAGAGAAGACAAGAAGGTAAAGTTTGCATGCATGAAATTGAAAAGTCATGAAATGATTTAGTGGGATCACCTAAAAAAAGAGAGACAAATAAGAGGTAAAGATAGTATTAATTCATAGAAAAAGATGGAGAAGAAGCTCAGAGAGAAATTTCTTCTTGTGGATTATGCACAAACCCTATGCAGAAGATTTCAAAATTTAAGGTAAAAAAATCATAGTATAAAAGACTATAAAGATGAATTTTAAAATCTTTCCATATGAGTGAAACATTATGAAATAGAAGAACAAATAGCTGCAAGGTATGTAAATGGTTTGAAATTTTCCATCAAAGATGAATTAAGCATGCATAGAATACTTAACATGGAGGAGGCTTATCAATTAGCTTTGAAGGCAAAAGAAAAACAAAATAGATAGAATTTTAGAAAGACATATACTAGTCCAAGAAGAGGTAAAACCCATTTAATAAGGGGATGAGGTATGTTTAATACCACTAGAGGTGTTTTTAATGCTAATAAAGGTGAGTCATCACATGGTTTAGAAAGGCAAGATAATAATAGGCAAGGGTTTCAATACCAACAAAGAGGAAGAGGATTTAAAAGAAGATAAGGTTATGGTGATGCTAGAGGATGGCTTCAAAATCTATACAGATATTATGTCTATTATAGATGTGGAGAATAAAGGCATAGAGAATTTGAGTGTCCAAACTATCAAGATCAAGAAAGGATGCAAGAATATCTCCAAAGAGTAAATCTAATTGAGCCTGAAATAGAAGAGAAGAATACTAAAGTTTCACTATCTGATGTTGGAGAGAATAACATGATGAGAAGAACCATGATCACTCCAAGGAAGGATCAAATGCAAAATAAATAAGGTGGTGATGCATGGCTCTGATTAATTTTTTTTGAAACAAGATGTACTTCGGGTGTAAAGGTATGCAAATTAATTATAGATGGTGATAGTTGTGAAAATATGGTTTATAAAGAAATGATTAAGAAACTAAATCTACAATGTGAAAAGCATCCTAACCCTTATGGATTTCATGGTTTGAGAAAGGGAATGAGGTTACATTAGATAAAAGGTTCTTAATCAAGTTTTCTATATAAAAACATTATAATGATGAAATATGGTGTGATGTTATTTTGATAGATGCATGTCATGTGTTATTAGGGAGACCATGGCAATTTGACAAGAATATAATTCATGATGGAGCAAAGAACATGTACAATTTTTGGAAAAGTGGTACAAAGGTAGTTTTTTTTACCTCTTAAAGAGGAAGAGAAGATAGAAAACATGCTCTTTATTAGTGAATTTATCAAAGATATGAAGGTAGCAAGTTGTTATGTATTAGTAACAAATAATGAAGAAATAGAAATGGTGTCAATACCAATAGAAGCAACAAGAGTGTTGTTAGAAGAATATGAATATTTTATGCCTGATAAATTACCAAATGGTTTACTACTAAAAAGAGATATACATCATCACATTTATTTAATTCTAGGATCAGATCTATCCAATCAAGCAACTTATAGGATGAGTCCAATAAAACATTTAGAATTAAATAAATAGGTTACTGAATTGTGAAGGAAGAAGGTGATAAGAGAGAGTATGAGTCCATGTGTAACACCAGTGTTGCTAACTCTAAATGAAGATAGAGAATGGATAATTTGTGTGGATAGTAGAGCAATTAATAAAATTACAATAAAATATAGGTTTCCTATACCTCATTTGGATGATATGATGGATGTGCTTGTAGGATAAAAATAGTTCACCAAGATTAATCTAAGGAGTGGTTATTATCATATTCAAATTCATGAAGGAGATGAGTGGAAAACTACATTCAAGACTATGGATGGCTTAAATGAGTGGATGGTGATGCCATTCAAATTATCTAATGCACCTAGCATGTTTATGAGGGTGATGAATGCAGTGTTATAAAAATATATTGGTAAGCTTGTGGTTGTTTATTTTGATGATATTTTGATATTCAGTAAGACTAAACAATAACACTTACAGTATTTGATAATGGTAATATATTTGTTAAGAAAAGACAAGTTATATGCGAATTTGAAAAAGTGCAAGTTTATGTAGAATAGTTTGGTATTTTTGGGATTTGTAGTTCTAGCAAATGGTGTGAAAATGGATGAAGAAAAGATAAAGGTAATTTTTGAGTGGACTATTCCAAAAATCATTACAGAGGTAAGAATTTTCCATGGTTTATCAACTTTTTATAGAAAATTTATTAAAAAAATTAGTAGTATTGTGGTACCAATAACATATTGCATGATAGGGAAAGAATTTGCATGGACAAGAGCAGAAATAGAAAGTTTTGAAATTTTGAAGAAAAAAATTATAGAAAGACAAATTTTAGCATTACTAAATTTAAAAAGTGTTTGAGGTTGATTGTGATGCTTCATTTGTAGAAATTGGTGTTGTGCTAAGTCAAAAAGGAAAGCCAATAGTATATTTTAATGAAAAGTTGAATGAGATAAGAACAAAGTATTCTAATTATGATGTTGAACTTCATGTAATTATACAAGAATTAAGACATTAGAGACATTATCTGGTACCTAAGGAGTTTATACTATTTATAGATCATGAGGCTTTGAAGTATGTGAATACACAAAAGAAGTTGAATAGTAGGCATGCAAAGTGGGTTTCTTTCTTGTAGGGGTATACTTTTGTGTTGAAATATAAATTAGGAAATAAAATAGGTAGCTAATGCATTGAGTAGGAGGGTAATGTTATTAAATACTATGGTGAGTGAAGTAGTTGGATTTGATGCTATTAAATAATTATATGATACTGATCCATATTTTATCAAGGTAGTTAAATAGTGAAGGAATCCATTAATAGGTGGGATAGATGCTATTTATGATGAGTATCTTATACAATAAAGTTATATCTTCAAAGGGAAGTAATTATGCATTCTAGTTGGGTCTCTATGAGATAATATAATAAGAGAATTACATAGTGGTGGTTCGGTTGGACGTTTTGGTAAGACGAAGATAATAACTTTGGTGGAGAAAAAGTATTTATGGCCAAAGATGAAGATAGATGTGATAAGGTATGTTTCTAGGTGAAAAATATGTCAGGGGGTTAAAAGACATGCACAAAATACTTGATTTTACATGGCATTACCAGTTCTAAGAGGGCCATGGACAGATTTGAGTATGGATTTTGTGTTTGGATTACTAAACATATAGAGAGGTGATGATTAAATTTTTTTTAATGTAGACAATTTTTTTAAAATGGTTCATTTCATTTCATGTAAGAAATCCAATGATGCGACTAGATTTGTAGAAATATTTTTTATGGATATTGTCAGATTGTATGGTGTTCCAAAAATAATTACTTCAGATAAGGACACAAAATTTCTAAGTCATTTTTTAAGGACTTTGTGGAAGAAGATTAGTACTAAGATATAATTTAGTAGTGCATATCACCCACAACTAGATAGATAGAAAAAAGGTTATGAATAGGAGCTTGGAAAATTTATTGAGATGCATAGTGGGAGAGAATCCAAAGCAATGGGAAATGGCTTTACCACAAGATGAGTTTGCATATAACGGTTTAGTGAATAGATCAACAAGAAATTCATCTTTTGAAATTTTGATGGGAAAAATCCTATGGATATTTTAGATTTAGTACAATTACCAATTGCATATCGAATAAGTGATGATCAGAAGCATTTGTAGAGCATATGCAGCAGTTGTAAGGAGTAAGAAGAAAGTTTCAAGAAAGTAATGAGAAATATAAAGAAGCAATAGATTTAAAAAGAAGATCCAAATTATTTGAAGAAGAAGAGTTGGTAATGGTTTGCTTGAAGAGAGAAATATTTCCAAAAGGCACTTAATACAAGTTGAAGTACAATAAAATTGGACCATGTAAAATTGTGAAAAAAATCAATGATAATGGATATGATTTGAGTTTACAACAAAAAATTTATATATCTCCAGTATTTAATATTTCATATTTATATGAATTCCATGGAGAATATGGTGAAGATGAAGAAGTAAATTAGGAGAAGCAAGTTCCAAATAAAAAGAAAGAAAAAAAATAGTGTAGGTTTTGGATATGAAGACAGTGAACACAAGGCAAGGGAATTATAATAGGTATTTGGTGCAATGGGAAGGATTGCAGTAAGAAGAAAACACTTGGATTATATAATGAGATATAAATAATATTGATAAAGACAAACGGTAGCTGTATAATCAATCCAACTCATAGGAGTTGAGTTGTTCTCAATCAGAGGAGAATGATGTAGAAAAAATAGGCCAACCTTCTAGAGGCCATTACTTTTGACCCATGACTCCATTTAGGCTCTTCCACGTGCCAAAATGACCATATCAAAAAGTTTGATTCTACCCTAAGCCACTCTAAATTTGGTTTTGATATTTTTTAAAGGTCAAATGTGATCATCTGAGGGTCTAAAATTAACATTCAATATTTTTTTGAGAATTTTCCTATTTTAAGAAATTATATATTTTTAGAACTGAAAGTTAACTTTATTTTAATTTCATAGCATAGGTTAATTTTAGTATTCAGTTATTTTAGGAAATTTTTAGACCCATGTTCGCTTGCATGTAAAACTTACTATAAATTGTTGCTGCTAAAAATAAACATTTTTATTTAGATTTTAGACTTTTTCAAATTATTACATGTCAACTCTAAATTCCAAGTTGAGACTTATTTAAGCATAGTTTGGGTTTGTAATTATTTAAAGCAATCAATACAAATAAATTTTGAGTATTATTTCAAGATCTTAGATTATTGGTAATTTTCTTTTTCTTGATATACAAGTCCACAAAAAATTTACATTTAAAATCTTTCTTTCCAAACCCAACTCAATAAAATTTTATAGTATTTGCCATTTTCCTTATCCATGTCTTGACCAAATAATATGAGTGAAAACAAATTGTATCTAAACAATTATTACAACTTTATTTGTGTCAATTGTTGTTTTTCTTTTGAGATTATGCTTCCATCATTTCATTTTCCAAAATTAAACACAAAAGAAGTTGAGTTGTTTTTAGCACCATGATTTGGTCAATTTAGGCCATATTAGGTATATATTCTCTCTATAATTATAAATCCTTTTAGATACTTAGTATATAATTTCTATTATCACAAAGAAATATATAAATTCTTATATGTATTGAAGATTAGTAAAATAAATATTAAATAATTAATATTTTGTAAGGCTTGCTGAAGGGATTGTGTATCTAAAATGAATTGTGAAGTAATTACAAGTTATGCTCGAGTTAGATACAAATGTAATCATTGAAGGTATAACTCTTTCTAGATATTTTGATACAAATAATTTTAAAAAATATCAAATATTAATATCGATATAATTAAAAAATCTAAAATCAAAACTCATACAATGTATTAATTTTATCATTCACCAAATCATATTAGTTGGGTTGGTTAATGTGTAGTTGTAGCAAACCAACTAAAATATTTGATATATATATGAATTTAGTGTCTTAGTTGCATCATCATTGTCATGAAGTGTAAGCTCACAATTATAAGTCTATCAACATCAGTAGAGACAGAAAGGAAGTTCAATCTGTTGATGGTTAAAATCGTGTTTTGATTCTAACACCAACAATGGGAAGTTTCAAGATGTGGGACTTGCAACTTGAAACAACCTCTAGATTTTTAAGAAGCTAATCTCTTCTTTATATGAAGTGTATACTAGGAAAACAAATAGGAATTTTAATAGAAACACAAATGCAGGAAATAAAATCTAACTATGGTGATGCACCTGAATGTAATTCAACCTTAATCCTAAGCATGGTGAGACTATATGTAAGATTCAATTACATTTAAGAGCAAACAAGGCATGATCAATGTAAAAGATGAAAACAATAGAAACAGAGGCTCACAACTTAGACTACTTTTGCAGTGACATAGAAAATATCAACAAAGGCACAGGATTCAATCTTCTTATTAATTCTCCAATCACATAAGAGGTATAGAAACATGCACAGTTATATAAACTTTCCAACTCAAGAAAATAGAACAAAGGAAAATGATATTCCTAATCACATCTCTAGAAAGCCTAAAACCCTTGACAACATAGCTTAGACTACTTTTGTAGTGACAAAGAAAATATCAACAAAGGTACAGGATTCAATCTTCTTATTAATTCTCCAGTCACATAAGAGGCACAGAAACATGCACAGTTACATAAACTTTTCAACTTAAGAAAATAGAACAAAGGCAAATGATATTCCCAATCACAGCTCTAGAAAGTCTAAACTCTTGACAGTAATTCTCTTAGAAAATTCTCTCTAGTATCTCCTCCTTTTTTTTTGGTGATCTCTGCACCCTTATTTATAGCCTTAGATTCACTCTAGATTTTCTGCATGTTCCCAATCTAATGGCCCAACTAAAATCTAACTGAACTAGAAGTGTCTAACATAAGATATTTATTAGATTCTGAAACGCTCTGTCTTTTGGAAGTTCATTGGCTGGAATAGATTGCAAGATACTCCCTTCTTTTAAATGGAAAAGGACACTTAGCCAATTCCTTGAAAACCTTCTTATTACTTAGGAGACACTAGAGAATGACACTTGGCATGTTTCGCAACACTTACCAAAGACACGTGACACTTTCCGCTTTACCTATACTCTTACTATATCTTTTCTCAAGAACATTTCACCTTTGTCACCTATCACAATTCGCTTCTTTAAAACTTTATCAACTCAATAGAAATAAGACCCATAATATTTCTTGCCTGAGCAACTTAAAAAAAGGCATAGGGACAGGTGGCGATTTTTGCTTAACTCAGCAAAGGACACGTGGCAATCTTTGCTTTACTTAACTGGGGATATGTGGTGATCTCCATTGCTTTTAGATAGCTTTTGAGAAACCTACAGAAGGTGACACATGCTAGTCTCCGCTTTATTCTATTTATATTATAGAAACAATCAGGCCTCATTTCATATTTATATAAATAGTGACACTTGGTAACTTCCACTTGCTTCAAAAACAAAACCTGAGACCCACCATAGTCTTTGCTATATCAGTGAAGAAAAATGAAGATAATTCAAATCTTGACATGTGGTGGCTTCCACTCTCTTCAGCTAGGATACATGGCATCTTCCATCTTAAATCAAATTGAAACCATCCACAATTGCCACTTGGTGCTTTTTGCCTAATCCTAATACTTAGCTTGTTGAAACCTTCTGTTGAAAAGATATGAAACATGGGTGTTAATATGAAATGTGGATGCTAACACTTGTCACATTCCACTGCATTACTATAAGATACGTGGCATGTACTGACCAACTTATATAAATTATGAAAGGTTCCTCGACCGATGACACTTGGCAGCTTCCGTTCAACTTTGACACTTAGACAAAAATGAATCAAAAGGAAATTAGAGCCCATGCTCTATTTCAAAACTTCACTGTCTCAAACTAAAGAATGTGGGAACAAAATTTTGTAGCATTCAACTAAAAATCAGAATGAAACATAGAGTATTTTTTACTCTAGTTATTGGCGATGCCAAGGACTTTTGAGCCTGCTCAAAAAGAAACTACAACTCTTGCTAGATCAAAATTTCAAAATTACAACTTTAGCAATGTTGTTTGATAGGTAGACCATTCATCATCAGATAACCCCTGCTTATTCTAAAATTCATTGAAGGCTAAATCAAGGTTAATAATATCCTTGTGTGAAAAATTCTACAAAATTTGAACCGTAGCTTTCAATTTGAATTCGAGCATAGAAATAGGAATCAAAATTTCTTCTACTTTGAGTACGAATGAGTCATCCCTTAAATCTTGAAACACTATTTGATCATTCTTCTTGACCAATAGAAAAGGTTCAATTTCATCTACCATCAGCACGGTGTTGTCATCAGGAAATGGAGAAGGAAGACCTAATTGAACTAGGACTTCAATGTGCCATTTCATTTCTCTAATTCCCTCTTTCATTATATCAAGAAGATATTTGCAATTGATGGCCATAGAGTTGCAATTGAGAACCTCATTTACTCGCTTAGTAGTGACCATTCTATCATTGATTCCTGTTGCTGACAACATTCCATCCGTTACATCGTAAAGCTTATGTAGCAGCATTTCAGAGTCCAATACTCTCCCTGAAACTGTAGCCAGAGTGTCTTCAATGGATTTCTCCACCTTTTCACACAAATTTTGTGCATTTAGTAGGAAGGTGAGAGAAGGCCTGAGCTGAATAATCTCTGAAGAGATTATTTTCCATATTGATGCATATAGCTCTTTCACCAGACTTAACACTCTGACATTCTTTGGCCTATTGGCTAGCTCCAGTGTCAACCATTCTGCTCTTTGTTGCTCTACTTGAAATTGGGCTTGTATAGCCACAGTATTATTCTATTCACTTAGCAAATTTTGTTGCAATTGGGTAACTTGTAGCACGTGTTCCTCACATTTTTCTTGCAATGTTTCTTTTTCCCACCTTAGGGTCATCACGGCATCTTTTACCTGTGTTAGCCCTACTTTTAAAGAATCATTTTGGGCCTGGACACCCTGGTGAGTCTAAAGAGAAATAGTATCTTACAACTGTTTATTCAGATTCTCTATTTCATTATCTTTTTTATTGATCTCTATGGTCAAACTGTTACAGTTTGCCTTTTCCTTGGCTAAATCGGCCTCCATATTCTGTAGCCTCCTTGATGTCTTCAAGTAGTCTTTATCAACTATAGAAGTGGATTCAGTTAGTAGCTCAATTTTGTCTTGTGGCTTGAAAAAGGACATGTCAATGGCCACTGCATTCATCGTGTAGTCCTCGAGCTACATCTGCTCAGTTGGCTTGATTACATTTGGTGACAAATGAGTCACCATCAATTGTTGTTGAATGGGGTCAAATTGTGACCATAGATGGGGTGTAGCCAAGGATTTATTTTTCTTGATCTTTTTTTCTCTCTTTAGGCTTCCCTTGCCTTCCTAGCAACATCTGCTTGGGTCTAGAAGGTAGAAGGAAAGGCAATGTGCCCACCCACAAAAGGATGTCCCTATGGAAAACCATAATGAATAGCCAATTTTTGGCTATGGGCAATCTGAGGGGAAAGTTTCTTGGGAACATAAGGGGAAAAGTGAGGTAACGTTAAAGCTTGAGGTGAAATGGATGGGGCAAAGTGAGAAATGAGAACGACAAGGGTGGCAGGGGATGTCATCTGGCTAGATGGAATCATCATGCCAACAGGAGAAGAAAGAGTTTGAGAAGGAGGAGGAATAATACTTACCTGAGGGGAAATTATAGTACTCTGTAATTGGCATTGTGGGTGGTCTACCTCCTCTTCTGAATCAAACTAAAAATGTACCCTCTTTCACTTCTTGGGTGTCTCCTCTTCTGGCTATATTTATTTTCCTGTCATCAATTATGCTTGTGGAGAACTAGAAATTTCAATAACCGATGCCAATGGGGAAAATTTTGGTGATGAATGCACCATACTCTTTTTATTTTCCATAATGTTGAGAGATTGGGGCCAAACTAATATAGTTACTATAGCTATAGTTTGCCTTGAGGCCTGTGACTCTTGTTTAGACCCTGCTCTAGCTTCCAGCTCTACCCCTGGTGTTGCCAAATTACTTGGCTCTAAGCTAGATACAGGGGAGAGATGGCACTCATCCCAAAGTTCTTCCCATGTCTCATTTGAATCCACTTTCTCGAAAGAATGGGTTGTTTGACAAATTTCTTGCCTATATTTCCAATAGGCTTCTATTTTCTTGACATCCCAATCTTTATTCTTTAGTGTCCTTCTTAATCCAGAATTCATTCTGACTTTAGGATCATAATCCCTCTGCTTAACATAGAATGTTTCCCAAGGTCTATTTTATGGAAGGGAAAAAAATTTTAATTCAACATAAAATCTAGGAGCATCTTCTCTAGGATTTTTCCTATTTTCCCAAAAAGGGCGGCCTTCATGTGCAATTCTAGTTGAAACCCTATTAGTCCTTATCTAGGAAGCTATGAAACCATTTGGGTCATATACCCATTTGTCTTCAACTAGTAGGAAACCCAGGAAGGCTAGCTTTCTGAGCACTTCAGCATCTCTGGTTTCTAGTACCATGTTGTTTGTCATCCATGGGAGGTCATAAATTTTCCTCTTCCTCTTCCTAGAGCCATATTCATTGTCAACTATAGATACCTTCTTGGTGACCTCTAAGAATGCTAACTTAAGAGTCAAAATCTTAGGTAGCAACATTGGTTCCCCAGAAAAACCATGGCCTCTTATAATTGTATGGTGGGATTCAAAATAGAAGTCACACGGACTTGGGCAACTAGCTAGAAGATTTGAAACAATTGGAAATAGTCTATTCATAACTAGTTTGGGGTTGAGGTGATAAAAAGTAGGGGTAACAAATAATTCCTATAATTCATATGGATCACTAGATTTTGACAAAATATGTGTCCATACAGACACAGGAGTGGTCCTTTGGAGATCAAAACTTGGGTCATACATGTCAAGATGCATATGTTGGGCAAAGATGTCAGAATTCTGATACAGCATGAGGTGAAACAAATAATAAGAGTACCTAAACACTCCTTTTGATTTGAAATGGGCCAGCTATTCCACCATTGAGAAAGCAATTTGTTCAGAAAAGTCAAGCCTATACTCCTGAGTTTTGTCAATGGTATTCAGCCTAAAAAGAATAGCCATTTATTCTTTATAAACTACCATATCATCTTTCATGCTGAAGGTGAAAGCCATTATAGACAGTGCATCTTGGCTAGCTTGTGCAAATTGGGCTCTTGTTGCAGGGAGTGTAGGCATAGTAGTGTCATCATCGCCCATTTTTAATTTGGATCTCAATAACCTCAATAGGGTATTGATGTTTGCCCATGTTCTTTGCATTTTAGCAACAGTGAGAAATGTAGCTATCTTATCATGATATAGGGCTAACATGTTCCTAATAGCCTATAGTGTGATTTGCACTATGAATGGACCTTGTTGAATGGTACTTGAGGGTGCATGGAACAAGTCTGCACATAGTTCGACTAAGTCAGGGCATGGATGCACAGCTGGGACAAGGAATTGTGCCAGTTGTGAAGTCCATATCCTCATGACAAATGTCTCATATTTCCCCACTCTGGCTCTCTGAAGACACCTTTGATGTGCCCCTTCTCTAAGAGTTTTGGTACTAGCTCTTTGAATAATTGGTTCCATGACTCCATCTGCATAATCTTTTATCTTCATTGGGTCACTTGCTTGACCAACTTCAGGGCTTTTGGTTTGTGGATAAGTCTTCAGTGGTTGTACGGGAGCAGAAGCATATGACTTGCTCACAAGAAACTTATCAAGTGATTCATACATCCCAGGTCCTTGTTGTGAAGACTATGCTCCCTCCATCTCTATATCTATTTTGTGATAATTGGTATGAACTTTTAAAAAATAGAAAGCTCTTTCACTTAAGCAGGTTTACCAGGAACTAAAAAAATGCAAGTAGTAGGATATTTTCTCGCAGATGTAGGAATGTTTGAGAACTTGTAATTTAACTCTTGTTCGAAGGTATTTATTGACCCATCAAGTCTCAAAATGGCATTAAACTTGGATAACCGTTAGCAAATCCTACTCAATCTTCATGGGACAGTGAGATAGACACATTATGCAAGTGGCAGTGCAAGGTACCTTGGGGATTTCTAAAGATTTGGGAGACATTCAATGCATTGAGAAATTTTGAATATTTTGAAAAAACTCTCTGAGCTACTGATGACATGTTCAAAGAACACTTATTTAAAAGAAAAGTGGGGAAAAAATGGGAAAACAAAGCAATACGAAAAGGGGAAACTATCTAACTATATATATTAAGTATCTTTATCTCCCTCCTAGATCAAAAGAAGAATTTCTAAAGTCTCCTTCATGATAATCCAGCTTATATTACCAGACAAGTGGTTGAATTGGATATAGCTCTGGTGACTTGTTCTCTATGTATGCCACATTGATTTGCCTACATTCGAGTGAGTCTGAGTCAAAAATGCTTCCAACATATATAAACTCTTCTTGTCTTTGGAAGCTTGTCGAATTCCAATTCTTGATACTACCATGTCTTATCAAGAAATTAATGACTATTTTCTCATCAACAGAAGCCCTTTGATATATATCATTTATTGACTTATCTCCTTCTGCCTCAAACTCAGGTTCTATTACATGATCATCCTCTTTAATGACTTCAAAATTACCAACCTCTTAAAAGGATAATTCTAAAAGTTTGCAATAATTTTGCATATGTAATTGAGTCTCAATGCTATCTTGTTCATCTACAACCATCTCATAGCCTTCTTGAAAAATAGTATAATCTAGCCCAATGATTTCAAACAAATCAATCAAATCATGATCAAGGAAATGTCCATGCTCCTCCACATCATCTTGCAAAGTAAGAAGAAAGTCAAAAAATATCTCTTCTTCATCAGAGATTACGGCATACACTTGTGACTTCTCACTCAAAATATGGAAATCATGTTGAGGAATCTGAGGATTAATAGAAAAAGTATCTTTTGACTTTTCCTCCCTTAAAACATTTGGGATTTTATGATCTTCCTCAAATATGATGTAGGTACCCAGACCAATGGAGTCATAATTTCCATATGGGTCACTTTGCATCATAGCTAATAAATGATCATTTTCCGCCTCTTGATCATGTTCGGTCCATTCAGCTAACTCCTCAACAAAAACCCTTTCTTCTTTATTCATCATATCATGAACTGCCCCTAACTTTGCAGTTGGTTCATTGGTGATGTGATCCTTATATAATGGCTCAGATAATATCTTCATCTTTGAACCATACTTGGTTCTCAGGATGAAGTGAGACCAATCAAGGGACATATATCCTCCTATCTTGGTTGTAAAGTCTCTTGATAAACATAAGCCAAAAATAGGAGGTATATCTATGACTACTACATCTTGATTTACAATTATATTGGGACAAGTATATAATTATAATTGGAGTTTTTTAATTCTCCCTATTGTTTGTAATGCTTTACCATCTAGCTGCATGACTCCATTAGTGAGTGGTTCATACTTAATTTCTAAAGCATCAGCTATCTGCTTAGGCATCACTATAGTACTAACCCCTGAATCAATCATTCCATTATGCAGCAGTTTCTTGCCAACTATTAAAGTTAAATAGAAAGGATCTAGTTTGGATTTGCTTACCTCTAATGCATTGTTCACTAGGGCTATTGTCTGCAGATGAACTGTGTCTTTGAGTTTATCTTTTTCTGTAGGTCCTTTTTTGATAATAGTTAATTTGGGCACTGCTTGGACTTGTAGAGGTTTTTGTAGTAGTGTATTTTGTTCAGGAATATCCAATATATCCCATATTGATAGTTGTGCCAGAGTCTTCTTCAATTAATCCACCACATTTATTGGTCCCAGAGTCAAAGTTCTTTGAGAATAAGGATATCTTGTTTTTTCTTGAATTTGTGTAAGAATCACTTGATTCTACACCAACTGAGGCACTTCTTGTCTGATAGCTATGTTTCTTTGTCCTTAAAATGGAGGATTCTCCATGACTTGACTATTTACAACTTTAAGTTGTTCCACCATTCTTCTCTTTGACCTAGTGTAGTAGTCCGATTGCACCACTAGTTTCTTGGAAGTGGAAGCTTCGTTCAAGAAAATTGATTCTTCATCTTCAACCCATGAGAACAAGTCATGTTCCAAGGCTATTTCTTCCTCTTGTTGTAAAGACATTCCTTGCATCTGAGCCACTAGGACTGAATTTTGCATACTAGAAGACTGGTAGGCTTGATTGTCACTAGAACTTGCAAACTATCCACCCATTCTTCTTTGCTCTGCCACCTTTTGTTGTAGATTACCCATAGGACAATATCTAGGCGTATGAGTATTATTGCAAGGGAAGCACTAGGCATTAGTGTTATCCACATAATTATTTTTTCCTAAAACAATCTCCCTATTTGAATTGGGAGGAATATTCTGTGAGGGTGTAGGGACTGCAACTAATTGGTTTGCTGGCTGAGGGTTATTTTGCCTTGGAGGACCCTGGTATTGGTTTGGCTGAGATGAAAATCTATTTCCTTGATAGCCCTGGTATTGGGGTTTAGTATAAGTATTTTTCTATCTTTTTATATTAATTAGCTCATTAAAAAATGTCTTGATATCATCCAGCTCAGATGACTGAGCAGGGACAATTTCTGTAGCAGGTGGTTGAGGATATGTGTACATAGACACAGGTGGGGTTATGGATTTAGGGGCTTCTTGAGGTAATGGCAAGGAAATCTTGAGAAACATGGGCATGGGAGGCCTTGGAGGTAATTTACCAGCATCTATCAAATTATTTTCAACTCTGACTGCATAATCATAAGCCTCTGGCAGAGTCTGACCTCCAAGTGACTGAATCATAATAGATATGTCTGAATTTAAAGCCTTAAGATAAAATACTATAGCCATACCTAGTAGTGGTCTAGCTGTAGCAGGGATTCTTTTCCAAGTCTTTTAAAATCTGGAATTAAAGTCAGTCATTGATTCTTGTGGTGCCCTTTGGATGGTAATCAATTGTTGTAATAAAGAAGACTTATCACCCTTCTCTTCAAATCTTTCAAAGAAAAGATCTCCAAGCTGATCCCATGTAGATATGGTATTTGGGGTCAAAGACTGATACCATTCTAGAGCCTTCCCTTTAAAAGAAGTTGCTAATAATCTTATGGCCACATTTTGTTGTGTGACAACATGTATAGCACAGACATCTGATACATCCTGTAGATGTTTTTCAGGTGTTTTGAAGTCTTACCCAGTGAATTTGGGCAGAGCTTTTAGGGCATTCACTGGGATAGGGTCCCAAGTCGCTGGTGGTATTGGGAGAATCAAAGGACTACCAGTTTTCCAACTTGCATAATTTCTTGGGGCTATAGGGGCTCACATATTTACTCTTGGTATTGGTATAAACTGGTTCACTCTTCTTCTTGGACTAGTTACCAAAGGTGGCAAACGAATACCTAGACTTACAGTAGATTGTGATCTAGTTACTGGTCCACAACTCTGACTTCTCATAGCTCTCTAGTTCATATGATCTTAAAAGAAACTTCAATATAGTGTCCCACCGGGCATGCCAAAAACTATTGATGGTTAAAATTGTGCTTTGATTCTAACATCAACAATGGGAAGTTTCAAGATGTATGACTTGTGACTTGAAACAACCTCCAAATTTTTAAGAAGCTGGTCTCTTCTTTATATCAAGTGTACACTAGGAAAAGGGATAGGAATTTTAATAGAAACACAAATGCAAGAAAGAAAATCTAACTATGGCGATGTGCCTGAATGTAATTCGACCTTAATCCTAAGCACAGTGAGACTATATGTAAGATTCAATTACATTGAAGAGCAAACAAGGCATGATCAATGTAAAAGTTAAAAATAATAGAAACAGAGGCTCAAAACTTAGACTAATTTTGCAGTGACACAAAAAATATCAACAAAGGCATAGGATTCAATCTTCTTGTTAATTCTCCAGTCACATAAGAGGCATAGAAACATGCTCAGTTATATAAACTTTTCAACTCAAGAAAATAGAACAAAGGCAAACGATATTCCTAATCACAGCTCTAGAAAGCCTAAAACACTTGATAACATAGCTTAGACTACTTTTGCAGTGACACAAAAAATATCAACAAAGGCACATGATTCAATCTTCTTATTAATTCTCCAGTCACATAAGAGGCATAGAAACATGCACAGTTACATAAAATTTCCAACTTAAGAAAATAGAACAAAGGCAAATGATATTCCCAATCACAGCTCTAGAAAGTTTAAACTCTTGACAATAATTCTCTTAGAAAATTCTCTCTAGTATCTCCTCCTTTTTTTTGGTGATCTCTGCACCCTTATTTATAGCCTTGGATTCACTCCAAATTGTCTATGTGTTCCCAATCTAATGGCCCAATTGAAATCTAACCAAATTGGAAGTGTCTAACTTAAGATATTTCTTAGATTCTGAAACGCTCTATCTTTCAGTAGTTCATTGGCTGGAATAGATCACAGGATGCTCCCTTCTTTTAAATGAAAAAGGACACTTGGCCAATTCCTTGAAAACCTTCTTATTACTTAGGAGACATTGGATAACGACACTTGGCATGTTCTACAACACTTATCGAAGACATGTGGCACTTTTCGCTTTACCTATACTCTTACTATATCTTTGCTCAGGAACGTTCCACCTTTGACACCTATCACAATCCACTTCTTTGAAACTTTAACAACTCAACAAAAATAAGACCCACAACATTTCTTGCCCGAGCAACTTAAAAAAAGGCATAGGGACAGGTGGCAATTTCTGCTTGACTCAACAAAAGACATGTGGCAATCTCTGCTTTATTTAACTAGGGATATGTGGCAATCTTCATTGCTTTTAGCTACCTTTTGAGAAACCTACAGAAGGTGACACGTGTTGGTCTCCACTTTATTCTATTTATATTATAGAAACAATTGGGCCTCATTTCATATTTACATAGACAACGACACTTGGCGGCTTCCGCTTGCTTCAAAAACAAAGCTTGAGACCCACCACAGTCCTTGCTATATTGATGAATAAAAATGAAGATAATTTAGATCTTGACATGTGGTGGCGTCCACTCTCTTCAACTAGGATACGTGGCATCTTCTGTCACTTTTAGAAAAGCAGATTGAAACCCTCTGGAAATGCCACTTGGTGCTTTCCGCCTGATCCTAACACTTAGCTTGTTGAAACCTTTTGTTGAAAAGATTTGAAACACGGGTGCCGATATGAAATGTGGATGCCAACACTTGTCACATTCCACTGAGTTACTATAAGATATGTGGCACATCCCGACCAACTTATAGAAATTATGAAAGGTGCCTCGGCCGATGACACTTGGCAGCTTCTGCTCAACTTTGACACTTAGACAAAAATGAATCAAAAGGAAATTAGAGCCCGTGCTTTATTTCAAAACTTCAACATCTAAGACTAAAGAATGTGGGAAAAAAAATTTGCAACGCGCAACTGAAAATCAGAATGAAATGTAGAGTATTTTTTACACTACACAATCATTTGATTTAGTTTTCCTATACCCCATGACATTGCTTGTAATTTATTCATTTGATGTATGTTTTTGACATTATTTTCTCCTCATTTTTGTTTTCTTTTAAACTTAATTTTTTTTTACAAACTATCATAAACATTAGTATTTATCATTATATATAATTATTATCATTCCTTCTAGTTTACAAGACTTTAAAATCTCCATTCAATTAAAAAATAAATTTTACATTAGTTGATAGGTTTGGTATAAATGGATTATATAAATTTAATATATATCATGAAAAATGATGTTTTATTAATCCTTCATTTGTTCTCTCTATAAATATGTTATAATTTTACCTTAACTATAATTCATAAATGTAAAGTAAAATTTATATATATGTCTTCTTATTTTGAATAGATTAAAGGAAATGGCCCTTACCCAATTACATAAAATAACTAATTAAATGATTGAGGGAAAAACCACAAAGGTGCCCTAAAGTAACATATACAAGCCAAAACATTTGTTCTAAAATTAAGAGACTGTCAAAAAAATTATTATCAACTAAAACATCCTATCATAAGAGTAGGGCTTATCAACTAAAACATCCCATCATAGGACTAGGACTCATCTAAACAAATAGAGAAAGTTATCAAAAAGTGACAATAAAAATCCTTTATTGAGGATCCCTTGAAATAGAACATTCTCCACAACCACAACTAAGGACAAGGTAGAGTCCAAATGCCATTAGAGCTCATTAATTGAGCCCATTCATACCACCTATGACATATAAATGTCCTTTCAATTACCATAACATTATTTA
The DNA here is from genome assembly GCA_037957365.1 of Torreya grandis. Lineage (NCBI taxonomy): Eukaryota > Viridiplantae > Streptophyta > Pinopsida > Cupressales > Taxaceae > Torreya > Torreya grandis. The sequence continues at coordinate 2,003,046 of JARHVA010002913.1, read as the reverse complement.
CTTAAGAAGAGAGAGTTCACACACCAACATGATAATGATAATATTGGAAATATGTCATGAGTATCAAGGGAAATTTAAATTTAATGATAATTTATCATCATAACTTAATCCTTCAATACCCAACCAACCATTTACATCATTGGATCTCCTTATGTTGCCATTTTAGATTCTCAAAACACCAATGTCAGTAAGGACGTCTATTGGTTTATTAATCTCCTAAAAGTTTTGTATGAAAAAAATCATTTGGAAGTGGCCAAATAGGATTAATTCATCATTTAAGAGGCATCTTATAGTCCAATTTAGGGTAGATTTATTGATCATTCCATTGATTATAATTTAAGAATCTCCTTCTAATTTTAATGATTGTACCTTATTATCCAGTGCCATATTTAGCCCTCCAATAAAGCCCAACTTTTTTTATATTGTTAGGCATAGAAGGGACATTCCTAACCACCATTTGTACAATCTCATCTTTATCATGTTTCAAAAAATCCTCAACCATTACTTTTATGTTTCATTTTGAATCCCCATCAACATTTAAGTCCAAAAAAACCTCTTTCTAAAGCCTTGCATTTAATATATTCTCTCTTTTCTTTTATTATTCAACAAATAATTTCTTAAGAAGTTCCATTTAGCTAGAGTATGTTTTTCCCTCCAATTATTTTCTCTTTTAGTTCTTGGACTTTTTCTATAAAGACCTCTCTAAAACTGGACTCAAAAATATTTATAAAATTACCTTAATCATTAACTTTACCTCTAAATATTTTATTGTTCCTCTCTTACCATTACTTATAGAGGATTGAAGCTTGGGCCATACTCCATAAAAAGTCTACATGATTTCCTTTGCCCTTATCCTAACATATTATAAATATATGTGCAAGTCTTTGGGACATATCCTAATCACATCCATTCTTTTGAAAAACCACATCCAAACCTTCCATGAGAAATTACAATGGAGGAGAAGATGATTGAGAGTTTCTTTTAAGACTTGACAGAAGATACACTTCGAAGGAGCTGCATAACCAACATCCATTCCCCGCCCAAAGTATGAATCTTATTATTCAAATTCATCCAAAGACAAGCATTTTCTTTTGGAAGCCTCACCAAATACCAAACTCTATTCCAATATTTTTCCACCTCTTTTGCTCCTAGTAAGGATTCATAACCTGCCTTAACATATAGATCCCTGAAGAATGAATGAACCACTTGAGATAATCTTCATCTTGAGAAAGGCTGATTTGTTGGGATTGAAGAAGTTTGTAGAATTTTTCAAGAGTGGCTCTAGAGAAGGGATTTTTGATTTTCCTTTGGGTCCTTTTAATAATGCATCCTCCCCATAATTTTTTTTATCTTTCTTCTAAATAATCTGCCATATTTTAGCCCCAAATGTTTTTGAAGTAGAATTATAAACCATGAAATTTTTGTTGTAGAAAAATAAGGCCAAAAGTGGCCTAAAATTCTCTCCAAAAATCAGTGTCTATCATTTTTTGCATCCCATTTAATATTATTAGAGATTATATCCCTATATTTCCCCCACTTAAATTCCATATCGAAAATACTTTAATGTAACATCATCAGAAAAAAATCTCATTGGATTTGTAAGAGTATTGAGATTTTTTTCCTTGAGAACTTGACTCTAAAAACTGTATTTTGCTTCAATTACTCACCAAAATAATTAAAATCCAAAAGGAGAAACAAATCTTTGATCCCTAAGCCCACCTGACATTTTGGTTTGCTCACTTCCTTCCACTTCATCAAAACCAAGTTTATTTGATCACCTACACCATTCCATCGGAAACTCTTCATGATGCCATTCAATATTGTCTTAACACTCAAATGTGCCATAGTGACTGACATTGTATACACTAGAGTATCTTGTTACTTCGGCAATGTGTGAATTGGATACTTCCAGCCCAAGAAATCCATTTCCAAGAACCTAGCCTATTATGGATATAAAGTTATCATTGATTCCTAAAATTCTTTTCCAAATCTGCCATCAATAGAGTAATTTCAAGGTATTTATTTCAAATAAATCTAATACAAAAATTTACAATTTTATTAATATTTAATTACATTTTGAGAGGACTGTCGAGGAATAATATATTCGATATCCCCAAGTTTATCACTTTACCCAAGGCATTTCGGTATAAATTAAGAACTCGTTTGATAACTATGGGTTCTCAAGGTTTTGCCATAGTTCCCTAAAATAGTGTCATCAACAAATTATGTGTATAATTACAGCCTTCTTTTATTTCAATTCCACTAATTTTATGAAGAGCTTTAACTAGGGGGAAGAGAAACAATTTTTAATCTATCCACGTTGGAAATTCTAACAAACTCTATCATACACCTTAATAATATCACAAAATCATTACAGCAGCTTCCTTTTTAAGATTCACAAAATTAACCAACTCATGCATTATAACAATCTCATCTAGAATTTGCTTCGTTGTTGTGAAATGACAACAGGAAGAATAATTTGTATTCTGTTTGATATTGCTTTAGTTATTATCTTATAAATGGTGTTAAAAAAAGAGATTTGTCAAAAGCAATCCATAGTCTCGGCGTTAACATTTTTAGAAGTTAGAGACAAAAACCTGAAAATAAAGTCGTTAAAAACTCTACCTATTCTGCGAGATTTGGGGAAACCATGGGACCGTGGGACTTATCTCGCTGCATACTCCAAAGAGATGTTTTAAGTTCATCATTTGAATATATTAATCAAAGAGGGAAGGGGCATTATTTGAAAGTCTTGAATTAGTTCACTGTTTCATCTCTTAAATTCTCAATTTCTTTCTAACTCAACTCCACCTTCCATTTTGAGATGTTTAATTGTGTTGACATTATTCTTCATAATTTTATATTGATGGAAAATATTTATGTTACTATCCTCTTTAGCCAATTTTTTAAATTATTTTTGTCTCCAAAAGATCTCCTCCTCTTTAGATAATATCATTCAGAGTTCCAAAAAGAATCTTTTCGTTTAAGAGTGAAGCCGTATCATGGCCTTCGAGTTTTATGTGGTCATGTAAGCCTTCAATTTTCAATTTCTCCTTAAAAAAAAGTTTCTGAAGACATTTTTATTCTAATCTTTAAGATGAACTTTAACATTTCTTAGTTTGTAAAGAACAATATGCATTTTAGAGCTATTCTTTTATTTTAGAAATAAATTGAGATGTATTAATATTGATATGTTCATATTTTATTTATTATATAGTTTTACCCATTCAAAAGCTTCACATTGTTTAATGATATTAGCATTTTCTTTGAAAAAAATTTATTAACAAAAATTTCAATTGTTAATAGTGGTTCCTAGAATCATTCATTAAGATATGTTAGTGTTGTGATTGATGATATTGTAATAGTACTCTTAATACTTATAAGAAATTACAAACAGATTATGGCTAAACATAGTAAAAATTCATACATCAATCTTTCTTCAAGTTCACCATTAGTTTATAGGCATTTATTAACATTTACCATTTAGAGAGTTTGACTATAAATAGTGAACAAGGATACATTCACTTGTAAGGAAGATGCAATCAATTCTAATAAAATTTATACACAAATATTATACACTTACCAATAGACTAATGAATTAATAAATACCATGTGTTGATCTATATTACATTATATTTATACATTTCCTTCTATGAAAACATAATATATAAACATGCTAGGAATCATCACTAGCTCCAAAGTATGCATTTTTGCCATGACATTGTCTCTCAATATGAGATACTCATGTAGAGCATTATTTGTTTCAGCCAGTGATGCCTGGCTCTCCATTACCACCTTGAATTTGTATGCACTTGGGATAAATCTAGTGTAATATCCTTTCATGCAATTGGAGTTGGTCCTTCTAGTCAAGCATCTTCCCATAGAATTACATAGCTTGGTGCACAATGGTATCTATAACCTACTCATTCTCTTCTAGAAACTCAAAAATAGACTTTATTTTACTTTGTAGTTATTGACTTAGCCTTTGATGTCCTATAGGCATTGTGATATGACCTAGTCCTGAGTTAACCTTTTAAGGAGAGAAATGAACAATTTATCTTTTGATAGGACTTGGTCCCTAAAAACCTATTGAGCTGGTGTTTAGAAAGTGTTTTCAATCAAATTGCATGATTTGGTAAGTTTATAGTGTAGTTCAGTATTATCTTCATATAATTGAGTGTTTTACTACTCGATCTTAGTCATATTTTGCATCATCAATCTACTTAGTAAATCTGGGTTGTAGAAATTATGAATGTCATTGGTTGTGCCTTATCGATGTGACTAGAAGATTGATTGTGGTTTATCGTAGTGTCAATGTTTGGATATCCATCCACAAAGGTTTATTATAACCCCCTTTCTCTTGAAAAGCATCCTCCTTGGCTTTCCTTTGTGTATACCCCAAACCCATAAACACTCCCAATGGTTATTTTTGGCCTATATTATTGTAACTTGCATTGTTCCAATTCCTTTTTATTGTTATTGTGTTAGAGTATTTTGTCTTGCGACTATCTAGCTAGCCTTCATATACTAATCATGTAGCTTATTTTCATGTCCCTTTTTATCTCTCATATATTTTCCATCTATATTTTTTTCTGATTGCTCATATGTGGCCTTTTTTTCCTTTTCTCTTCCAATTGGCACAAGTCTTTTTATCACTTACACTTGGCCTCTTTAGTTGCTTTTTTAGCCTTAGCATTTGTTGGTTCTCCTTTACCTGTGCAACTTTTTCTTCTTATTACTTTTACTATTAGATCAAATCCTTCCTTTCTATATGAGCCTTCTCTTCAGCCACCTTCTCTTCCTTAATTTTGTTCTTAACAATCTCATGTGCTGAATTATCCTCTGCTTGATCTTGTACCCCTATTTGACCTACATGTTCCTACCTAATAATTTTAACCATTAATGTGTTTTCCTGATGTACACCCCATGCCAAGGACTCAGTAGTGTTAGAACTAAAAGGAATTCATTGAAAATGTGTTGGATAAGATGTTGAGAGTGGGGGTGAAAGTGGTGGGGAATAATATGGGGCCACTTGATATTTGGGAATGGCAGACATTAAGCATGAAAATAAAGGTATAAAATTTTTATTTTGACAATCACAGTGTGGGTATCAACTCATTACACTTCTATTTTTATTTCCTCTTCTAGTCAATTTAAACTTGTAAATATTTTCATCTACTCTGAAATGATTGGATGTAGTCGCATAGTTCTTATTGTGTGAGGTTTATACACTAAAGGATTGAAAGAGATATCTTATTTGATGTCACATAGATTCCCTCACAATATCTTATTTTCCTAGGTTGTTTTATCAATTGGTCCTCTATGTTTGGTCTTTGTGTATATGTAACGTATTATGATGATGTTGAGGGCACTAACACTTCATGAAATAGATATTTCACTCTTCACACTACCTCTTCTTCTTTCATGATTGTGTCCACTAAGATGTACTCTAGAGGTGGAGGAAGTTGAACTATCAAGACATATGGGACATCATTTCTCACCTAGCATGTGAAAACCACCTTCCAAAATTAGAATGATTTCTCCACTTATTCATCATAGATATCATCCTCGATATCATCAAGAAATACCTTATATACCTCTTCAGGTGTAACTCTAAATGACTATAGTTAATTTTTTTACTTCAATTAATAACCCACATAATAATATTAGTTATGCAATATGTAAATCACATAATAGTATTAGATAGTTAATATGTAGTTTTAGTAGACCAACTAAAAGCTTTGACATATGTAATACAAAAGAATTCTTTTGGTTTGATCAACATCTTCATGAAGTGTAACCTCATAATTAATAGTTTCTAAACATTGGCAGAGATAGAAAGGGAGTTCAATGGTTTATCATGGTGTCATCACCTAAAAATGACACTTAATTGATAAGAGTGTTGATTGAAACTACCTATCCCTAGCTTAGCCCTAGACCTATCTTAGGGACTATTTTCACACTTATCCATCCTTTTTTTAGGCCACATGCATCCATAGACATACCTAAAGTAGTCTTAGACCTTCATTCTAACATTTTGGCCCTTTGTGCCTTAGGTTCTACAACCTAGACACTAGCACCATAATATGGATAGTAGGGTCATATGGTGATAGTGTCCCAATTTTGATGTTATTATCTTTTCCCTCTTTTTCTCACCAATGAATATCTTTTCAAATCTAAGGCCGCCAAGGGTTAGCTTAGACCTCTTTTAAAACTCTCACAAGTACAAGAATCGTATATATACATGACTTTTATCCCTCTAACCACTAGATGGAAATCAAATACAAACTACACATACAAACTCAGAGTAATTTCCACATTCAAGGTTATCAATCCCTATTCTACCCTACTTATACATACAACCATCTACATCATAACTAATCTCACAATAACTATATTTTTAGTCTCAAGCGCATTCAAAACACTCAAGTCAACAATCATAATAGCTCCACTTGCACTTGCACTTACACCAACACTTAGGTGGGGAAAATATTAGGCTTGATCCCTCTTGAGAATATTGGTATATAGGCAACTCTCATCACATTGGGTTGTTAAGGATGTCCATCTTACCTCACTAACAAACATAATCTACTACTTGTATCAATTGCATATCCTATTAACATGGAGGACTAGGTTTTACTCATAAAATTAGTCAAAACATGTCATATACAGAGATTTAAAACTCATGTATGCAAGAATAAGTTTGACATACCTAGACATGAGGGCACCTAAAAGCTCAAAATAGTTTTGTATAAAGGATATTTCTGCCAAAATAGGGGCATTAGTACTACATGGCATTACTATTCAATTAGGCCACTACTGTCTAGGAAGCCTTTTGACACCTAGGTCTAATTTGTAACACTTAGACCAACCTCTATCTCAGTTTTTAACCTCTAAATCTCCCATCTCAATCATTTTCTAGCTAAGTTCTTCTTTACATTAATTATTGTTATTTTTATAAAGGACAAATTAAGTCATTTTTTTTGCAAATCAATGGATATATTTATTGCATATTTATACTCTAATTTACTATACTTAGATCTTTTACAACATAATATTTACATTCATCTAAGTCCTAAAAAGTTACAACATTTAGTTCAAACCTGACATACTTTGAATATTGCACAAACCCTAACCCTAGATAACCCTAGGGTTTATATTTTCAACATTATAAGACCCATATTTTAGATCCATACATTATGATTTTATTTGATATAATCATCATAATAATGATAGAAGAAGTTTATCATTTTTTGTTGTGAGGTTTAATACTTTCATTTACATGCTTGTTTCCTTTAATTCATAATGAACTCAAAAAAAACATAACCACATGTGTATATAATGCTTTATATCAATTAAAATGTATGTCATGTTTCATCATTTCTTTAGCTTGTTATTCTTCTCTTATGCAGAATTTAGTTAAAAGATAGATACTCAAACACTTACAAAATATATTACACAAGATACCAAATTCATTACCTAAAATTAACAAGTCTCATTTAGATGCCTTTTTCTCTTTGGTTCATTTTGATTCCTTACCTATCATTCCTAAACATAAGGGAACATCAGTAGTCTCACTTGTCCATCCTCCTTCTCGACCCCACACATCTAGTTACCTTCCCACTGCTACCACCAACTCTATGCTTGTAGTAGACTGTACAGTCTAAGTTATGATGTCCACATGTGGTCCTAAAGCATGCCAAGTTAGAAACACCCATCAATATAGTTTTGTTAACTAGAGTAGTGTTTCTTTATCCATTGTTTCCATTTTATATATCATACAACATTCCTACACATTTAAAGAAATTTTATATGCAACATTTTGTGATACTCATGTTCCTCAAACATCCAAGCCAACTTATGTTGCTTCCATAACTAATATTATGAAATGGAATTAAAGTATATTTAATTCAAAAATGAATATCTCTAACCTCTGTACATCATATATTTGCACTTGCCTCTCTAAATTTCATTATGTATTAATGAGGTGCATGTCAAACATGTTTTATTCAAGAATGGATCATGAGTGAACATTAACAATATCTCTTGTATTCAACTTATTAATATACATGCTAGGGATTTATATACTTATGATATGAACATCTTAGGGTTTGATAATATTCAATGTAAAGTCTTGGGTCAAATTACACTAAACCTTACATTGGGTCCTCAAATGCTACCTATAACATGTCAAGTTATGCCTAATGATCTCAATTATAATATCTTGCTTGGAAGGTTGTGGATTCATGATATACACATAGTTCCATCCACTATACATGCATGTTTATATTTTAGCTAGAAAGGCCATATTTACATATCTTATGGATCGAGAACCATTCAAATACTATCAACATACATAGCTTTCACATAATTATATTCCTCACATGGATTTTTATTCAATGTCACTTCAGTATATTATTCAAAATTTGTGTATCACTCCCCCAGATACTTACATAGCACAAGATAATAAGTTTACTTCTCCTTTTGTATTGAGATATTTCCAGAAAATAGGTTACATAGAATAGGGCCTTGGAAAACATGAGTAGGAAATCCTTAATACCATTGAAGAATATGATAAATAAGTAAGACAAGGACTTAGATATAAAGATATCACATCTAATTCCAAGTCCTCTCACCATAATTATTAGTATATATTTTTTTCCACCTATTCCATAGGCAGATGATATAGTAAATCATGTTTCTATACTCTTAGTTATTTACCCCAATCTTATCGATGATATAGCTTATCCATATTTACCTAGTTTTGATGAATTATCTAACGATGAGGCTTTCTTATAATTTTTGGAGGCATATAATGATCTCCCTTCCTTATATCATAAAAATAGGTTTCCTCATTCCATAAATGCCCAGTCATACTTTGGTGAGCATTTCTATGATTGTGATGATAGTATAGATGATACTATACCTATAACATTGTATAATATGGATTGATCTACATTACCTAATGAAGAAATATTTAAATTCAATTATGTCATATATATTTATACTAACATCACATTATTGATTCTTTCCCTACATAAAGAAGATACAGATATTCATCATATTTTAAAAGATTGCCTTGATGTTTTCACTTGGGATTATTTATTTTTGCATGGTATTGATCCTTAAATAATAGTACATAGGATTACACTCTATCTTGATGTAAAGTCAGTTAAATAAAAAATTCAAAAAATGTACCCCAAAGTTGTTATTTTAGTCAAAGATGAGATCTAATGGCTCCTTGATGTTGGTTTCATTCAACTAGTTTCTTATCCCTAGTGAGTTGCTAACATTTTTCATGTTATTAAACCTAATGACCAAATATGATGTTTTTTTGATTCTAAAGATTAAATAAATCATTCCTAAGGATGATTTTCGTCTACCCAATATTGATATGATATTCGACTCCATAACAAGCTATGAAATGATCCCCTTTATGTATGGCTTCAATGGTTACAATCAAATCAAGACTACTAAAGAAGACCAAGAAACAACTTCTTTTAGTACACCGTGGGACTCTTTATGTTATATAGTCATGTCTTTTGAATTAAAAAATATAGGAGAAACATACCAATGAATAATTACCCATATCTTTCATGATCTCATTCATAAAATAGTCAAATATTATGTCGATGATTTTCTTGAAAAATAAAAAGAATGACAACACCATGCAATAAATTTATGATATATTTTTGAAAGACTAAGAAAATATAATGTACCACTAGTTCCAAAGAAATGCATCTTTTGGGTTTTATCAATTAAACTCCTAGATTTAAATTATCCCAATGTGGTATTGAGGTTGACCTAAAGAAATTAAAATCCATAATAGACATGCCTTCTCTTACCAACTTAAATTAACTTCAATCCCTAAAAGACAAGACTTAGGTAATATGATGCTTTGTGGCACAACTCATTGATAAAACTCAATCATTCACCAGATTAATTAATAAGGATATAAAATTTTAATGGAACATTACATGTCAAGAAAGATTTGACACTCTCAAATAGTACCTACTAAACCCACATGTCCTGGTACCACCAACAATTGATAAGCCACTTCTTCATTACCTCTTAGTAATAGATCATATAATTGGTGTACTCTTAGCACAACATGATGATCAACACAAATAATGGGCTATTTTATTAATCAAGCATACACATTTTGACTATGAACAAAATTATCCAATAATAAAAAAAAAATAGTTGGCACTTGTAATTTTTACTCAAAAGATATAACACTATATGATTAACAATGAGACACAAGTAATTATGAAATTTTATCCTTTAAATTTACTCATGTCAAAACTCCATCTCTTAGGATGTATTGTAAAATGGGTTATGTTACTCATATAATTCAACCTCAAGATCATCTTTTTAAAATGAGTAAAAGGCCAAATAAATTGGTAATAGCCCCATTATTAGACACAAATCCTATCAATGATGATTTTTAGGATTAATTAACAACATATAATACCACTTACAACACATCGATAATGTCCTTTGATGGTTCTAGTTGTGCATCTAGTGATAGAGCTAGAATTATTTTCATCAACCCACTTGGGCACACATTACCCTTCACTTGTCGACTTAGTTTTTATGTATTAATAATATCACAAAATATGAGGCCCTTAGCTTATGACTTCAAATAGCATAGGCTCTCTAGATAAAATTAAGTAAAGTTTATAAGGATTCAAAATTAATTATCAATCATGTTACAAACATCTACCAAACCAAAGAAGAATGCCTCATTCCCTACAAGAATATGGTTCAATATTTACAGGCTCAATTTGAAAGCTTCTCTATTGAAAAAATTCCATGTAAAGATGATCATTGTGATAACGTAATGACCAATGCAACATCATTAATATAAATTAACATATATGAAGACTAAACTATCTTCACTATAAAATGATTATAATATCAGTCATTGTCCCAAGTAGACCTCATAGATATAATAGTTCTAGTTACCACATGTAGTACAATATCATTTGAATGGTTCTTTGATATATATAATTTTTTATATAAATATATTACACTAGAAACTTTCACAAGAAATTAAAAGCAAAAACTATAATGAAACTCCCTTTGATATGTAATTATTAATGGGGATTTATTCCAAAAATTGTTTGAGGGCACTTACTCCAATGTATGACAGTTAAGGAAACTAAGTTGGCTACTAGACAGGTGTATGACAATGAATGTGGTGGTCATTTCAATGTTAAATTAATGTCACATAAATTAATTATACATGGTTGTTATTATCCAACCATAGAACAAGAATTATAGGAATACGTCAAGTTATACAACAAATGCCAATATTATGGTAACCTACACCATGTCCCTTCACAACAACTAGAACCCATAGTTTCCCCATGGCCATTGATGCTATGAGGTTTTGATCTAATTGGTAAGATAAATTTGGAATCCATAGTAGGTCACAAATTCATTATCATAGTTATATAATACTTTACAAAATGAGTGGAATCCTTTCCACTATAATCCACAAAGGGATAAGATATATGCCATTTTATCATGACCAACACTATTTCTTATTTCAATCTCGCAAAGGCCCTCATGATAGACAATGGAACTTATTGTAAGAATAAAATAGTGAATAAATGTTATACTGAATATAAAATCTGGCACACATTCTCTAATCTATATTACCCATAGGTCAATGGTCAAGAAGAAGCTAAAATAAGACAATCAATAGTATCTTCAGCAAAAATGTTATCAAATGTGGGGATGATTGGACAAATTAGCTCATTTATACACTATGGGCTTACCCCACCAGTATTCACACACTTATAGGAGTTACTCCTTCTTTACTAGTATATAGCATAGAATTAGTTATCCCACTAGAGTTAAAAATCCCATCAATACATGTATCTTTAAAATGGCTCATCATAGATGATCAATATAGATAAAGATGTATCCATAAATTAGAAAAATTGGATCACGCATGTGTTCAAGCTGTAGAGCATCTCAGGGCATGTTAGAAATGATTCTAGTAGACCTAAAATAATTATGTTCACAATAGAGAATTTGAAGTCAACGGTCTGGTTTTAAAATAAAATATTACAAATGTCAAGGCTAAATAAGATAATAAAGGAAAATTAAAACCAAATTACCTTGGCTCATACTTAGTCACAAACATGCTTAACACAAAAGTATACCATCTAGCTTCATTTGATGGTACGGCAATCAAAAACCCCTTAAACATCAAGAATTTAAGGAGATTTTACATATAAAATAAAACTCTTTTCATATTTCTTGTACATAGCTTATATTCATAAAATACAAAAATAATACAATATACCAAAACTCAAAAACATTCAAATATTTACTCAAAAAATACAAGCTATAGATTGTATGCATTACCATGTTTACATCTCTTATATTTTTTAGACACTATATTTGCTAGCTATCTTAGTATGGTTGGTTTTTATCATACATACATACTTCACTTGTTCTTGTCAAGTGGTTACATATTTATACACAACTTAGGTCCACTAAACTAATCTAGATTTGTTACTTTTTACCCACTATGGGCATATACACAGATACATAGGTTCTTTATTTGACACATTCACCCATTTTGGGGCACCCTATACACAGTTTTGATTACCAAGTTACATCTTTCTAAACTCTAAAACATATATTTATAATTTTTATATCTTGATATTGATCATGCTACACCTACTCATATTCTTTTCTGACTATTACTACTTTATACTTAGCCTATGTAAATTTTATATCTTACACAGATTTGTATTACATGTTCATGAATACTTTCATTTTTAGCTTTCCTAGTTTAGATTTTATTGTATCTCTATGCTTCTTATCTTCTAGGGAATTTGAATTTTCCATTTCTCTACGGATCTATGCCACTTATTTTCATTGTATGTATGTTTTGGACATGTGACCATGTCCTTGTGTGTGATTTTCTAATTGTGTATGTGGACATTTTAACATGATCTTCCATGTGGATCTAATCCAACTTGTTTGTTGTTTGCATATGTGGACATTTGAACATATCCTTGTATATCTTTATTTATTATATTTAGTGACATGTGACCATGTCCCTTGTGTTGTGTCCCCTTGGCCTAATTTGTGTGCCTCATGTGTGTTGTATGTATTCTTTCTTGTATGCATCATGACCATGACATTTGTCTCTTTTTGTTACACATTCTAATTCTTAGATTCCATAAGGGACCTCATGCATCTTCCCTTTCTACTTGGGCTCCATGATGGACATCATGCCCCATCCCCCTAGGTAGTTACTTAGTTATTTCTCAAATTTGTTGTTCACATACTTTATTATATCTAACTTTTAAACAACCTTGTGAATGCTAGATCTAATATACATCATACATTAAAAACTTATGCTCATATTATATTACATTATAGTGTTGTGTATACACATCATATTGGTTCATTACATAGATATAATATATGTTCCAACTAACACACATTTTATAGAGATTTATATTTTGAGGAGTTATTACATAGATTTAAAAACTCCCTTCAAAAGAGGGTAATTCACATGGGTTTTTCATAGATATTAGGTTATCAAAATACATTTAGTGTATAATTTTTAATACATAGGCTCAACACATATAAATCAAACTCAGTTAAACATAGTGGGAAATAGTGATAGAGATCAGTTATAGTTACACAAAATCAAAATAGTCAAACATTAACATTCAAATTAGAACACTATCACCACATGGAGAAAATATCCAAGATATGGTGCTATTATCTAGTGGCCTCAATTTTAGAAAATTCCAATTTGGCTAAAAAAATATAGTAGATATAGTCTAGGTTTGCATAAGTTTAGTTATGGTTTACTAGTTTTAGCTCAGTTTAGCTCAGATTCATACCAATTTTCTTAGATTGGGGGCATCATGCATGACATAACCATTCCCATTCATAGTTGAGATACTCATATACAAATTATTACAAGTCAATCTCGAATATATATGCTTATAAATTAGATTTAGGGGCATGTGTGTGGCATATTATTTTCTTATTCTCACTTATACACTAGTTGATAAGATGGAATGACAAATTGCATGTCATTATCTATGTTATACACATCAAACACCATGTTCTAGATTACACATCAGATTCATGCCATACTCCATCTATAGTGGTTGGTATTCCTAAATGGCCCAGAGTTGCCTAATATATTTGAGTGGCTATATAGATAATATATCAAGTTAGACATATTTAATTAGAAATATCTAGTTAGGCATCTCCATTTAGACATTTATAGTTACATCACACAATTTTAGTTTTAGATCTATCTACTACACATGGGTAGGTAATGATTGAGGCATAGTCTACTTGACTTCTTGAGCCACCTACATGAGAGGATTGGATGCACCATGATTCCAATCCAATATATTCATAGATCATGATCCACTAAGTAGTGGTGGGTAATGATGAAGTTAAAATTAGATTGAGTTCTTAAACCACACACACATGGGGATTGAGAAAGCCATTAGCTCAATCTAAGTTATTCACTAACTGATCACTACATACACAGACACAATGGTTATCACTATATTTATGCATTGGTTCATGTACCCAGTGAGGTGTATTCATTCATTTCCTCTCTTATCTCTTTACTTGATTTTATCTCTTTACTCAATTTTACTTCTTTACTGAATTTTGTATTTTCTTTTGATGTCTTTTAAGTATGGACTAATTTATGCATCTTTCATTTGCAGGAAATGTAATGGAGCATGCTTCACATAATTAGATCTAGATTTATGGGATTCACCTCTTAGGTAAGTCTAGGGATGTTTCATTTTACTTTATGCTATTCATTTTGATTTATTGCATTTATTGAATAAATGAGGTAAATGTAATCACCTAAAAATGATACTTGAGTGTTAATAGTGTTACTTGAAACCACATACCCCTAGCTTAATCCTAGACTTATCTTAGGGCCTATTTTCATACTTATCCATCCTTCATGTGGGCTACAAGTATCCTTAGACATTCCTAAATCAGTCCCAGACACTCATTCTGACATCTTGGCCCTTCGTGCCTTAATTTTTGACACGTGTACATTAACACCATAATAGCGATAATAATGCCACATGGTGCTAGTGTCCCAATTTTGGCACTATTTTCATTTCCCTCCTTTTCCACCAACAGATAGATTTTCAAATTTAAGACCACTTAGGGTTAGCCTAGACCTATTTTAACAATCATAAAAGCACTAGAACTATATATATACATGAATTTCATCCCTCTAACCACTATATGGAAATCAAATAAAATTTACACATACAATCTCATAATAAGTTGTGTATAAACAAGGTTATCAACCCATATTTTTTCCTACTTATGCATACAATCATCTACACATTCCTAAGCTCATATTTCTCAGATTTCCAATCTCAAGAACATTCAAAGCACTTAAATCAGTAATCATACTAACTTCACTTGTACTTACACTAGGAATTAGGTGGGGAGAACTACATTAGGTTTGATCTCTCTTTAGAGTATTGGTATGTAGACAAATCTCATCATAGTGGAGTGTTGAGGATATCTAGCCTACCCCACTAACAAACACACTTCACTACTTGTATTAATTATATTCACTAGTAACATGGAGGATTATGGTTTTATCATAAAATTATTCAAAACATGTCATATATAGAGATTAAAAACTTATGCATGTAGGAACTGGCTTGACAAACCCAAACACAGGTGCACTCAGAAGCTTAGAACAATTTTGTATAGAGGACACTTCCACCAAAACAAGGAAACTAGCACCACATGGTGCTACTATCAAATTATGGTGTTGTTGTCTAGGAAGGGTTTTGACACATGGGTCCTATTTGTGACACTCATACCAATCTCTATCTTAGTTTTTATCCTTTAAATCTCCTATTTCAGTCATTTTCTAGCTAAATTCTTTACATTATTTATTACTTTTTTTAGAAAGGTCAAATTAAGTTAATTCTATTATATACCAATGGTTATATTTATTGCATATTTCTATGCTGATTTACTATACTTAGCTATTTAACAACATAGGATTTACATTCATCTATGTCCTAAAAGGTTAAAACACATGGCAATTCTCAAGTTGCTACAATTTTCTTATACACCATGACAGTGCTTATAATTCACTCATTTGATGTATGTTTTTATGATTATCTTCTCTTGATTTGCATTTTATTTTAAATTTAATTGTTTGTTAAAAAATATCATAAATATTTGCATTTATCATCATATATAATTATTATCATTCCTTCTAGTTTACAAGACTTTACAATCTTCATTTAATTAAAAATTAAATTTTACATTGGCTAGTAGGTTTAGTATAGAGGGATTATATAAATTTAATATATCATGAAAAGTGGCCTTCCTATTAATATAATTTATGTTGATTTTAAGATGAGTATGTTTGTTTGATAAGCCTTCATTTCTCTTCCCTTATAAGTATGTTATAATTTTACCTTATATGTAAAGGTAAAGGTAAAGGTCCCCTACCCAATTACATAAAAGAAATAACTAAATGATAGATGAAAAAACCACAAAGGTGCCCCAATGCAACAAATACATAGTCAAAACATATTTTCTAAAATTATGAGAGCCTCAAGAATAGTATTATCAACTACAACATCCTACCATAGGATTAGATTTCATCCAAAAAAATAGATAAAGTCATCAAAAACTAAGAATAAATATCCTTTGCTAGGGATTCCTTGAAATATATCATCCTCCATAACAATAAATAATGATAAGGTAGAGCCTAGGATTCATTAGATCTCATTATTTGAGCCACTCTTGCCACATGTGCCATATAAATGTGTTTTAAATTATAATAACATTCTCTTCTTAAGAAGAGATAGTTCACACATCATTAGGATATTGATATTATTGAAAATATCTCATGAGTATCAAGGGAAGTTTAAATTTAATGACACTTTATCATCATAAATTAATACTTCAATTCCAAACCAAATGTTTACGTCATTGGACTTGATTTGACATTTAAATTTGATTTTGACTCTGAATTAGTCCAAGTTAGACCTTTCACCTTCAAATATTTGATTTCAATTGTTAACTTTATTTGATTTAGTTAAATTTTACCTTTGATGTTTGAATTTGAATGTTGGACTTCATCAAAGTAGACCTTATTTAGATTTGTATTTTGATGTTAGGCTTATAATGTTTGAATTTGGTTAAATTTTACCTTGTTAGATCATGAATTTATTTTTTATTTAACTTGGTCAAAGGTATATGTTTGACTAATGATTTTTCTTTAACCTAGGTTGACTCAATGTTTTGACTTACTTTTGAATTTTATTTTAAATTTAATGTTGGACTTATATGTTTTTACTTGGTTTGGATTTGGGATGTTTGACTTGGACTTTTAAAGTTGAGTTTGTTTGACTTATGAAAGTTGACTTGATTTGACTTGATGTTTGTCTTTTTTATGGATGTGATATTTGAATTTTGATGGATTTAGTTTTATTTGAAATGTTTAAGGTTTGCAATCGATACAGACCTTGACAAAAATCAAACAAAATTATGAAAATGACAAGCATTATGCTTAGTATAAAATTTTTGTAACTCAACTAACATCCCATCGATATACTCTTGTAAAGTGGTAACTATGTTGGTCTCCCAACCTTCACTCTACATCTATATGTGGTGAGTAATATTTGGGGATGTTGTCTCCCATAAACTGATATTCTTTGGTTGTAGAAGGGTCCTAGGCTAGGCATAAATAAGGATTTAAAGGTCCATTCCCTATATAACTCAAGTATGATGGGGCCCAAGTCCATGGAAGAGGAAAATTAATGGGATATGCAAGATACTTTAGTCCCTTTTCAACCACTCCATTTTTATGACTTCAATGGAGTGCTACTAGAAAATTATTCCTAAAGGGGTGTTGTCTAGGGCCTTTGTATTGGATCATGAATTCCTTCACATCACATTGCACTTAAAACATGTAGTCACTTGGTTATTAATGAAATATACTCACTCAATTTATATACACCATCATAAAATGGGGTTGGTCTAAACATTTGGGATTGCAATTTTAATCACATAACCCTAACTACCCACACTTGGTGATCAAATTTTAAGTTGTGTAACCAAAATAAAAGAGACTCGTGCTATTTATGATTCCCAAGATCACACGAGAATGCAAGGGTAGAGAATACATAGCATCCATCTTGGATAAAATTAATAAATCTACATTTTTTTCTATTTCCATTAATCATGTTAAGATGCAAAAGGAAGAACATACATAGTTTTATATTTCACAAGTACACACACAATCAAACAAAATAGAAAGAGCAAACAAGTTTTTCTATACCTAAATATAAATGTATATTCAAAGCCCAAAAATAATTATAAGATTTATTTGGTTTATTTTAATGATTTATCAAGAGAAAACCTACAAAAATTAGATTAGGAGTTTGTTTAGTATAACTTTGAAAAGCATAAAAACCTACACAAATTTGTTAGATCATAAACTGCTAACAATTTCATCAAAATTAGATTGATTTCATTGGAACATAGGATGATTTAACCAAAATAGAGATAATTATACCACTCTACAAACATACACTATCAAAAAAATAGAGATAATTTCCTTGAAATTAGAAAAAAAATATGGGAACTTAAGATTATTCAACTAACCTGTAAACATATACTCTAAGAAAAACAATAACAATTCCACTGAAATATAAAGGATTCCACCAAAATATAGGATGATTCTAATAATATGTCAATATATACTATAATAAATAAAAATTATTCCTTGAAAATATAAATCATTTTATCAAAATGTAGATGATCTTCCAATCTAAAAACATATACTGTCAGAAAATAGAGATGATTCCATTGAAACTAGAATTATTCTGTTGAAGTTCAGGATGATTATACCACTTTGAAAAAACATAGACAAAAATGATTTTAATAAATTATAGTATATTTCTACTGAAAAACTCCTATGTTGTTAATTTTTTAAATGGGGATTTTGACCAACTACAATTCCACCAATTAATAAGTCTATTCTGCTATTTTCATAGATGATTCTGCTAATTCACATGATAATTCCACTAGGGAAATTTTAATAATTTTTAGGGAATTTTGGAGAAATGTTAACTAAAATAATGCAAAATAGTTTGATATTCAGGCTTAAGATACTTCAAGGGGATTGTGGGGTGTGAATGGTCCCACTAAACATGCCATGTGTAACATCATGAAACAAATATTAGTATTTTGTTAGCATAAATCAAAACAAAATTGAATTGTCTAAATATTCTAATCATGTGTCCTTGGATTGAGCAAGATAAAAGGAATGGTGAAAATAAACACATGATTACCTTCACTTACCAAAAATAACCTTGTTTCTCCTCTTTTTGATTAGATTTTCTTTTAAGTGATTTAGTTGTAATTCTTAGTGGATGCACATTATTGAATGGAGAAAATAAACCCACTGCAAATGGATGATTTGGATAGATAGTTCTTGGATTTTTTTAATATTATCTCTCAAAAATGGTATAGCTTCATTATGTTATCAATACTTTTGAGAATAGATAAGAATCCCCCTATTTATAGATTTAGTTGATTGATGAGAGCCATTGATATTGGTTGGAAATCAATGGTGGAGGATTGGTCCTCCTCCTCATTAGTGAGGATGATTAATTGTGTAATAATATGAAATTATGAAGTCTTGGAGTGCATAAGATTATGTTATAGATATTTCTTGCACACTTGACTATTCTCATTTAATTTACCTTAGAAAAGGGGGATGGTATCATTATATAAGGATTTATTAGATTTATGAATGCAGATAAATATGAATTTCAAAAGGGTATGAAATTTGTCATTATGGAAAGATTGTTTAATTAATTTGGATTAATTACCTAATAAAGGAAGTGATTTTTATGGGATTAAAGATGTTTCAAGAAGAAATTATTAATTGATCAGGGGATGAATAGTGGTTATAATAGGGATGTTAGTGTAGATAGAAGACTGAATTAGATAATTGAAGGATAATGTTAGTGCGGAATTATAAAATAAATAGGAAGTATTTAAACTATCTATATGGTGACTTTGGATTCAACACATTCACATAGTTCCTTCCATAGTTCCTAGGTGTTTAAAGTATATCTATGTTAATGATGTCATCATAGTTTAGGTATCCCATATGAGTACCCCATATATATATATATATATATATATATATATATATATATATATATATATATATATATATATATATATATAGTTCCTATACATAAGTCTTCAATTAATCCACCTAAAAAGGTGCAACCTACTCAAAGATTTCCATAGCATGTCTATACCCTTCCATGGGGGCCTATCCTTAAAATGCCACTTCAACATAGATTTGTTACAGATTCTATAGAACCTCTCTCTACTCGTACCCATCTAAGATTGATATTATATGTCACTAAGGGTACCTCACATAATACACCAACACTTGATTCATAAACTCCATGATGGGTTCTAAAAATCCCTAGAGTTTATCATACTCAATAACAAGCACAATATACTACATATCATCAATATGAAAATCATATCTATGGTATAGAGATTAATAAATATCCATCCTCTCCATTCAATTTATATAAATCACCACAGTATTTCCCTTTCTATTCTCAAAATATTATCATTCCAAATTTTAGACACAAGGTCGGTTACTTGTGATTCCCATGTAGGATTCATCGGTTAGTATCCTTATTTCCATTTTTATTATAAATTTAAATATTTATGAAAATATACCCAAAAAATAGATATTTAAAAAAAATTGAGACCTATGAATGATTATGTTTAATTAATTTGATTTAGTTAATGTGTGCATAGTATTTAGTACTTATTTCTATCTAGTTTTCATATCATATATTCTTTACAATTGTACATGAATGAGTGTAGAGCATATAGGTTTGCACTCTCATATCCAACTATAGGTTATTTCATTATCTTAGATGTAGGAATAACATTAAAATAATATCACCCTTTTTAGCCAATAGCACATTCTGTTATTTTCATATTCCATTTCTATTTTCCTCGTGAGAACATGTTATAATTTATTATATTTAGACAACACATGAGCCTTCTATAGCTTGTATATACATCAGCAAGCTCATTAGGGGCATCTTAAACACAAGTTTTATCCTTGTTTGGATATCCATTATTTTTCATATCTCAATTCTTTGAAAGGAATAAAATATATCGATATTTCTAGCTTAATAACACACTAATATCTTACTAGTTACCTATCTTAATGAATCTACTAGTGTTACAAATTTCTTATGTGGATCAATTACACTTATTCATCCATGTTTTTCCTGTTTGCTTTCTTGCTTCATATTTTATGTGTATTCTCATGTTGGCTTAAGTAAATATGAACATGTCCTTATGTTTGGCTCTAAGCCTTCATTGTATGTTTCTTTGTATGTGAGTGACATTTGAACTTGTCTCTTGTATGTGGCCCCTTGGTCATCTATTGTGTGTTTTGTGTTTACTCATTTTTTTATGTGTCATGGCCATGACACTTATTTGCTTGGTTTTATATGTCATACTAGACATCATGCATCCCCTTATCCCTTTCAATGAGATGGTGGTTATAATGCATCCCTCCTTAAGTTTCTCTATTTCAACTTTCCATACTAAATTTAGATCACTTGTCCACATTATTAAATGTTAACATCTATTTTGACAATGTCACTATGTATGCTTATTTTTACATGCATCTCAAATTACTATTTTTCTTTTTTTATCTATATGATGATGTCATGCTCCTCCATGGTATCACTACTACTTAAATTTACATATTTTACATAAAATATATCACATAACATTTTATTTTATGTTAATTTATTATGCAGGCTCAATAACTCACCTCAAAATATGGGGCATACATAGTGTTTTATCTTAGAGACTAATACCCTATAATATAGCTCACAAACATAATTTTGTAGACTTCACATAGTGGATCATAATATATATTCAACAAGCATCCATAAATTAGTTACAAATAGTAGTGTTCCACTTATATAGGAGGGCACCCTTTTTTATCCAAACAAGGTGTTGTATTCTTAGGGTCTTAGGAAACACAAATTAGTTTACAATAAGTTTTACAGTCTCAATTACCAGAACATATTCAGGTTTGTCTCATGTTTTCTTAGCTTTGTGGCATGATGTATGACATGTGTTTTAGGTTAGTACATAGGTGGTTACCTAGAATGTTAGTTTCTATTACTCAATCTCATACTCCATATACACCATATATTATAGCTGGGACATGTGCATAGCATATGAATTCTTCCTTTGTAAAAATCTCACTAGTTTTGTAAATGGAATGACAATGGTTGTAATTCTCCAAGTTGTATACACCAAACCTAGAATATACTAAATTTTTACCCTAGTTTTGCACCATAAATGAACCTTATTCCAACCATAGTGGTTGTTTCACCTTTTTGCACCAATTTTGCACAAATTTTTGCTCCATAACAATATATTAGAATTCATAAAGAGATTCCAAACTACTTTATTACTTTATGTATGCAATGACGGATTCAATGTTGTGAAATAATGTCAAGTAATAAATTACGAGATTATTCGTGCATACCATTTTGATTCATTCTATATTACTTTGTCGTCTTCTATGATTTACATTGATGTCTTCATATTTCTCATAAAAATGTAATAAAATTAGGATAATAAATATAATAAAGTGTGTAGGTACATATAATATTTTTTTAATTGAAAAACAAAGTAGATAAATTGTAAAAGAAAATGTTTTTCATGGTAGAATATAGTAAATATTAGTAAAAGTACCTTTTTGTATCAATTTTATATTTCTAAATTGAATTATCCTTCATGTGCATTAAAAATGGCCAAGCAAATAAAGTTATGATCACTCCAGTAGAAATATACTTTAAAAATGTGATCTTTTTGTATTTGTATCTTTGACCATATGTGATCAATAATTGGTGTTGATAATGTAATTTGCCTTTGCACTAAAAAATGCATATTGTGGTCTTCAAGTATTTGTTCATTTTTATTTTGCTTTTTAATGTCAATGTTGAAATCCCCTAATATATAATTATTTTTTATTTCATCTATGTCTGATAATGCAACATTATTAATAGATATTTATCTAAAATAATAGAATTGGTGTTGAATATAAATTTACTTTTATAATTTCATGATTATTGTTAATAATTGTCACTGATATTGCTTAAATGTTACTTCTCTTGTATTGCATTGTTTTGTAAATTTGTATGTGTCTTTTTATGCAAATCATGATTCCATGTACATGAAACATTTAAACATAATTAAAATATTCTAATAAATTTTCTAATGTCATAGTTGCAATGTGTGTTTCTTGCATACATAATATATCAGAGTGCATCATGTCATAGTCATTGAACACATATTCCATGTTGGCTCGTAAGCTTCTTATATTCAAGGATGAGATAAGAATATGATTATTTGCAATCATATCATTTATATTTTTTTCATTTTATATTTTGAATCTATTTGTAGGCATAAAATATCACTTTTTATCTTTTATTTTACCTTCAAATTTTTCATTGTTAATGGAGCCAATAAGTATAATGACTCAATGTCTCATACAAATGACATTGTTGTGTATGTTAACCCATGATGTGTCACTTTGGAAGGGTCAAATTCAAGGTCATACATTGTCAAGCCTTGTGATCTATGTATTCTTATTTCACATGTAACTTGTATTGGAAATTATTTTTGAATTGTTTGAGAATGTTTGTTGCATGTCTTTGGTATAGGATTATCAACATGTAAAATCAGGTCTAGTCATCTTCAATAGAGTTATGATGTAAGTGAGCTAATTTTATAAATTAGTGTTTTCAAAAATGTGGATCATTGAATTTGATCCATAGAATTTCTATATGATTTTAAATCGTGTATGATTTGAATATTCCATATAATCCATTGACCAATCCATCTTTGACATCATAAATTCTAGCATAGATTTTGACCAATTTATCAAGTTTCAATATAATATTAGGAGGAAGTGTGAATGAATGATGGTATTATTTTTTTATCTATATATTTTTTTTGTTTTTTTCATTACATGAATGATGATATTATTTCCTGGAACAATAGACAACATTCTAGCATTGTGTTTTTTAACATTATTTTTTCTATAAAAGACATATGGAAATTCTAGATTGTTTAGTACTAGGCACAAATAATTTTTATTAATATAGTGTATGTCATCATGTATTTGAGATGTTGTGTCAAAATGATTAATAACTTCTATAAATTTTTTGTTGTTTTGTCACATTATTGTTTACAATTGGTAAATTTTCACATTATGTTTCCAAAAGTTATATGGAATGATTTCATTATTTATTTCTTGATATTCATATATTAGAGAATCATTTATAGGTTGCACTTGATAAAAGTATTCACAAAAAATCATATCTACATATCCAAAATAGGTTGTAAGAATGTTCATTATATCTCATACTTTTTAATCTATTGAATACAAGAATCTTGATCCTACTAATGATATTTAATCTATAAAAATGAATCATAGTTTATGGTAGTGATTTGATAGTTTGTCAAGCATTTCATAAGTAAGTGGAATAAATTCTTATTTTTTAAAAGGTAGAAGAAATGTAGAGTGTAGATTTACTCCACTAGCATTGTATGCTTTTTTTTCATTATATGCTAGTACTAATCCTTTTGGCATAAGTGGATCATTATCTATGAAGTTATTATATAAATGAGCCAATGTTTCATATATGACTTTTGTTGTAAATTTTTTCACCGTGTCAATACCTCTTTTTAAAATAAATATATTGGTTTTGATGTATTGATTTATATTTTCATTATTACATATTTTACAGTTGTGTGTTGTTCTTTGTTAAATGATCTCTTTATTTTGTATTAGTCAACATTGTCAGATATAAATGGGTGCCTACTTATTTCAAATGATTTCACATTATATTTTTTTGTCTATGTCTCAGAAAAAGTGTAAATCAGATTTCAAATCATAGTTTTTGTGAGTACTTTTATTTTTTATTGGGTTAAAATTTGTTATTTCAATGGTATTATTTTCAAGTTGATTGAAGTCAACAAATTCATCTATGTTTCCCCAAGTACATTTTATGTCATAGGTGAATTTCATTTCATTTTGTTTGACAATATTTTCATGGAATGTGTATGCAAATCTCCATGTTTGGATTCCATCTTTTAGACTATTTTCATTTTCCATCAAAGGAATATATAACAATAGTTTTTATCCAAAATAATTTTTAATGTCAAGGTTTTTATTGTATTTGATGTATCGAATAACATGAGATTTATTTTTACTTTATATTTTCCTTCCATTTTTTTGGTACTCAAAAACAAAATCTGAAAATTAAATGTTTTGTAATGATTGTGTTCATTGAGTATAGTAGTCTATTAGAGATTTACACATTACATCTCATATTGATCAGGTTCATGGATAAAAAGTGATAGAGGTTCTATGAATAAGGTGTGTTCTTATAATGTAATTTTGTTTATGAATATGCATTTCCTTTAATAATTATTCAAAGGAAATGACAAAACTATGTTTATGGCTTATTGATCAAACATTTTTTTATCTATTAAGCAATATATTTCCAAGGTTTTATATCATTTGAATAGCATCTATATTTGTGGATTGATGTTGTTTTAAAATTATTTCAAATGTATTTGTTATTGGCATATCATTTTTTATCATATAAGAGTTACAATAAGATGTTGTAGCATAAGCATTAAGTACAAAATATGCATCTATATTTGTTTTCCATAGATGTCACCTTTTTATTGAAAAATTATTAGTCCATGCTTGTGATGGTTTTCATTTTGATAAAATTATTGGATTTTTAAGTGTTATTTGTATTGATTGTATGTAGTCACTTTCTTTCATTTATAATTATACCAAAAACATGTTGAACGTGATAGAGGTTTCATACTGTTTAATTTCTAAATTAGTATAAATATGTATTGAATTTTGTATCACTAACTTCTTATTATTTTCACATGACTCAAGGATAATTATTCTTCTCATTGGGGGAACTGGTAAATTATATCTACATTATGATTTTGGCTTTTTCTTATAGCTCTTTATATGGTGGTTTTCATGTATCTTTGCTATGTTTGAATCAAGGGTGCTTGTGTCATAAATTGTATAGTTATCTACAAACCTTGTCATCTCAAAATTATTATTCCTTCTATAGATTGGTTCAATTTTTATTCATAACATGAAATATGCATGTTTATTTTCTCAATTTTGTAATTCTATAATGGAGAAATAATCTTGTATTGGTCAAAATAAAGAATCATCTTTTTATATCATTTTTAGCAATGACTTGATTCTATGTATGTAGTATCGATTACATGTGACTAGATCTTTTGTGACCAAGTAACTATGATCAAATTCATTAAATATATTAGTTCCTTTTACACTTTTTTTGTTGATGTCTAACATGTAATTTCATTAATGCATTTGTAAGTGGTTCCCAATGGTGGTTAGCACTTGAAAATGTAACAAAAAATGTTGGTGGTCCTAATTGGCAAATCATTACAAATGTGGTTTTCCTTAGTTGTTTTAAGTAATATGGTGATATTCATATTTTTAGAAAATCAATATATCCAGTATCTAATTTCAATAATTTTTCTAAATTCAGCCTATACTAAACATCTTTTGCTAAAAGCTTTCTTCCTTTTAGTTGCTTTTTTATAATTCTTATCCATATTGTTGCAACTACTTGGTCTATGATAATTTTCATTGCTTTGAAAAATAGATTTGTAATATGATATGCAAAATCACGATTCTCATGTTTTAATTCTCATTGTAATTTTAGTGTATGAAAATTTATTTTTTATGTTCTAATTTTGAGGCTCACTATAAAACAGTGTTAGAAAATTCATTTCTTTGGCATACTTATCTTTAAAAATTCCATGCGGTTGTTGATATTCAGATGGTGCAACTTGGATCATATTATATTATAAATCATGAATACATGTTGATTCTATAAATCTATTTACCATGGGGCAATAAGGAATTTTTTCCTCATGTTCACTGCTTGCTTCACTATTTTTTGATAATTCACTAATGTATTAATTCACTTTTTCATTATTATGTAATAGTTGTTTCCAATTTTTTTTATTCTAACATTTCAAGATTGATACAATTTCTTATGACATAATTGATTTAGTGTGCGACTTGTGTTTGTTTCAAAAAAATGTTATGTTATAACTATTTTTAGGTTGTAAATAATTGTAATATGTGTTTTACTATACTTGTAGTATTACTTGACCAAAGCTGAGTTTTTGCATTTAGTAATATTGACATCCACTCCAAGTAAAAGTCACCTCTTTGAGTTTCACCTTCATTGAATTGCATTGACAAGTTTACAATATATGCTTGCCAATTTGAAATATTACTTGTGGTTTATATTAAATTGGCTCATAACTTTGTTTGTAGATAACATAATGAATTTTTATTTTGACATAATATTTCATTACAAAAATATTGTGCAAGATAGCGACGTAGACATTATATATTGAATTTAAAATTTGTTAATTGATAAATAAAATGGAATAATATTTCACCATAATTAAATGTGTTCAAGTTAATCGTAAAAAATACATTAACTTCCATTTTTTCTAAAATATTTGTCCAATATGACTCAAGATTTGTGCACAAATTAAACAATTGAATGTGTTGACTAGATAGTGTATTTATTTATTTTTCAATATAAAGGGTCGTAATGGCCAAAAATAGGATTTGTGCCATAAAATAGATCAAGTATGTAAGCTTTTAACATTAGTCATTGAATCGAAGGTAATTATTTTTTCTTATCAAAGAACAAATGCATATTAGTATATTTAACCATTTATCTAGTAAATGTAAACAAACATTGTCTCCCCACAATCCAATTTCATTTCCAAAAGATGTATGTGTTGTAGATAATCACATCCTATAAAAATATGTTTGAGTGTCATGTATTCCATGCAATATATGTATTTCATCAAGATGTAACTCTAGTTTGTATTATTTAATTATAATAGGATCACTAGTATGTAGACAATTTAATAAATGGTCAATAATGTCATTTCTCAATTCCAAAAGGTGTATATTGAAAATACAATAGCATGTGAAATGTGTCAAATATTCAATCTCCAACATTGTACTTAAATTATTGACCTCTAAAAAGATAGTATTTAGCCAAAGCATCATTAATTTTACTATATTGTGGTTCTATTTTTTTTTTATATTGCTCTACAACTATTGGTTTATTCAATGCTTCATTATATTTTGTTTTATTTTTTGTAATATTCAAATCCATTTATTTTATGGATCAAAAAAATTATAGATATATTTTAATGTATATATATTTTCTTAGTAACATACTAACTTTATTTATAGTGAAATACAAAATTTGTGAAGCCCTACAAATAAAAAAATATAAATTAGTTCATATAATTTAATTACAATAGTCACACTACTATATATAAAATTTAAGAAATTATCAATAATGTAATTTCTTGATTTTTAAGGTGTGTATTCCAAATGCAATATTACATTTTATGAACCAAGATACCCATAGATATATGTAAATTACATACCATAGGTTAGTGATGTACTATCTTGATTTGTAGTGAAATTTAAAACTTGTAAATCTATGTAAATAAAAAATATAAATTGAAAAAAAAGTTAAAATTTCAAATAAATTAGTTTTTAACCTAGTTTTTGAAAATCTATTCCAGTAAAATTAAGGATAAATAATTGTGTTCATTGGTGATTAGAGGTTTACTTATGGAATAAGTTCACATATAAAGGCAAATTTGAAGCTAACATCCTACTTTAATTTTGGAGAATCAATTCTAGTAAAAACAAAGATAAATAATTGTGTTCATTTATAAAGGCAAATCCAAATCAACTTAGAATGTTTGATTTTTAACATGTGTATTAGATCAATGGAGTTTTTTTTTTTTTAATTAGAAATTAGTTTCCTATTATGTTAGGAAAAAATACTCTCTATTATAATACTATTTTTTCTTAGCTCAATTATTTGATTGGAGTCCTTATAGTTCTATTAGAAGGCAAATGTTGTATCATTTATAAAAAGTGCTCATAATGTCAAATTAGAGTCGTATTAAGGGAAATATGGCCAATCGATGATGACCTAGAATGACTATTTTTCTTGTCATAACCCACATCTTGCCTTGTAGTGGAATTTTTCTTATTTTAGATGATCTAAATTCAGGTCCCACTTCCTTAGTTTGGTAATTTTATTTTTTCCATACATAGAAAGGGATCATAGTTGAAAATTTGAGTAGTTTTGAAGGAGTTATGACCTCATGAATTCTTTTGGAATACCATTTGAAAATAATTTTAAATTTATCATTTTTCAATCAAATTAATTTCTTCAACATCAAAGACTAAAAAAAGGGGATAATTTTCATAACTTAAATCCAAGTTAGAAAATTAAATGTTGCATATTGAAATTTGAAGAAAATTTCTAGATCTGATGTCCTAAAGGTTTTCATGTTCAACTTGTTTTTAAAAAAAGAGATCCATTGAATATGAGTTATATTATAGCATAAACCCCTTTCCAAATTAAAGTGTGATACACATAAAAAAGGAATTGTATGACAAATGTCACAAATGTAATAGGTTTCATAGGTCACGGATGCAATGGGTTTCATCACCAAAGTGTGTGTGTCTATATATATATATATATATATATATATATATATATATATATAGGTTATAAATGAAAAAGTGATCCTCGTGCAGAAAACCTAACAATCAAACACAACATAACTCAATTGCATTGAACTTTATTAACTCATAAAATCATCTACCTTATAGAGATGCTAATAATAACTTCAATAGAGTTAGAATCATCAACATAGCTAAAAATTATGTTTATGATAGATTGAAAGAGGAGAGGAAGCTTGATATTGCATTGGTTGATATTGAACACCTAATAAGGTATATGGAGAGGATGCATTTAAATTCTAAGTATCAGCAAGCATCCCACTTTTAATTCATAGGAAGCATAATAATAGGAACATCACATTTCACATCACAATGGTTTTGAAGGCATGCTCATCTTTAAAAAAATTAAGGTAATGGTGATGTTCATTTTAAAGAAAAAAGATTAAAATTCCCTATTGTTTTCCCTAAAAAGAACTCAAAGTTTTGTTTATCCTTGGATACTCTAAATGTATTTCATATGTTTAATATTGACCTACCCTTGGTCATGGGGGATGTATCCAAGGCCTGAAAGGAGAATGGTCTTCAAGCATTGAAATGGAAACACACCACTACTATATCAAAATGTAAAACCCCAATTTGATTTTGAAGGGATTTCTAGATATAAAATTCATTTTCTAGCTTATATATTTTACCTTTGACTATATGCCATATGTAAGGTATCTATATAATTAATGGATAGTTTAGCACCTAAATTAATTTATTTATTTTTTAATTTGTAAATGTTT
>JARHVA010002913.1:1952500-1970000 GCA_037957365.1 Torreya grandis | reverse complement strand
AATGACTTCACAATTGTAAATTGTCTTAATACTGCAAAGTATTTTGTTTTATAAAAATGTAGACATGTTGGCAACACTAAACCCACAACACTTTATTTTAATAGTGACCAATAGTGGGTAATTTGTCATCATTATTGTAAGATAGCATAAAATATTGAGATGGAGAGAATTAAGACTAACTAAACATATTTTGAAACTTTAAAGCCCATACAAATCCCTAACTATTAAATTTTTATAATTTGACATGAATCTACCATTAGCTTAAAGGTCTTATCATTAAGGTTCACATCATGAAGATATAGTGTTGCCAAATAAGAAACACCACCAAAATAAATAGACACATTTGTGAGACTGAAGTACTTGATACATAGAGATCTGAGATTTTGGAATGAAAAAGTGAAATGGGAACCCCTAAATTATTAGGTAGATGGTGATGGCACCCTTCAATACTCATCTCTCTCAAATATTGTAATCTCTCTATAGAACACATATAGAAGTATAACTATAATTCCAAATTTTATCTTTGTGCAAGGGAATATGCACTATAAAATATTTTGTTATCTTTTCGTGTTTATATTTCTCTCTCCTAAAATCTATTAGAATGTTTGACATCAATACTCATATCATGCATATTGATAATATGCTAATGAACCCAAATACTATCAACACAAGAAAATACCAATAGGAAAATATTTTGAAACATTAACCCATATTGATTCATATTGAATGATTCAAATAATTAAAAGCCATGCATAAATAAGTCTTAACTTAGAATTGAAGTTGACATACAAAATTCAAAACTTTAAAATTAAAAATAAAAAATAAAAAAAACTCAACTTATTATTTTTAACAACTTCTATTTTTAATAAGTTTCACATGCAAGAATTTGCAACTCTAAAAATCTTCAAAAATGAAAAAAACACTAAAATTAAACCTATCAAATGAATATCAACTAAATTTCAAGTCTAGTTACAAAAATATACAATTAGAAAAATTAGAAAAATACTAAAAATAATATTAAACTAAAATTTTAGAACCTTTGATGGTCACGTATAGCCTCCAAAAAATATCAAAAATGTCCATAACCAGACAGGTCGGGTTATGGACATACTAAATTTATGATATAGTCATTTCGACATGAAGATGGGCTCAAATGGAGTTATGGATCAAAAGTTATGGCCTTCAAAAGCTTGGCCTCTTTTTTTGCATCACATACAATAAAAAATCATGTACTTTTGTCAATGTCATAAACAAAGGACCCTTACATGTAGGTTGTAATTTATTTTTAGTTATTCTTTATATTTTTGTCTATGCTTGCATGGGTTTGAGTTATCCATAAAACTACAGATACGATTTCTATGAAGATAAGATTCTTAAAAGGCTAAAACATCAACAAGAGAGATCCCAATAGCATCTTATTTTAAGAGTGTATACCACTATACCTTGTCATAGACTCTATACTATTTATTCACTAGTTTATCACAACATTCATCCCCTTATAAACTAGATTTGTTCAATTCAATAGACATAACGAAGACGAATGCACACTCACACTCCATATGTAAGTCAAGGAATGAAGAAAGAGACAATAAAGAAGTAAAGGGGATGATGAAATTCAGATGGAGTTGGCTTCCAAATAGGTCAAGCAGAGCCATCAAAGACAAGTAGGGTATACTTAGAAGCTGTGGTGTGAACCTTATGAGTCGACCTGTTTTAAAAATGTGAAAAATACAGAAACATACTAAATCCAAAACAATTGACAAAGAATCAGATTATAAAACAAATTATTTATGTTATTTTATATGCAGTGGTCATACCATGTAAATCCTTCTTAACTCTATCTCTAAATAAACGTTGTATGACTAAGGATGATTTGTTTATTGTGTTGTTAAAATATTAAAATCTTTCGCACACAAATAAAAATATTTAACAACAATTGTGATTTTCTTGAACGAGTTGCACAAATTGTGGTCATAATTGTGAAATGTAAATATATAAATTTTATTTACATTAAGCTCTGATAAACCCACTCTAATAAGCCCACTCACTATATAATTGCAAATGATCATTCCATGTAATGGGTCAATGATTTTAACTCCACTAAATGCAATTAGAAATTTTTAGAAGGAATATTCAATAATAACACTCAAGTAGTATTCCATTATTTATATATGAAACTTTATACAAACTTTTACAATTATTAAAAAAACATATTTTAAATTTTTTCCATTAATTGAAAAGTGATTCCTCAAACCTTTCCTTGAAGAAACTAATAATGACTGAAATATATATATATATATATATATATATATATATATATATATATATATATATATATATATATATATATATATATATATATGTATGTATGTATGTATGTATGTATGTATGTATGTATGTATGTATGTATGTATGTATTCCCAAAAAAAATTATCATAAAAATATAAAATGACATGAAAATTAACATCCAAATCTTTCCTTCTTTTCAACAACTTAACACTTCTTTCCAAACCCAACACAAGGCAAGAGGATTGTGTTTGCCATTTTCTTTATCCACATTTTGACAAGACAATATGAGTGAAAAAAACTTGTATCTAACCAATTATCACAACTACTACAATTTTACCAGTGACTTTCACATTAAATTGACTAATAAATTACTATTTATTATTTCCATTATTATTGTTTCATCTGAGATTATGATTCATCACCTCATTTTCCACAATTACACACCGAAGAATAGTTGTTATTTTCGTCAATTTGGGCCATACATATAGGGAGAAAGAAAAAGAAAAAAACATACAGACGCTTCTATGGATTGAAGGTTACTAAATGAAATATTAAATAATTAAATGTTTGTGGGGTTTTATTCAAAGGATTGTCTATCTAAATTAAATATTTAGATCCATTAGGAAGCAGTTATAAGTGAGAAATTCAAGTCAGAGACGTGTGCAGTGCAGTGTATTAATTCGATAGATGTAGTGTATTAATCATTTGGCATGAAAATTATCATGTTGCTTTCTTTTTTCCTATGCACCATGACATGTCTTGCAATTGAGTCATTTGATGACGACGTTGTTTTGTTTTATTTTTCCCCATCATTGTCATTTATTTTCAATAGATGTGTCAACTCACAGATGTGTCACTTTTAGATTTACAATCACTTCAGTATCATTTGTGGGGTTGAGGTTGAGGGTATCATTTGGGTGGCTCTCATGATGGTAATTAATTTTCAATCAGACTCGATAGAGTTCCACATGAGCCCTCACCTTGCCTTGAGGATCCCACTTCCTATCTTCATCTTTGGTGAGATTGATGGAGTCTCTATGTGTGGACATGGCTTGGAGGGTGGGGGCTTGTATAATTGATGTGTATGGGTATGGGCAGTGTTACATGGAGAATTGGATGTGATTAACATAACTTATAGCATCTCATTATTATTGTATGGGATTTAGGTCATTTATTTTGAGATGGATGAAAATTACAGGGTCGATACATAAAGATGGGTATAAGAAAGAGAACATTTTTAAAATTTATGATTTAATTAGTAGTTGTCTTAAAGTTACAAGTTATAAGGTAATTTTTTGATTGAGTAAAGTGGGAAATTGTAAAGTAAAAGAGTATAAATTGGTAGTTGTACCTCACTCAAAACACATGGTTATTGATTCCATCTCATCTATAAAGAGTTAAGTAACAATAATCTTATATTTTTGGTAGAGATGATGGAAAATAAGGTTGTTTTTTCATATGACATGGTAATGAATTCCGCAAGGAAGAGACATTTCATTTCATGGTGAACTTGAAAAATAGCCAAGTAGTGAGTTGGGTGATAATAATACATGTTAATATATTATTACATTGATAAGGCCTTCCTACAGTGGCATCTAGAGATTGGGGAGCTGTAATGGCATGAGTGTGTTCACTTTTAATTAATTTATAGCAGGCACATCAAAAAAACTATTGTAACTAAAATTTATAGCTGACACATTAAAAAATTATAAAATAGACACGATGTTTGAAAAAACTAATTGTATAAATGCAAATAAAATTATAGGGTGGATGCATAAAGATGGGGTACAAGAAAGAGGATATTCTTAAAATCTATGATTTAATTAGTAGTTATTTTAAAAGTACAAGTTATGTTAGAAGGTAATTTTTTATTTCAATAAAGTGGGATTTTGTAAAGTAAAAAAGTGTAAATTGGTAGTTGTACTTCACTTGAAACATATCACCATTGATTCTATCTCATATTTTGTGTACAAGGGTTAAGTAACAATAATCTTATATTTTTAGTGGAGATGATGGTGGAAAATGAAATTATTTTAAATGAGATTTATGCTCAAACATAATACACTTGCTAATACAATAATGAATTAATAAATACCATGTGTTGATATCTATTACATTATAATTCTACCTTTATATTTATAAAAATAGAGTATATATACTATTAAAAAGAGACTATGACTCGATATTTTCATGACATTTCATCTTCAATATGAAAAGGACTGTTAAACTTTCTTGTGCTTCGATATTTTACATTAGATCATGATTTATACAAAATACATTATGTCATACACTTGTCACCTAGTTATATAATAATATTATGTATGAAACTTATGCTTCTCATCTCCCTACTAACATTAATTTAGTTGCACAACTACCTAGGTCTCAAAAACATCTTCCCATGACAAAAATACAGTCTCCAAACTCCACTATATACTCAAAATATCATTATTTGAGAACACATTTTTTATGCAAGAAGAAATACTTCACTATGAGATTTAAATGGATGTAAATTTTAAGGTTAATCATTTTAATTAACATTTCACTCTAGGGCCACTACCCCTGGTTGAAATTGTAGATTAAATATATTAGCATATGTATGACTACTATAGATATCTTAAATTTATCTTATTTAAAAATTGTCAATAAGTATCAATATCGAGTCTCTTATTTTAGATTTGTCACTTAGAATTTCTCATTGAAGTGTTCCATATTGATTAATAACTTCATCACCGTTTCCACAAAATTCTCATTGAATCAGATAATATATGGCATAATATCATTGCACCAATGCATTAAATTCAAAAAATAAAAAAGGGGCTCTAAGTATAATTCTATGTCTAAGATATATAAATTTTTGACCGCAATCTCCAATAAGAATAAAAAATATTATATGATACTCAAACAAAACTGAAATTTAAGATCTTCTATTTTAATTGACATCTCACACTATTACACTCCAACACCAACCTCAATTACCATTATAAATCATGTTAATGGGCATAATTAATTCTACTACCCTAATCCTATTTTAGACACATAATTTCTATAAAATAATGCACACACAAAAGGAATAATAAGAGAACAAATACATAATAAATTTGAATGATTAAAATTTATGTATAACATGTAAAGTGTAAAATTTTCCTTAATTTGGGTCTCATGCCCATTATGTGTTAAAGAGGCTTGCCTAAAAATTTAATATTTTACCATAAAAATGCATCAATAATACTAATATTAATATATAAAAATAACAATATACAATATGGTTACAATAATAAGGTGGTTTATAAAAATTCATATCCCACTTTCCTTGCTAGAGGAAAAATCTAATTCAAAAACATGAAGCACTAGCAAAACATGACATAACAAAGTTACCCAAAAAAACACAAATTATAAATAGAAAAAAAACTCAATAATTTTCAAAGAATGTAAGGTATTATTAGAGGTACAATAGCTGAGAAAGGGGGTAAATCAATGAACCCAAATATTTCAATTTGAATTCCAATTTGTTTAAACTATTAAACAACTAGCATATATCAACTTGATCAAGCGATATTAACAAAAGAGTTCAATCATTCAATGCATACACAAGATCAAACACACAACACATAGTTCCTATGGGAAAGCCTCATAAGGAATAAAACCCACTCTCAAGCTTGCAACACATGGATTACTTATCCTATAAGAGTTTAAAAACAAGAGATTAGTCAAGTCCTTATGACCAAGATTTAGTGAAACATCAATTTCACAAGGAGAACCTAACCCTAAGATGATTAACTCCTTTTTACCACCTTTTGGTCAAGTCTTTCTGACCAACAACCTTGATCAAGTCCTTCTAACCTAGGGCCTTTACTAAAAAACCTATTTCAGAAGGAGAATCTACCCCTAAGGAAGATCAAGTCCTTCTAACCTCCTATGAAATGAACACCTCCACCTTAGAACTAATGTATTCAACAGTGAATGATGGATATCTAATTTTATAACCCCTACACAAACTGTCTCTCTATCTCATATAGTCCTCTCACATAAGCATGCCACAAACTCTCTCCTTCACTCAAATTATCCTCATATTCACACTCAAACCTCTTCGCATATCCTCAAACTGTGAGAGCACTATTATAACATCAAAAATATGACCTACATGTCATACATACAATAAAATAACTATTCTTCTCATTAACTCATTCAACATTCACACTACCTATCCTCTCTTCTTCAATTCAATGCTCACTCTACACCCACAAACCTAGAAACCATCTCCTTTGGTTTCACTATATATAGAGTCTTCATGATAAACAACTTATTGGTTAGCCATTAGACTTACCTTAAGCCTTAATGATTCTCTCACATCAAGACATAACTCAAAAACAATCTTCATAGGTCAGCCATAGCATCTATGGGTCACTCGTAAGCAGCTACACCTTTCAATTAGACCCTTGTAGCCCTTATAGGTCTCATGAAAACTTATTCACCCATTTAGCACTTCATCAAGAAAAATAAGAACATAGGACCACTTTCAAATGCATAGGTCCACTCCATATGACTCTTTTGGCTTCCTTATATGATCACAATCAACTCTACTCACCTCTGCATATGATCAATCTGCTCAAACACTGACCTATTGCATAAGAACATCATGAAAAAAAACACAATCAACTTCTAAACCTTTGTTCATATAGAATATCAATTGGTCAAACCTCCAAATACCATACACATCATCCATAAAGATTCCAAAATAATTTTCAATAGCTAGGACATCATAAATAATCTGAACATCATCAAAACAATCACAAATATCCTTCTCGAGTTACTTATAAAACATACATGAAAACACAATCAACTTTGAACCTCCATAACTTTGAATATACACATTTTTAGACCTTAAAATCTATATTTATAAATGTGCCTTGGATTCCTATATGAATTCACTTTTTACATCATGAGCAAATTCTACCTGTATCAAAAGATATGGCCCAAAAAGCAAACATTATTCTTTCCTTTGTTAAATTCAATTATTTGATTTCAAACAATCATAGCTAAACTTTGGTCACTAAAAATGCATCTTTTACCCTTGCATCTTATATTAAATATGCATCATCAATTTTCTTTGAACTTTAACTCATAGTGTGTCACTACCCAAACATTAAACTTCAAATAGTTGACCTCATCTCATGCAATCTTACAATATTGACCACATACAAACCATCGATCTTATTGTAAGGAGATTGGTTTATAATAGTGTTAAACAATTGTCACTTTGATCACATCAACTCTAAATGTATCACTAATATCTATTTATACAAATACCTAATTTTTATTAGATCTTATAATAAGCCTTATCTTTATCTTAGCTTTATGTTAAACTTTGAGCACTTATCCTTATCTCATTACTTCCTAACACCTTAGAACAAACACACTCCATTGATATTTTTTAAGGAGCTTGGTCTTTACCTAATTTAAGCACTAAACACTTTGACCTTTTTGACTTACTATTCACCATAGATTTAGGTGTACAAACTCTAGTGAACTATTGGATCTTCATCTGGTCCTAATCTTTAACATCATGCAAAAATGACTAGGTATGAGGACTATTGCAATCTACCTAGAAGGATAACTTTGCACAGATATATCTTTTGTGGTGATCAAACTCATGTTCTCAAATTTTCAACATATGATCTTACTTCATAGGGGAATCCAACCATCTATTAAACTGATCTTGAAAACTTTGTACATGCAAGATATAACTCCATTAATATGCTCACTCATATTTTTTCTACCACACAACCATGTCAAAATAGTGCCTAGAAGGCCAACTTTATACATGTATGTCTTTTGATGTGCTTCATCGCATGACTTGAAATTTAGTGCATATGAACTAGGAAAAAAACTTAACAAACCCATATGATCATTTTCTCTTGAAAACTTCATGTATATGAAATATAATACCATAAAAATGTCTACTCAATGTTTCTTGCCACATTACAAATTTGGCTATGGGAAAACATTGTCAAACTACCTAGGAGCCCAACTTTGTACATGTATATATTACATTTCACTTTATTTCATGACTTGAAAATTAACAAATAGAAACTAGGCACAAATGTGATCACAACCATATGAGCAACTCCCCTTAACTCATCTATACATGGCAATCATGACATCAGTGAATTACCTACTCAGATTTTCTACCACTAGACCCAAAATGTCTAGATGAAAACAATTATCAACCAAATGAAATCCACTCATGCACACAAGCACTAAAATCATTTTTGGATTCTCATATGACACCTTTCACAACCTCAAATCACTATATTCATCCCTAAACATTTTTAGCCATGCAAAAGTAGAAGATCAACCAAGCCAACTTCAAGCATAGTAAGACACACATACTACACACTTTGTCAATTACTTAGACTCTCAAGACACTTCATCCACTCACTTGGATACCTCCATGACATCACCATGACATCATTAATAATTTTCTAACAATCTCTCATTTTTTCATTGATGTCAACACCCATCAACTAGCTCACCTTCCTTTTCTCTTCAAGTACACTCACCACAAGAACTTCCCCCTCCCTTTGACACAATGAAAAAGTGGGAACCAGCTAATCCTAAACACATGAAAATAATACTATTAGGATAAGACCATCTTAGAAAGATATTAAAAACCCCCTTACCTTGAGCCTACCCTTATTGCCTTGACAACTTACTCTTGCAATATGCCAATACTCTTTTTCAACCAAACACTGCAACTAATGAAGTAAGAACACAAAGAACTACTAAAATATGATGTAACTCATCAAGAAAAATTTTAGAGGAGCTACCCATAGAATATATAATCCATTGCACCTCTTGAGCATCTCCATACACCATGAAGAACCACCATACAGGCTTACTAGCCTTCTATCTCAAGCTACCACAAGGACCACCAATAGAACCTCATGCCACTCACTAACCAAAAAAAATTATCTAAACTAATCTAATAACTCTCCTTAAAATACTCATACTTTTCTCTTTTGGAGAAACTAAACACAAAACATTCTTCTTCTCACTAGGCTTGTATAGACTCCTTACAGCCCTACCTAGAACTTACAAATCCCATAACTTTTAGTAAACATACCTTAAAAACTTTAAAAAATTTATATATATCACTCTCATATTCCCCCTCAATCACACCAATTTTCATCACCTATATCATTCTATGCAACATACTTTCTCCACAAACCTACAAGCCAATTAGGTCTCCATCTTGATAAAAACATGAATAATTTGAAAAATAAAAAGCTTCAAATCTATGTGAAGATTGATTTGACAACCCATTCAACCCATTCAACCTATTAATAATCCTCAGACCTTAATTCACAAGTAAAAATACTTTTCTAATAGAACCCAAAACCCTAGAATCTCAAAATAAATAAAGTCAACACAACACCTTCTAGTCAATGCACACTCCTAAAACTTCTTGCACACTTGGAGACAGCCATTACACACTTATAGACCAAGATTTGATCTTCCACACCATTGGTAGTTTATACATCCTATAACACATTTTAGGCCTTCTTGCCCATAAGCAAAAATTAAGAAAATTAAGATTACTCGAAATCCTCCAATTTTTCTCCAACATACCTTTGGACCACAAAATCACCTATAACATGTTAGAATAAGGTTAATAGACCTTTTTATGCAAAAAAATCATCTTAACAAATAACAAATCCCCTTTTTCCACTTGAAACCTTTAATCTGACCCTGTAAACTAACTATATATAGCTATGACATCACTATAGCATATCTTCCACCTAGACATACCTATTCCAACTAAAGACATTCATATATAGCCTTCTGAAGAACACCATAGCAATAAATGCTTCTCTACTAAAAGGAGTCTCTTACAAATCATAGATAGAGACATCCTCTACACCATACTTCTCTAAAATAAAGTGAAGCCAAGAGTGGCCCACATCTCCTCAATAACCACTAGAATCCTCTTATTGCTATAAGATTTCTTGTTTTTGTTCTTCTTCTCAGTATGAACTATAATAACTAGTTCCTTTTCTAAATCACTCTCTTTCTCTTCTAATATTTAATTGATAACACATTGATCAACTATGGAATTTTGACATACCCTTTTATTACAAGAAATAACCTTGCAGTTCTGAACCTCATCATTAGGCACTGACAATTGGTGTTCTTTGCATGAAGCTTACTCAACAATAGTAGAATGTTCACTTAGATACATACATACCTCAGAACTAGCTTCAATCAGTACCTTGGTCTTCTCTTTAAGCTTGATCTCTTTATTCACAACATGAGCAAAAAATGAAAACCCTTAGCACTCTTTAACTTTTATAGCATTCTCCACTATAACAAATAAATTACTTAGACCTGCAAACTCATCATGACTCACACTTATAACCTTTGACTTCCATGAGTTAACTTGCCTTCTTCATTACACTCTAGGAGCCTAACTAAACCTATTATGTCTTGTAGGCCTTTGTTTGCAGAATCTAGCAATGTGACCTATCTGTTGATAATTGATGAACATTATACCTTTTGTAAGAAACCTATCTTGCCTTACCTTATTTGGATAATGTTTATAAAAATTTCCCTCATTAAAATAGTTGAATTATTTAACATTTTTCACTACTTTTTACTAATGACCCCCATCATATTTTCATATGAACTCATTTTTAATAGGTCTTTTGCATTCTCTAGCCCCATGACCAAATTGATTACATGTGTAATAGTAACCATTGAATCTTGCATACCTCATGACATTAGATTGTCTAATATGATTTGTCTTCAATCTATTTTCACCATCATTTCTTGAATGATTGGTGACCTTCAAGGGCTAAACCACCTTGCTCTCATTGACCCTCATGTCAACTTGAGAATCAACTTTAGACTCTTCATTAAAACCTAATCCAAATTTATCACTAGCAAACTTTTTACTATTTATAAGACTATCCAAATCATTAAAACTCTTATAAAACTTGAAAAATGATTTCACCTTACTTGTAGACTTCTCTAACTCATCTTTTAAAGACTTATTTTTAGAAACATACCTTGAACAGTCATCTTCTTTAGCTTTAAAGCTTGTAGACATGATTTCCAATTGACAACTGAGATGCTTGACTATATCTTCATGATCCTTAGTGTCTTAATTCATTATTGCCTCATATACACTAAATTTATCCTTAGTCTTTGATTTGAGACTTCATCTTCTTGTTAATATTCTTCTCAATCTTTAGTTCTTCAAGAGCATTTATCAATGTAGTCTCATAGTCTAGCTCATCTTCATCATCATCTGAATCACTCTAAGTTGACTCCTTTTGATGCAAGTAACTTCATTCCTTAACAATGAAGATGGATTCACCTTCAATATGACCATCATCTTCATTATCAAACTCTGAGTCACTATCTGCACTCTCATCTGATGAGTTTCAATCTTTATTAGTGTATAGACTCTTCTTGTTCTTGAAGTACTTCTTGTTGTCATACTTTTTGAAACCTTTCTTCTTATTATCAAACCTATATGTCTTATTATCTTCATCTTGGTATTCATAATGCTCTTCATCATCATTATTATTATAATTATGAGGGCACTTATTAACAAAATATCCTACCTCTCCATAATTGAAGCATTTGAAGGGTATTTTACCCTTATTACTTATCTGACTCTATTTTCAATTTTATTATAAAAAAATTAATTAGTTCATCCTCATCAATATAAAAAATGTCATCTTGCTTGGGTTTCTTACCTTGGAACTTTTTATTTGTATTTATTTTAGTCTTAAAAATTATTTCCTTCTTTGGTGGTATATCATTATTTACTCTCATCTCATATGCAGTAAGAGCACCATGTAAGTGATCCATCTTCAATTAAGTAAGATCATGAATTTCTTCTATAGCAAATACTTTTGGATCAAACCTGAGGGATAGAGACTTTAATACTTTTTGAAATGTAGTAGCCTCTTCAAGGTTATCTCCAAGACCTCTAATGATGTTCACAATATCATCAACTCTCTGTAGAAAGGATGCCACAGAATCTTCTTCCTTCATCTTGAGGCTTTTAAATTGCCTTTGTTGAGTCTTATACTTAGCAAGCTTGACCTTTGAATCTCCTTCCTAAATTATTTTCATTTTATATCATATATCTTTGGTAGATTTACAATAGATTACCTTGGTGAACTCAATCTTTGTAAGACCACAAGTGATGGCATTCATTTCCTTAAAATTATTCTCAAATAGCTTCTTATTTGTAGCACTAGATGGAGGAGTAGTAGGAGTAACATAATGATCCATAACATATTTCCATACATCAAAACCTAGGAACATAATGTATGTCCTCATCCCTACACTCTAAAAAGCATAATTGGATCCATTAAACATCATTGCTTGCTTAGTAGAGAAACTTATTTACATTTGATGACTACCCATATTATACCTTAGATCACCTTCAAGCTATCAAGCTTTTATCAAAGGACCTACTCTAGTACCAACTATTATAGGTACAATCAATGAGAGGGGGTGACTCAGTGAGCCCAGATATTTTAATTTTAATTCCAATCCTTTCAAACTATTAAATAATCAACATTTATCAACTTGATCAAGTAACATTAATAAGAGATCTCATTCATTCAATACATACACAAAATCAAACACATAATGCATAGTTCCTATGGGAAACCCTAATGAAGAATAAAACTCACTCTCAAACCTAAAACACATGGATTACTTGCCCTATAAGAGATTAAAATTAAGATACTAATCAAGTCTTTCTGACCAGGATTTAGTGAAACATCAATTTCATAAGGAGCACCATACCTAAGATGATTAAGTGCTTATGACCACCTTTTGGTCAAGTCCTTCTGATAAGAAACCTTGGTCAAGTCCTTTTGACATAAGGCCTTTAGTGAATCACCTATTTCACAAGGATCACCTACCCATAAGGAATATCAATTCCTTTTGACCTTTTATGAAATGAACACCTCCACCTTAAAGCTGATGTCTTCAATAGCTGATGATGGATTTTTAATTTTATAACCCCTACATAAACTCCATCTCTATTTCATATAGGGATCTCAAATAGGTATGACATAATCTCTCTCCTTATTCACTCAAACTATCCTCATATGCACACTCAGACCTATTCACATATCCTCAAACTACAAGAGCACTATATTGAAATCAAAAATATGACCTAAAAGTCATACACACAGTCAACAAACTATTATACTCATTAACTCATTCCACATGCACCCTACCTATCCTATTTTTTTCACTTCAAAGCCCACTCTACAGTCACAAGCCTAGAAACTATCTCCTTTGGTTTCACTATATATAGAGTCTTCATGATAAATATCTTCTCAGTTAGCCATTTGACTTACCTTAACCCTTAAGGTTTCTTTCACATCAAGACACGCTTAAAAAAAATCTTCATGATTTAGCCATAGCATTTATGGGTCACCCTTAAGAAGCTATACCTTTCAATTAGGCCCTTGTATCCCTTATAGGTCTTATGGAGACCTATTCACCCATTAAACACTTCATCAAGCAAAAAAAAGAACATAGGACCACTTCCAGATGCATAGCTCCAATCCACATGACCCCTTTGACTTCCTCAAATGATCACAGTCAACTCTTCTCACCTTTATGTATGATCAATCTGCTCAAACACTGA
The DNA here is from genome assembly GCA_037957365.1 of Torreya grandis. Taxonomy (NCBI): domain Eukaryota; kingdom Viridiplantae; phylum Streptophyta; class Pinopsida; order Cupressales; family Taxaceae; genus Torreya; species Torreya grandis. The sequence continues at coordinate 1,956,028 of JARHVA010002913.1, read as the reverse complement.
CTTGGTACATAGGAACATCATGAACAAACACAGTGAAATTCTAAGATTTTATTCATATAGAATATCCTTCTTGGGCTACTTGTAGAAAATACATGAAAACATAGTAAAATTTGAACCTCAATAACTTTGATTATAAACTCTTTCAAACCTTAAAATATATATTATCATATGTGCCTTGGAGTCCTCTCTCAATTCACTTTTTATATCATGAGCAATTTTCGCCTGTATCAAAAGGTATGGCCCAAAAACTAGACACTAGTCTTTCCTTTGTTAAATTCAAATCTTTGAATTCAAATGGTCATAGTTAAACTTCAGTCACTTAAAACACATCTCATGCTCTCTTATACTATATTAAATAAGTATCATAAATGTTATTCTAAATTTAACTCATAATGTGCCACTACTCAGATTTTAAACTTTAAATAGTTGACTTCATCTCATGAAATCTTGCAATCTTGACCACATACACACCATCCATCTTATTGTAAGGAGATCAATTTTTAACAATGCTAAATAGCTATCACATTGACTCAATACACACCATTGATATTTATTTGTATGAACACCCACTCATCACTAAATCTTAAAAGAAGCCTAATTTTTACCTTAACTTTAATTTAAATTTGGAACACTTGTCCTCATCTCATTGCTTCCTAACACCTTGGAATAAATGTGCTATGCTGATCTTTCTGTAAGGAACTCGATCTTTACCCAATTTAAGCATTGAACACTTTGACCCTTTTGAATTACTATGTACCATAGATCTATATTTATGAATTCCTACAAATCTTTGGATCTCCATCTATTCTTGATATTTAACATCATGATAAAATGACTAAGTATGGGGACTATTGTAATCTACCTAGAAGTCCAACTTTGTAAAAATATATCTTTTGTTGTGATCAAATGCATGTTCTCAAATTTATAGCATATGATATTCATTTATAGGGGAATACAACCAATTATCAAACTACTCTTGAAACCTTCATCCATGTGAGATATAACTCCATTAATCTACTCCCTCAAATTTTTTCTATCACAGAGCCAACTATGTTAAAAAACTATATGTAAGGCTAACTTTACACATGCATATCTTTTGATGCACTTCATTGCATGACTTAAAATTCAGCACATATCAATTAGGCATAAAAATGAACAAACTCATATGATCATTTTATCTTGAAACCTTCATGCATGAAAAATATAATACCATCAAAATGTCTACTCACCTTTTCTTGCCGCATTAAAAATTTAGTTAAGTATGGGAAAACACTGTCAAACTGCCTGGGAGCCTAAATTTACACATGCATATCTTATGTTGCACTTTGTCACATGATCTAAAATTTAGCACATAAAAACTAGGCATAAATGTGATGACAACCATATGAGAAACTCCCCCAATTCATCCACACATGGTAATGGTGACATCAGCAAATTGCCTACTCAGATTTTCTACCACTAGACCCAAAATGTCTAGATGAAAATAATGATCAACTAGATGAAATTCACTCATGCACACAATCACTTAAATCATTTTTGTCTTCTGATAGGACCCCTTACACAACCTCAAATCACCATGCTCATCCTTAAATATTATTAACCATGCCAAAATAGAAGATCAACCAAGCCAACATCAAACATACTAGGACAAATATATTGCACACTTTGTCATTATCACTTAGACTTTTAAGACATTTCATCTACTCACATGGACACCTCCATGATATCATTAACAATTCTCCAATAGGTATGTTTATCCCTATTGATATTTTCCACTACTCATATTAGAGATCCAAAGTAAAACTCTTTAGGTTTACCCCATAATGCAAAAATACTCTTTTCAGTATCTCATAATTGTTAATTTTTTGAACTAGATTCAATAGTATCTTTTATAGACATTGAAGATACATCTACCCCAATATCTTCATTGACTATTTTGGTGCCTTTCATATATTATGATGAAGCCATTACTACTTTGTCCTCAAATTTGGTACCTAAAACTATAAAAGTAGAGTCAACCCATCTTGAACTATCTCTTCTTCATTAAAATAATAATTACGGACTGTTCCCCTTACTTTCCAATTTTTTTAAATTCCTCTAATTCCCAAACTTTCTTCTTTTTCTTACCAGCTTCTTCAAAATCCTCTTTTTTAACCTTATTTTTAGCCATTACTCTTATAGAGAAATATTGAGCTAGATTTCCATGGGCATGGAAAATTAAGCACTAGAATGGAAGACTCTCATAGGCAACAATGTACTCAAACATGTCTCCTTATAGATATTTTAGATAAACCCTTTTAAGAAGGGGTTAACTCATATCCATTTGAACTCAAATTTTATCATAACCAAATATTTTTTTACTACATGTTTCATTTGAAATGCACATTATTTATATAATGGATTTACCAATATAATTAATAAATTATTATACCCACAAATTTATGGGGAGGTTAAATAGCCTTACCCAAAACTAGTGCAACTTTTGGATCTGCTTGCATGAAATCAAATATGGGGTTACTTAGTGTCATGAATATTCCTAATCTACTAAACAACCAAGGCCTTTGTTTGAATAATTGAGCTTATTCTTCTTCACAAATGATGACAACAATGAATAATTTAAACATAATGGATATCTACTTCTCTCTTTATTTTTCAATGCCCTAAAACCTAAAATTGTAAATCTTGTGCATATGGCCCTTGATCCATCAACCCAAAAATTAGTGCCAATTTTGTCAAGTTAGATATTTATTATACCATTTAATTATGGTTAAATTTAATAATATTTTATTCTTTAGTTTCAATGATGCAACCAAAATTCATCCAAATATCCCCATTCTTGCATTGTTGGCATACCCCTATAGACCAATGCTAATTAGATTATTTCCATGAGCAGTAGTATTTAAGTATTTTCATAATTAAATTTATAATATATTAATTTAATTTATGATTATACCCACCTCCCCTCAAAATTAAAAATTTCAATTCTTTAAAAATTACATTAATTTTTTATTATTATATTTTTAATGTGAGGAAATATAAATTTTATATTGTATTGTTTTTTCTAAACTAATATTTATTCATTCTAAATTATATAAGGAGAGGGCATTAGCCCATGAAAATAGAATCAAATCACCTATAAAATTCTAGTAATGGCTCAACACTTTTATAAATAAATAAACACGTTATCGTATCAAATAAAAAATTAAAAAGGATTTGCAACAATAAATTAAGACTTCCACCATTGCTTTATGATAAAGAACCAATATATTTTTATAGATAAATGTTATTCACAAAATATTTTCAAACCTAACCATATAAACTACCACAAAACATTATCTTTTTGGAAAGCAACGTACTAAAAATTTTGACCAAGAAGGCCCCAAAAAATCTATAAATGCAAGGTAACAAAAATGCCCAAAATTTACTCACACAACAAACCTATTATTAAATAATAAAACAGCTTTAATGGGTCTCACACAATAAACCCCTCAACATTCAATAAATCCAATTCATAATATTTCCTTCATC
>JARHVA010002913.1:1922500-1947500 GCA_037957365.1 Torreya grandis | reverse complement strand
ATCCCCTGATGTATGCTTAATATTAATTTATACATAAAGATGTAGAGTTTGGTGTGATGTATTTTTAATGTAGATGGATAGTGGCATCAATAATCAAGATTATATATGAGATATTAATTTATGGTAGGAAGTTTGATATTGTATTTAGAACCTCTATTAAAAAAATTATGCAGTTTAGGAGAGTAGATTGAAAGGTCTTTATGGTTGTGAATGCATATTTTTTATTTTGATTTGAGAGTATGAAAACTATCTTAATGTGCTAGTAAGCTTATTTTCATGTTTTTTGTTCTCTTTTTATGTGATAAATAGATGTGGGTTACTTTATTTATCTATTTTTCAATGCATTTCTTCTTTTTTTTTCTTTATGGGATCTATTTTTTAGTTTTGTATTTTGGCTTGCACATGTTAAAAGCATTTTGTTGTGATATTTTTCTCTTTTAATTTATTAGATGAAGTTAAATATTGTTTTGGAAGTAGCCATTGCCAAAAAAATTTAGTCCAAGAAAGAAGTTTCAATTAGTTTGAGCGTATGAAAACCATCTCATTGTGATGGTAAACTTATTTCCTTTGTCAACTTTGCTTTATTTCTAGGATGAAGAAATGTGGGTACCATTTTTAGTTATTTTTTAGTACATTTCATTCTTTTTCATTTCTGAGAGGAATTTTGATATTGGTTTGAATGCCTCTATTGGTGAAAATAATTGTAGCACAAGAAAACTAATTCAATTAGTTTATACATGTAAAAAACATATTGCTATGTAGTTAATTTTAAATTTTATGTCTTCTTTTCTCTTTAATTACAATAAAAGGTATGTGGATTAATTATTTGAGTTAGTTTTTATTACATATTATTTTTTTAATTTTATCAATGGTTACAATAGTCTGAATTTATATATGGGATATCAATTCTTGAGATGATTAATTTGCTCTTTTATTGCATTATAAGGATGTGGATTTGTTTTTTAATGTAGTTTTAATTACATATATTTCATTATTTCATTATTAGTTAGAAAAGTAGGATATCAATTTCCAAGAGGAATTTTACTATTGCATATTAAATCTATGAATATGTAATTTTTATTTTTATTTATAAATATTGAAAATATTATTTTTAATTTTTTTTTTTCACCTGTCTCAAAATAATATAAATAATTTAAACTTATATATGAAATATCCATTTTTAAATGGAAATTCAATATTGATTTGAATGCCTGTTTCTTTAATGAAAAGCACTTTTAGAGATTTTTGGCAATCACCTAATTTACAACTTTATTCATTAAATTAAACCTTTTAAATATGCAATTTTTTTGACTACTCTGTAATGGGCTTTTAAATGTCATGTGATATCAATTTATACAAATATTGACCTTCAATTATATACAACTACTTATTTCCTCCAACATGCATCTTTCTTACTTTTATAAATATTTTTTATTAAATAATAAAAATATACAATACTTATATATTAAAATAGATTTCTTTATCTTATAATTATTAAAAATATATAAAAAAATTCTTAAGAATCATTTCAATTATTTATATATACAATCCCACAAAAATTAACATCTAAATATAAAATCCCACAAAAACTAACATCCAAATCTTTCCTTCTTTTCAATAACTTAACCCAACACACGGCATTTTTATGCAGTTTGCCATTTTCTTTATCCACGTATTGACAAGACAATATGAGTGAAAGAAAAATTTGTATCTAACCAATTATCACAACTTTATCCCGCTACTACAATTTTACCAGTAACTTTCAGATTGAATTGAGTAATTGCCAAAATTGTGAGAAAAAAAAACTACTACTTATTTCCATTATTATCGTTTCATCTGAGATTATGCTTCATCAGCTCATTTTCCATAATTATACACAAAAGATGAGTGGTTTACGTCAATTTGGGCCATACTAGGTATATATACTTTCTGTATTCACCAAAATAATAATAATAATAAAATAATACAACAGATGCTTCTATAGATTGAAGGTTAGTAAATGAAATATTAAATAATTAATGTTTGTAAGGTGTTTTTTTCAAAGGATTGCGTATCTAAATTGAATAATTAGAGCCACTGGAAAGCAGTTATAAGTGAGAAATTCATTGTATGAACGAATCTTCGTGCGGGTGAAGCGTAAGCTCCCCAGTAGTCTGTCAACGTGTGGAGAGACAGAAATACATTGCAATCATTTGGCATGAAAATTCTCTTGTTGCTCTCATTTTTCTTATGCACCACGACATGCCTTGCAATTGAGTCATTTGACGTTGTCGTTTCTTTTCAATAGAATTTTTTTTAATGGCGCACGTTATGATGCCACCAAAACGTCTCATAATCAACTCACAGGTGTGTCACTTTCAAATTTACAATAACGTCAGTATCATTTGTAGGGTTGAGGTTGAGGGTATCATCTAGGTGGCTTTCATGATGGTAATTGATGTTCACTCATGTCCGATAGAGTTCCACATGAGCCCTCACCTTGCCCTGAGGATCCCACTCCCTATCTTCATCTTTGGTGAGATTGATGGAATCTCTACGTGTGGACATGGCTTGGAGGGGGGGGACTTGTATAATTGATGTGTATGGGTATGGGTATGGGCATGGGCATGGGCAGTGTGACATGAGAGAATTGAATGTGATTAGCATAACTTATAGTATCGCATTATAATTATATGGGAGTAAGGTCATTCACTTTGAGATGGATGAAAATTATATGGTGGATGCATAAGGATGGAGTATAAGAAATAGGACATTTTTTAAATCTATGATTTAATTAGGAGTTGTTTTAAAGGTGTAAGTTATGTTAGAAGGTAATTTTTTATTTTAGTGAAGTGGGATTTTGTAAAGTAAAAGAGTGTAAATTGGTAGTTGTATTTCACTCGAAACACACAGTTATTGAGTTTATTTTACATTTTGTGTACGAAGTGTTAAGTAACAATAATCTTATATTTTTAGTGGAGGTGGAAAATGAGGTTGTTTTTCATATGACATGGTAATGAATTGTATAAGGAAAAGACATGTTATTTCATGGTGAACTTAAGAAATGGCCGATTAGTGAGTTGGGTGACAATAATACATATTAATATATTATTACACTAATAAGGCCTTCCTATAGTTGCATCCGATAGATGGGGAGTTGTAATAGCATGAGTGTGTTCACTTTTATTTAAATTACCGTGGACACATCAGAAAATATATTACAATTAAAATTTACAGCCAACACATTAAAAAAATATAAAATAGACACGATGTTTGAAAAAAATAATTGTATAAATACAAACAAAATATATGAAATCAAATCAAACAAGAAAGAAACACACAAAGAAAAAAGTAAGGACAGTGGAAGAAAGCATAGGACATCAAGGAAATAAATAGTAGAGAAAAGTAAGAAAGGTAAAATGCTTAAATTCATCAACTTTGAATTGATTTTATCCACTTTGTAAATGTGATATTGTAATTGTAAATTTATTTGTATATGCTTGTTGTTTGTCTGCCCTAATTTAGTTTTTATTTGCTCATTATTTACCTACCTCGATTGGGTTGTCGTCAACACCCTCTCTCTATACCTTATATATTTATTATCTATATCTTCCTATGTCGATTCCTTGTAATGTGCCTCTAAATTAGGATAGTCAAATCATTGTGTTATGTGCTTCCCATAACATCTACTAGTGCTCTCAAGGATCAGAAGAAAATATCCATTTGATTTTTAGCATTTGATAGTTGAAGATACCTTCCCCATCATCATATTTATAGGGATTATAATTTTATTGTAATGGCTTTTGATTCCTCAACCACCTATTTTATTTTTCTGGTGGGTATAGTTAATAATCACTCAAATGTGAAAAGACATACAGTAGGATGTTAGATAATTATATATCTATTAGTGGATATTTATGATTTAGATTCTAATACATAGATTGAAATGGAAATGGATATGCAAAATGACTTCGATATGCATGTTTAACCTTAAATTAGATAGGAGGCTATCCTACCTTAGCATTATAATACTTGGTAAAGAATATAGAAATGATAATGCGCAAGGGTGACAATCAAATCTACATTAGGGCAATTGGATGCTAAACTCATATATAAGCATACACTAACTTTATTATGCTAAGTATAAACTAAATATAAAAAGTACAATTAAGCTATACGTGGAAATGATAAATAAGTAATATACTTAGCTATTTTTGATGCTAACATAGTGCTAGATCTGGAATAGGGAGAAAGTAGGCTAGAAGGAGATTCTATAATATTTGTTAGACAATGGATCTAACTCTTCTAGAGTTCTAGACAATAACGTCAGTTTGGGATGGTTGCGTCGATGCTACTATCTGGATTTGATGCAAGTGTACTACTGAATACTTGTTGTAAAAGGTTACGACCACCTGGTTGCTTCTCAGTTTGACTTCACCTTTACTCTAGTGCATTTAGATCTAGGTCATGGAGTGTCATTACTCATGAATTTACAAACCCTAGTTCTTCATCTTCATAGTGACCTTGGGGGAAAATGGGTTTACAAATACTAAAAGTATTTTTTTTTAGATTATTTTTACCTCCTTTCACAATGGCATGAATAGTCTAAACTTATATATAAAATATCCATCTCTTTCAGATGATATGGATCCTCCACCTTCTAGCCTTACACTAACATCTTTAAGTTTCTTTTTTTATTTATGTTGTGATAACTTGTTCCTAGGTAGAGCTTAGTGATGTTTTTTGTTTCTTTTTTACTTGTTCTTAGGCTTGGCCTAGTTTGGCTCAAGGCATGCTTCCATACTACCTATTTTTTATGAATTATTTGTATATTATATATTTTTATTAATATATAGATATATTTCATCAAAAAAAAAATCCATCTCTGAATAAAAATTCAATATTGGTTTGAATTCCAATTTCTATAACAAAGATCACTTTTAGAGGCAATTCAATCTCTAGTTATTCTGCAATCTAAACCTCACCTAATTTATAACTTTATTCATCAAATGTTAATCTTTTAATTTTCATAATTTTTTGACAAATCCATAATGGTCTTCTGAGTGTCATGTCATATGGATTTATATAAATATTGACCTTCAATTATACGCAACCATTTATTTCTCCCAACATGCATCTTTATCATGTTAAGTTGAAGGTTTTTATAAATAATTTTTAATAAATAATAAAATATTTATAGTACTTGTATATTAAAGTGTGTCTCTTTATTTTATAATTATCAAAAATATATGAACATTGATATTATTAAATTAATAATATATTAATGACACTCTTAAAAACCATTTAAACAAGAGCTGTGTAGTGGCTAGTCCCTATCTTATTGGGAATTGAGAATTATTTTTGCTTTGGCTTTGAATGAAATTTTTCAATATGAACTTGCTTTAATAATTTGAACTTGAAACTTCTGGAGAGACCATGTCAAATTGTTTTGCCTTTAAAATGTTGATTGAATTAGTTATTTTTCCTCTAAATGTAAATTATTGTATATTAATTCAATGAAAAAATCTAATTGTTGTATATTCATACCATTTATGAAATCAAAATCATTGTTTCCAATAAATACCAAAGATTATGCCCTTTAAGCCCTAGAATGTGCATCCATAAAATTCCATGGAATAGCTTATGTCAAACACCCCCAAATTTTAATCTAGTAACTACATAAATCTGTCCATATTATCCATAATGATAGATATACGATTTTTCAGGTGCATTCATTTGGTAAGTCCACTCTTCAGAAATGGCCTCTTAAGGATTGTGTGTTTCCTATAATAGGTTAACTTTTCACAGATCTAGTTATGCTTGAAACTGGTCAAACATATGAGCACCAAACAATTTAAAAATAATGGTTAGATAGAGGAAATATAACATACCCAATTAATTAGGAATAAAATAAATTTGATTAAAATAATATTTTCTTAAAATTAAAAATGTGGTCCAAATAAAAACTCTATTTAACTGATAGTTCATGTAAATACACAATTCACTATGAACCAAGTTTAAATTTACAATGACATAAAATTGAAATTCACATAATTATATATATTATGCCAAAAAACTACTATTAATTATATAAATAGGTTTGGAAGATGCTCAATGGTATTAGTTAACTCCATAAAATAGAAATTACAAAATTAACTAAAAACTTAAAGACAAAAAGGAAAACTATGATGGAGACAATCAGATGGTTGTATGGTGCCATCGAATACTATGAAAACTAAATTAACCCAGCTTCAATTTAGTTTGTAAAAAAAAAGCATAAAAGACCAACTACATGAAAAAACATTAAATGGGGATGTACATATTCAAGGGATGGATAATGAAGGAGTGTATTGGCAAATATCAATTTATTTCAAAATTTCTAAACTGACAACCAAAATTATGGCAAAAAGGTTCAATCTTGGAAACAATTCTCAATCATATTTTAAATGCACAACATTCTTCTTTAGAACAAAATTTTTAATTTTTAAACAACTACTTGAAACTTTCATGCCTAACGTATATAGTTTTTGTTTTGAATATCCATCAACATCAAAAAATAACAATATCATCAATTCACCATCTATTTCATGATTAAAGACCAATTATTATCTATAATAACAATTAAAAAAAATGTAATTTGGATGCCTACATTAACACCCTTTTTAGCTTAACAACTTTATTTCAAAAAATCCATAGTAGTGTCTGGTAATTGACAAGTTAAATTCAATATGAGTGTAGAAGGAAAGAAAATTGTTGATGGTGTCATCATTATACATGAATTTGTTCACTCTATGAACCCCTCATTACTCCATGGTGGTAAGAGGTATAACTATAAGATTCTTCATCATGGATGAGGCTTTCAGTATAGCATTGCTAAAGGCACAACTAGAAAAACACTTGAACAATAGTGTGAAAGTAAAAACTCAATGTGAGTAAGTTAAAGGTGTTTATAAATGTTAATTAAATGAAAGAATAAAACCTAGTTAGTGAGTTGGCTATTTTAACAAGGACAACTCTGTAATAAAAATTTGAGGATTTCATTGTTCTCATGAAAATGCAACAAAGTTGTGGGTAGATGTTAGTAGACAATTTCAAAATAAATCTACATGGTAAAGAGTAGAAATCTTAGCATAGTAGGGGGACTACAACTTATATATGTAGTTTTTTGAAAAAATTAACCACCTAAGCATGCATACATTACATGGAATGGTTGCAAGATATAAAATATATATAATTGAAATTAAACATAATAGAAGCAAAATGTGTGTGTGTATGTGTGTGTGTGTGTGTGTTTGTGTGTCACTTATTTTAGAGATCCTATGTCATTATTTAGTGGCTTGGTTCTTCTATTCCTTGTGTATTTTTCAAATTTTTATTCAGCTTATGCTATAATAGTACTCATGTATTGGTCATATTTTTAGCTATGCATTATTTTATAGAAAAATATAGATAATAAATATTCATGGTGATGGATTTCATTTTGTATAGATATGAACTATTTTTTTTTTAATCATAGGTGTTCATTTCTATTATCTGGCTAGTAGTACATGAAAATTTATTATAGTCACTTGGCATTGTGATAACTAGTAGGATTTAGAGGGATATTGGTGTAACAAGGATTCACCGATTAACATCATTTTTTCAACTAATTTTGAGGTGTCTTAACAAATTCAAACCATTTTTGGCCTATTAAGATTCTTTATATATGTTTCTATGTATATGGAGAAGAGAATGGAGAAATTTGATCAGAGAAAAAATAAAAACAATAGTTACTAAAATTTTTAAGATAATGGGTATAAAATTGGGCATCCAGAAACCAAAAAATGGCATAATAAAATATTGTAAATCCTTAAATACAAAATTGGCATTGAAGCATACATGAAATAGCTAGTTAGAACCATTTAATTTTATAAATACGCTAACTTAAAATATATAGTTTCAGAAAAAAAAAAAAAAAACTAACAACTATTCATAATAAATCAGATCAATATGTAGGAGCTTTATCTCTATCTATTGACCCCACTTGATGAACATAATTTTTGAGGTGACAAGCAATCGAACCTATGTTTTTAACTTTAAAAATCAACTTATTTTGGTTTTCTTTAACAACTCTTAATTTTAAAGACAATTCATCATTATATCTAGACATGAGATTATGTTCAATCACTACATCCTAATTTTTTTGAAGTTTTAAATTGGTTTCTTATTTATGACCAACAGCATATAATGACAAAGCCTAATAAATGGAAATACACATTTTATGTTTAAAAATTATGAAGTGTAGCACATCAATGAGGCAATTATATATGAGGTTGAGTTTTAGAGAATAAAGGCTCAAATGTTCCAAAAAGATAGAGCTATGGAGACATAAATGAAATAGTTCATTTTTTGGTGTATCAAATATACTTGAAATTAAAGAGTATATGAAAAGATAGCAACTTCCCTGTGATACATCATTTTCAGAATTTTCGTTTGTAATTTCCAAAATGAGTTGGAGGCCAAATGTTTTTGCAAATGTTATAATTGTAGTAATTTTACTAGTCACATATGTATTAGTGGTGCTTAAAATGTGTTTGATTTGGAGTATAGTATGAACTTGTAATCTATGCAAATAGATGGTATAGTTTTAATTGTGCTTGATTCAGTGATCAATAATATGATGTCATAATATTTATGATTATAGCTAGTTTTAGGATCAGTTCAAAAGTGTGTTATGTGTCTTATTTTCCCTATAACAATTTTTTTTCATGTATTTGAATCAAGTCTGTGGCTATATTGAGAGTAACTGTCATTTCTCTTTTGGAAACTATCAAGTCAGCATGTAATAGTTGTTTATTTTATTTATTTTTTTAATTACTTTGAAATAATAAGAACTTATGCTTCAAATATATAACTAATTTTGTGAATGCAAAAAGTCATCAATTGTTGTTAATCTAGAACAAATTTTTTTTAGTTAAAATAAGAGGAAAATTTTAATAGCTATAAAATAATGTCAAGTAATAAATTATGAGATTTTTTGTGCATACCATTTTGATTCATTATGTATTGCCTTATCATATTCTATGATTTGCATTGACATCGTTATATTGCTTATAAAAATGAAATAAAATTAGGAGAAGAAATATAATAAAGTGTGTAGTTACATCTATTTTTTTTAATTTAAAAACAAAGTAGATAAATTGTAAAAGAAAAATTTTTGCATGGAAGAATATAGTAAATTATTAGTAAAAGTACCTTTTCATATCAATTTTGTATTTCTAAATTACATTGTTCTTCATTTACATTAAAAATGGCCAAGGAAAAAATGTCATGATCACTCGAGTAGAAATCTAGTTTTACAATGTGATCTTGTTGTATTTGTATATTTGACCATATGTGATTAATAATTGGTGTTGATAATGCATTTTTATTTTGTTTTTTAATGTCAATGTTTAAATACCTTATTATATAAGTATTGTGTAATTTATCTATGTATGTTAATACATCATTAGTAATAGATATGATGTCTGAAATAATAGAATTTGGTGTTGTGTATAAATTCACTATTGCAATTTTGTGGTTATTACTAATAATTATCACCAATATTGCTTTGATGTTTTTTCTCTTGTATTGCATTGTTTTGAAAATTGATATGTTATATTTTATGCAAATCATGATCCTATGTACATGAAACATCAAAACATAGTTAAAATATTGTAATAGATTTTCTGGTGTCATAGTTGTAATGTGTGTTTCTTGCAAATATAATATGTCAAAGTGCATCATGTCATGGTCATTGAACACATATTCCATATGGTATTGTAATATTTTATTATAGTCAAGGATGAAATAAGAGTATGATCATTCTTATTTATATTGTTTATATTTTTTTCTAGTTCCAATTTTCATCTCCTTGTAGGCATAACATCGTGTTTGTTATCTTTTGTTTTACCTTGAAAATTTTCATTGTTAATGGATCCAATAAGTAAAATGAATCAATGTGTTGTACAAGTAACAATGATATGTATGCTAACCCATGATGTGTCACTTCAGAAGGGTCAAATGTAAGTCCATCCATTGTCAAGCATTCTGATCTATGTATTCTTCATACAAATATAGCTTGTCTTGGAAATTTATTTTTGAATCATTTGAGAATTTTTCTTGCATGTACTTGGAATAGGCTTGGAAACACATAAAATTGGTGTCCAATCATGTTCAATAGACTTATGATGTAAGTGAGCTAATTTGTAAATTCATGTTTTCTAATATGTGTATCAATGAATTTGATCCATAAAATGTCTATAACATTTGAAATCAGGTGTGATTTGAATATTCCATCTGAGTCATTGACCAATCCCTCTTTGACATCATAATTTCCAGCATATATTTTGATAGTATCTCAGGTTTCAATAAAATAGTAGGAAAAAGTGTGCATGAATGATGATGCAATTTTTTTTTTCCATATATATTTTCTTGTTCATCAATTGCATGAACGATGATATTATTTCTTGGAATAATAGACAACACTCTAGAATTGTGTTTTTAAAAATTATCTTTTCTGTAAAAGAGATATGGAAATGTTGGATTGTTTGGTGTTGGGCACAAACAATTTTTATTAATATAGTTTATGTCATCATGTGTTTGAGATGTTGTGTAGAAATGGTTAAGAACTTCTACAAATCTTTTGTTGTTTTTTTGCATTATTATTTAGAATTGATAAATTTTCACATTATATCTTCAAAAGTTATACGGAATGATTTCATTGTTTATTATTTGTTATTTAAAGATTATAGAATCATTTACAAGTTGCACTTGATAAAATTATCCACAAAAATTATATCTACATTTCTAAAATAGGTTGTAGGGATGTCCATTATATCTCATACTCTTTTATTTATTGAGTACAAGAATCATGATCCTACTAATAATATTTCATCTATGAAAAGGACTCGTCATTGATGGTAGTGATTTGATAGTGTGTTGAGCATTTTAGAGGTAAGTGGAATAATTTTTGATTTGTTAAATGGTAGAAAGAATATAGAGTGCAAAGTTACTCCACTAGCATAATATGTTGTTTTTCTAGTATATGTTAGTACTAGTCATTTTGGCATAAGTGGATCACTATCTATAAATTTGTCATATAAATTAGCTAATGTTTCATAAATGAATTTTGTTGTAAATGTTTTCCCCATACCAACACCTCCTATATATATATATATATATATATATATATATTGGTTTTAATGGATTGATTTTTTTTTTCATTGCTACATCTTTTACAATTCCTTCTTGTTCTTTGTTAAATTATCTCATTATTTTATAGTATTAATCATTGTCAAATATAAATGGGTGCCTACCTATTTCAAAGGATTTCACATTATATTTTTTTCTATGTCTCAAATAAAGTGTAAATCAAATTTCAAATCATAGTTTTTGTGAGTACTTTCATTATTTATTGAGTTAAATTTTGTTGTTTCGATGATGTTTTTTAAAATTTAATTGTTATCAACAAATTCATCTATATTCCCCCAAGTAGAGTTTATGTCATAGTTGAATGTTGCTTCAATTGTTTGATAGTTTTTTAATGGAATGTGTATGTAGATCTCCATTATTGTAAGCCATCTTTTGTTAGGTTGTGCAGCTAAAAGCTTCACCAAGATGCAAACAGGAGAAGTCACGAAGCTTGCGAAGGTTGCAGAGAGTTGCGGAATCAGTTGCAGGGCAACTGACGTCAGTCTAATCAACTAACGTCAGTCAGATAGCAGCGAAGAACCAACCGGCATCGGTTACCATTCGGCTAACATCGGTCATGGAGGAGCGCAGCCTATGCGTGAACATGTAGTTTGCATGTTGATCCCGGAGAGTCTATTTTTGGACTATTTGTTTGCATGTCAAAGGCTAGTCTTAGTCTTGAGTTGCGTGTCTAATTATTGTAAGCATGAGATCTATATATGGACTCATGGGTTGTATTGTAAACTTGTAGCTAGAGAGTAAGAGAGCAATTAAGCTCCTTCTGAGAGAGGAGAGCAATGGTGTGTTCCTTCTAGTGCCACAGTACCAAGGTGGGTGCTGGTTTGGAGAATCAGAAGGGTTCTTCGTATTTGTATGATCTTGGTCAGCAGGTGAGCATGGCTTCTTTTGGAGATCTACAATGGTGAGTAAGGTCTAGTGATTTGTAGGTAGCAGCAAAGAGCAGGAGATCTACTTGGAGTACGGTTGCGTACTTGGTGTACTAGCAGCGTGTTACTGACCGGTTGGAGAGGTGAACATCAATTCTATATTGGAGTTGATTGTTGGGACCGAGAGAGAGAGGGAAGAAGGTCTTGAGGTGTGGCGAGCCTTTGAGGTGGAGGAAGAAGTGGCATCTTCCTTATTGTATATTCTTCTGAGTGATTATTAATACAATTGTGTATTGTCCCTCATATTCCTGTGTTGTTTCATATTTCTAGTTACTTATTGATTCTGGTTAAATTCCGTGTTTAGTTGCTAATACAAGAAGTAATCATATGTGCTCTATTGGTGGAGCAAGATCCTGACAAGTGGTATCAGCGCATGTTTATTGTTCTAGGTTCCTGACAAGTGGTATCAGAGCTTTTGGTTGGGTTGACTAACAGGTGGTTTCAGATTGGTAGTGTTTTTGATTTCAAGTCACTCACAGGGGTTTCAAATTGAGTGAGAGTATAGCAATGGCAGAAGAAAGTAAGCTACGAATGGAGAAATTGAATAGCACGAATGGTCTGATTGATGGAAAGAAAGAGCAGGTAAAAGGAGATTGTTGGTCAGTAGAAGATCAGCGTGTAGAAATAGAAGTTGCAGGCAATCTTGCACAGGTTGTTCAGGATAAAGTAGAATCTTTGTTTACAGATTCTTTTGCCTCTTTCCATGCAGCCTGAAATAGAGCATCTTTTCATGGGTATGTCTTTGAAGACTTTGGAGAGATTTATTTAAGAGTTGGAGAGCCTTGTCAAATTATTGACGAAGGGGAAGTGAAGCTAAAATTGTAGGCAGCTAACACACGAGTGGTGAAGGAAGTCATGCAGGTACCAGTCTTGGAGATTAGTCTAATTTCTTTAGGAAATTTGGGTGATGGGAGATGCACTGTAACTCTCACAGCAGATACACTTGAATTAGATGGTGGTAAGAAAGTAGGTATCCTTTACCTATCTACTTATATTACTGATTCACCTTTTGTTACAGAGATGTGGCTTTGTAGGCTTGATCACATATGTAGGAGGGGAATGCATGATCTTAAGCGGAAGACAGATGTTTTTGACAAGCTAAAGAATTGGAAAGCCTTGGTGTTCATGGAGGAGATGACGGATAGAGATCAAGTGAGGAGACTAAATTATTCTGAGTAGGGTTGTGTTTATTTAAATAGGATTTTGATCCATGGAGAGCTCTTAGGTAAAAATTTATCACTCACAGGTGAACACAGGTACCGACATCGGTCAGACAGTAACCGACATTGGCAACAGGAAGATCGACGTCGATCATGAAGGAACCGATGTCAGTATAAAGGATACCGGCATCAGCCAGGGAGATGACGTCGGTAGTCAGGGTTAGTGCAGGGAACTGACATCGGTCGGGAGCAGACTGGGAGATGGCCGAGATCGGTCACTGGAATGGATGATGGGTGGACAGTAAGCTGTCAACAAGTCTCAAACGCTCATATCGAGGTCAAAAAGGGTAAGTGAACCTCATATTCATTATTCACCTTCTTTATATTGCTTATTGATGGTTAAGAACCAGGAAGATTTGAACAAGCAATGTAGGTAGAATCCAGATACAGTGGGAGCTTGGCATGGATGACGAGTGAGTCCTTGGAGAAGAACCAAACAGGTATTTGTTGGCAGAGTTGTCAACTGGAAGTAAGCACTAAGAGATGGAATGGATTTCCAAGTTAAAGAAGAGAGTGGATGGATACGTGAGATAGAAGGCCAAGGTATATGGTCTTGAGGAAGCTGTAGGATAGTGGTACAGGTTTGACAGGTGGATGACTAAGCATGGCTTTAGTCAATGTCAGTGTAACTATTGTGTTTGTCTTACCAAGTGGATGATGGTCGAAACATTATCTTGTTACTATATGTGGGTGATTTGCTAGCAGGTTTGTACATACAAAGATTTGATGAGCTAAGTGTAAGGTTAGTTCAGAGGTGTGTCATGAAGAATTTGGAGCAGCAAAATTCTTTGGCATAAGAGTCATGGAGATTTCATCTCCAGTGGGAGCTGGTGTGAAGACGGTGTTGGCGGGGTTCATGATGCAGGATGCAAAATCAGAAAGCACACCAAGGGCTGGATAGTTCAAGCTAAGCTTAGAAAAGGGTTCGAAATCACATGAGGTCTAGTGTAGACCTATATTTTCCCAAGCAGTGGGAGTTGTCAGAAAGTATGGAGCCACTCCGGGGAAGGAGTACTGGAGGGTAGTTCAGTGGATTCTCAGGTATCTGAGAGGGATCAGTAGTAGGGATTCTTGTTATGTAGGGTCAAGGTCTTCACTACATGGATGTGTAGGTTCGGATGTGGCATGTTACTTGAATCATAGGTATAGCATCACAAGTTGTGTGGTGGTTGGTCTTCAAGATTGATCTTGAAGAGGGATACAAGCCAAGGAATAATTTAGACGATGTACAAGTATAGGTATAGGTGTATCTATTTATCTCTAAGTGGGAGATTGTTAGGTTGTGGAGCTAAAAGCTTCATCAGGATGCAAATAGGAGAAGTCAGGGAGCTTGCAAAGGTTGCAAAGAGTTGCAAAATCAGTTGCAGGGCAACCGATGTCAGTCTGATCAATTGATGTCAGTCAAATAGCAGTGAAGAACCAACCAGCGTCAGTTACCAGTTGGCTGACATCGGTCATGGAGGAGCCGACGTCGGCAGCCTGTGCCTGAACATGTAGTTTGCATGTTGATCCCAAAGAGTCTATTTTTGGACTGTTTGTTTGCATGTCAAAGGCTAGTCTTAGTCTTGAGTTGCGTGTCTAATTATTGTAATTAAGATAGTCTAATTATTGTAAGCATGAGATCTATATATGGACTCATGGCTTGTGTTGTAAACTTGTAGCTAGAGAGTAAGAGAGCAATTAAGCTCCTTCTGAGAGAGGAGAGCAATGGTGTGTTCCTTCTAGTGCCACAGTACCAAGGTGGGTATTGGTTTGGAGAATCAAAAGGGTTATTTGTATTTGTAAGATCTTAGTTAGCAGGTGAGCATGGCTTCTTTTAGAGATCTACAATGGTGAGTAAGGTCTAGTGATTTGCAGGTAGCAGTAGAGAGCAGGAGATCTACTTAGAGTATGGTTGCATACTTGGTGTACTGGCAGCGTGTTACTGACCAATTAGAGAGGTGAACATCAATTCTATATTGGAGTTGATTGTTGGGACCGAGAGAGAGAGGGAAGAAGGTCTTGAGGTGTGGCGAGCCTTTGAGGTGGAGGAAGAAGTCGCATCTTCCTTATTGTATATTCTTTTGAGTGATTATTAATACAATTGTGTATTGTCTTTCATATTCCTATGTTGTTTCATATTTCTAGTTACTTATTGATTCTGATTAAATTCTATGTTTAGTTGCTAATATAAGAAGTAATCATATGTGCTCTATTGGTGGAGCAAGATCCTGACAAGTGGTATCAGAGCATGTTTATTGTTCTAGGTTCCTGACAAGTGGTATCAGAGCTTTTGGTTGGGTTGACTAATAGGTGGTTTCAGATCTGGTAGTGTTTTTGATTATGGTCACTTACAGGGGTTTCAGATTGAGTGAGAGTATAGCAATGGCAGAAGAAAGTAAGCTAGGAATGGAGAAACTAAATAGCACAAATGGTCTGATTGATGGAAAGAAAGAGCAGGTAAAAGGAGATTGTTGGTCAGTAGAAGATCAGCGTGTAGAAGTAGATGTTGCAGGTAATCTTGCACAGGTTGTTCTGGATAAAGTAGAATCTTTGTTTACAGATTATTTTACCTCTTTCCATGTAGCCTGAAATAGAGCATCTTTTCATGGGTATGTCTTTGGAGACTTTAGAGAGATTTATTTAGGGGTTGGAGAGCCTTGTCAGATTATTGACAAAGGGGAAGTGAAGCTAAAATTGTAGGCAGATAACACACGAGTGGTGAAGGAAGTCATGCAGGTACCAGTCTTGAAGATTAGTCTAATTTCTTCAAGAAATTTGGGTGATGGGAGATGCACTATAACTCTCACAGCGGATACACTTGAATTAGATGGTGGTAAGAAAGTAGGTATCCTTTATCTATCTACTTATATTACTGATTCACCTTTTGTTACAGAGATGTGGCTTTGTAGGCTTGGTCACATATGTAGGAAGGGAATGCATGTTCTTAAGCAAAAGATAGATGTTTTTGACAAGCTAAAGAATTGGAAAGCCTTGGTGTTCATGGAGGAGATGATGGACAGAGATCAAGTGAGGAGACTAAATTATTCTAAGTAGGGATGTGTTTATTTAAATAGGATTTTGATCCATGGAGAGCTCGCGGGTAAAATGTTATCACTCACAGGCGAACACAGGTACCGGCATCAGTCAGATAGTAACTGACGTTGGCAACAGAAAGACTGACATCGGTCATGAAAGAACCGACATCGGTAGAAAGGATACCGGCATTGGCTAGGGAGACGACGTCGGCATTCAAGGTCAGTGCAGGGAACTGACATCGATCGAGAGCAGACTGGGAGATGGTCGAGATCGATCACTAGAACGGATGATGGGCGGACAGCAAGCTGTCAACAAGTCTCAAACACTTATATCGAGGTTAAAAAGGGTAAGTGACCTCATATTCATTGTTCACCTTCTTTATATTGCTTATTAATGGTCAAAAACTAGGAAGATGCGAAGAGGCAATGCAGGTAAAATCTAGATACAATGGGAGCTTGGCATGGATGAGGAGTGAGTCCTTAGAGAAGAACCAAATAGGTATTTGTTGGCAGAGTTATCAGCTGGAAGTAAGCACTGAGAGACAGAATGGATTCCCAAGTTAAAGAAGAGAGTGGATGGATACGTGAGATGGAAGGCCAAGGTATATGGTCTTGAGGAAGCTGCAGGATAGTGTTAAAGGTTTGATAGGTGGATGACTAAGCATGGCTTTAGTCAATGTCAGTGTAACTATTGTGTTCATCTTACCAGGTGGATGATGGTCACAACATTATCTTGTTACTGTATGTGGGTGATTTGCTAGTAGGTTTGTACATACAGGGATTTGCTGAGCTAAGGGTAAGGTTAGTTCAGAGGTGTGTCATGAAGAATTTGGAGCAGCAAAATTCTTTGGCATAAGATTCATGGAGATTTCATCTCCAGTGGGAGCTGGTGTGAAGACGGTGTTGGCAGGGTTCATGATGCAGGATGCAGAATCAGAAAGCACACCAAGGGATGGACAGTTCAAGCTGAGCTTAGAACAAGGTTCAAAATCACATGAGGTCTAGTGTAGACCTATATTTTCCCAAGCAGTGGGAGTTGTCAGAAAGTATGGAGCCAATTTGAGGAAGGAGTACTGGAGGGTAGTTCAGTGGATTCTCAGGTATCTGAGATGGATCAGCAGCAGGGATTCTTGTTATGCAGGGTCAAGGTCTTCACTACATGGATATGTAGGTTCGGATGTGGCAGGTTACTTGAATCACAGGTATAGCATCACAGGTTGTGTGGTGGTTGGTCTTCAGGATTGATCTTGAAGAGGGATACAAGCCAAGGAATAATTTAGATGATGTATAGGTACAGGTACATGTGTAGCTATTTATCTCCAAGTGGGAGATTGTTAGGTTGTGGAGCTAAAAGCTTCACCAGGATGTAAATAGGAGAAGTCACAGAGCTTGCGAAGGTTGCGAAGAGTTGCAGAATCAGTTGTAGGGCAACCGATGTCAGTCTGATCAACCGACGTCGGTCAGATAGTAGTGAAGAACCAACCAGCATCGGTTACTAGTCGGTTGACATCAGTCATGGAGGAGCTGACGTCAGCAGCCTGTGCGTGAACATGCAGTTTGCATGTTGATCTCAGAGAGTCTATTTTTGGACTGTTTGTTTGCATGTCAAAAGCTAGTCTTAGTCTTGAGTTACGTGTCTAATTATGTTAATTAAGATAGTCTAATTATTGTAAGCATGAGATCTATATATGGACTCATGGGCTTTATTGTAAACTTGTAGCTAGAGAGTAAGAGAGCAATTAACCTCCTTCTGAGAGAGGAGAGCAATGGTGTGTTCCTTCTAGTGCCACAGTACCAAGGTGGGTGCTAGTTTGGAGAATCAGAAGGGTTCTTTGTATTTGTATGATCTTGGTCAGCAGGTGAGCATGGCTTCTTTTGGAGATCTACAATGGTGAGTAAGGTCTAGTGATTTGTAGGTAGCAGCAAAGAGCAAGAGATCTACTTGGAGTACGATTGTGTACTTGGTGTACTGGCAGCGTGTTACTGAGTGGTTAGAGAGGTGAACATCAATTCTATATTGGAGTTGATTGTTGGGACTGAGAGAGAGAGAGGGAAGAAGGTCTTGAGGTGTGGTGAGCCTTTGAGGTGGAGGAAGAAGTGGCGTCTTCCTTATTGTATATTCTTCTGAGTGATTATTAATACAATTGTGTATTGTCTCTCATATTCCTGTGTTGTTTCATATTTCTAGTTACTTATTGATTTTGGTTAAATTTCATGTTTAGTTGCTAATACAAGAAGTAATCATATGTGCTCTATTGGTGGAGCAAGGTCCTGACAAGTGGTATTAGAGCATGTTTATTGTTCTAGGTTCCTGACATCTTTTAGACTATTTTTATTTTCCATGAAAGGAATATATAAAAATAGATTCTATCTACAATGGTTTTCAATGTCAAGTCATTTATTGTATTTTATGTATTGAATAACATGAGTTTTATTTTTCCTTTTGATTTTCTTTCCATCTTTTTAGTACTCAAAAATAAAATATACAAGGCAAATGTTTTGTACTGATTGTGGTTGTGGAGTATAGTAGTCTAGTAAAGATTTGCACATTACATCCTATGACTGATTAGGTTCATAGTTAAAAGTTTTGGAGGTTTAGAATTAAAATTTATTCTTCTGATGGACTTGTGTTCATGAATATGCATTTCCTATAACAATTGCTCAATAGCAATGACAAAACTATGTACACATCTTGTTGAACAGATATTTGTTGTCTATTAAGTAATATTTTTATATGTTTTTGTATCATTTGAATAACATGTGTGTGTGTGTGTGTGTGTGTGTGTGTGTGTGTGTGTGTGTGTGTGTGTGTGTGTGTGATATAGAAAAATAGGTCAATCTTCCAGAGGCCATAACTTTTGACCTATAGCTCCATTTGAGCTATTCCACATGACAAAATGACTGTCTCAAAAAATTTGTTACTATCTTAAGCCACCATATCCACTTAGAGTTAATTTTGATATATTTTTAAGGCCATACATGATCATATGAGGGTCTAAAATTACCATTTAATGATTTTTTTGAGAATTTTTTTTTTTAAATATATATTTTTAGGATTGAACATCAACTTCAATTGAATTTAATTTTATATGGCAATTTTATCTTTTAAGATATTTTAGAATATTTTTAGAGTTATATGTACTTACATACAAAACTTCCTATAAATAGCAGATGCTAAAAATAGACATTTTTTTACATTTTAGTTTTTTTGAATTTTTACATGTCAACTCTAAATTTTGAGTTGAGAATTATTTAAGCATGGTTTGACTTTGTGATTATTTCAAGTCATTCAATATGAATCAATATAAGTTATTTTTTTCAAAAGATTTGCCTATTATTAATTTATTGTCTTGATAGTTTTTGGGTTCATTATCTAGTATCAGAACAAGTTTGAATCTTAGAGGAGTAAGACATAGCAAGAGGATGAGGAGGTATTGCACAGATGAACTAGACTATACAATAGTTATAGAGGTAAGTGGAATAATTAATCAATGTTATCACCAACTAGAGAAGAGGACAAGGTGGTGGTTATGACACAGAGCATGATGAAGAAGTTCACCAAGAAGAAGAATAGCAAGAGCAGCCACCATTGATAAAAGAGAGGATGGTTTGGGATTTAAAAGGAAGAAATGAAGGATCAAGTTTGATGTTTTAGATTATGGGTGAAATTTAAAACCATAAGAGTTGATATATTGGATGAATAACATAGAAAAATTCTTTGAATGGAAGACTATGAGAGAAGACAAGAAGGTAAAATTTACAAGCATGGAGTTGAAAGATCATGCAATGATTTAGTGGGATCACCTACAAAAAGAGAGATAGAGAAAAGGTAAAGAGAAGATTAATTTGTGTAAAAATATGGAGAATAAGATGAGGGAGAAATTTCTTCTTGTGGATTATGCATAAACCCTATATAAAATATTTTAGAATTTAAGGTAAAATGATCATAGTAGACAAGAGTATACAAATGAGTTTTATAAGCTTTCCATATGAGTGGAGCATGATGAAATAGAAGAGAAGATGGATAAAATGTATGTACATGGTTTAAAATTTACTATCCAAGATGAATTAATTATTCATAGAATATTTTACATGGAGGAAGCTTATCAACTAGCTTTGAAGGTAAAAGAAAAATAAAATAGACAAAATTTTAGAAGAACATTTTTTGGTCCAAAAAGAGGAAAATCTCCTCCAAATAAGGGATGATGTGGGTTTAATACCACTAGAGGTGAGTCTAATACCAATAGAGGTGAGTCATCATGTGGTGTAGAAAGATAAGATGACAATAGGCAAGAGTTTCAATACCAACAAAGAGGAAGAGGATTTCAGAGAGGATGAGGTTATGGTGGTGCTAGAGGATGGTTTTCAAATCAACACAAATTTTATGTCTATTATAGATGTGGAAAATAAGGAAATAGATAATTTGAGTGTCCACACTATCAATATCAAGAAAGAAAGCAAGAGGATCACCCAAGAGTGAATATAGTTGAGGCTGAGATAGAAGAGCAAAATACTGAAGTTACATCAGTAGATGTTGAAGAGAATCTCATGATGATAGGAATAATGATTGATCCAAGGAAGGAACAAGTGCATAATAAAAAAGGTGGTGACGCATGGCTATGATTAAATATTTTTCATACAAGATATACTTCAAGTGGAAAGGTGTGCAAAGTAATTATAGATGGTGGTAGTTGTGAAAATATGGTTTCTAAAGAAATGATAGGGAAACTAAATTTGTAATATGAAAAACATCTTAATCCTTATCAGATTTTATGGTTTAATAAATGGAATGAGGTTACAGTAGATAAAAGGTGCTTAATTAAGTTTTTTATAAGAAAAATTTATAATGATGAAATATGGTGTGATGTTATTCCGATGGATGCATGCCATTTATTATTGGGGAGACCATGGCATTCTGATAGGAAAGTAATTCATGATGGAGTAAAGAACACATGTACTTTTTTAAAATGTGTTACAAAGGTAATTTTATTACCTCTTAAAGAGGAAGAGAATATAGAAAGCATGCTCTCTACTAAATAATTTATCCAAGATATAAAGGTAGTAGGTTATTGTTATATATTAGTAGCAAAGAATGAAGACATGAAAATGGTTCAAATACCAATAGAAGTAGAAAGAGGTTTGAAATAATATGCATATGTTATGTCTAATGAATTACCAAATGGTTTACCACCTAAGAGAGATATTTAGCATCACATTTATTTGATTCCAAGATCAGTTCTACCCAATCAAGTAGCTTATAGGATGAGTCCAACAAAACATGCAAAATTAGATAAATAGGTTACCAAATTGCTAAGATAGAAGGTGATAAAGGAGAGTATGAGTCCATGTGCAACACCAATTTTTCTAACTCTAAAGAAAGATGGAGGATGGAGAATGTGTGTGGATAGTAGAATAATTAATAAAATTATAATCAAGTATAGGTTTCCTATACCTCATTTAGATGATATGATAGATGTGCTTGTAGGACCAAAGTATTTTACCAAGATTGATCTAAGGAGTGGTTATTATCAAATTTGAATTCGTGAAGGAGATGAGTGGAAAACTACATTCAAGACTAGGGATGGCTTATATGAGTGGATGGTGATGTGCTTTAGATTGTCTAATGCACCTAGCACATTTATGAGGGTGATGAATACAGTGTTACAAGAATATATAGGTAAGTTTGTGGTTATTTATTTTGATGATATTTTGATATTTAGTAAGACTAAATAAGAACACTTACAACATTTGAGAATTATACTCGATTTGTTAAGAAAGAAATTGTATGTAAATTTGAATAAGTGCATGTTTATGTAGAAAAGTTTAGTATTTTTGGGATTTGTAGTTTCAGTAGATGGTGTGGGAATGGATGAAAAAAATTAAGGCAATTTTTGAGTGGCCTATTCTAAAAAGCATTATAGAGGTAAAAAGTTTCCATGGTTTATTAACTTTTTACAGAAAAATTATCAAAACATTTAGTAGTATTGTGGAACCAATAATATATTGCATGAGAGGGAATAAATTTGCATGGACTAAAGCAACCACAAAAATCTTTGAATTTTTGAATAAAAAGATTACAAAAAGACCAATTTTAGCATTACCATATTTTATCAAAGTGTTTGAAATTGATTGTGATGCTTCATTCATGGGAATTAGTGTTGTGTTAAGTCAAGAGAGAAAACCAATAGCATATTTTAGTAAGAAATTGAATGAGGTAAGAACAAAGTATTCTACTTATGATGTTGAGCTTTATGCAATTGTACAAGCATTAAGACATTAGAGGCATTACCTGGCCTCTAAGGAGTTTATCCTATTTATAGATCATGATACTTTGAAGTATGTGAATACACAAAAAAATTGAATAGCAGGCATGCAAAGTGGGTTTATTTCTTTCAAGGGTATACTTTTATGTTGAAACATAAATCAAGAAAACATAATCAAGTAATTGATTCATTGAGCAAGAGAGTAGCATTATTAACTACTATGGTGAGTGAAGTAGTTGGATTTGAAGCTATCAAATAATTATATGATACTGATCCATATTTGGCAAGGTATTTGAATAGTGTAGGAATCCATTCACAGGTGAGATAGGTACTATTCATGATGATTATCTTATATAATAAGGTTATCTCTTCAAGGGGAAATAATTATACATTTTCGTTGGGTCTCTACAAGAGAGTATAATAAGAGAATTGCATAGTGGTGGTTTGGATGGACATTTTGGTAAGATGAAAACAATAGGTTTGATGGAGGAAAAATATTTTTGTCTAAAGATGAAGAGATATGTGACAAAATATGTTTCAAGGTGCAGAATATGTCAGTTGGTTAAAGGACATATAGAAAATACTGGATTAGGTGTGCCATTACCAGTCCCAAGAGGACCATGGATAGATTTGAGTATGGATTTTATGTTGGGATTGCCAAACACATAGAGAGGTAGTGATTAAATTTTTTTTGTTCTAGACAAATTTTTTAAAATGGTTCATTTCATTGCATGTAATAAAACAATGATGCCATTAGAGTTGCAGAATTATTTTTTAATAATATTATGAAATTGTGTGGTGTTCTAAAAACTATTACTTCAGATACGAACATGAAATTTATAAGTCATTTTTAGAGGACTTTGTGGAAGAAGATGGGTAATAATCTAAAATTTAGTAGTGCCTATCACCCACAAATATATGGGTAGACAAAATTTGTGAATAGGATCTTAGAAAATTTATTGAGATGCATAGTGGGAGAGAAGCCCAAGCAATGGGACATGGATTTACCACAAGTTGAATTTGCATATAATAGTTCAATGAATAGATCAATAGGAAAGTCACCATTTCAAATTTTTTATAGGATAATTCCTATAGGTATGTTATATTTGGTACAATTATCAATTTTAAATTAAATTAGTGATAATGTAAAGCATATGCAATAGTTGCAAGGAGTAAGAAGAAAGTTCCAAGAAAGTAATGAGAAGTATAAAGTAGCAAAAGATGTCAAAAGAAGATCTAAGATATTTGAAGAGGAAGATTTGATAATGGTTTATTTTAGAAAAGAAATATTTTCAAAATGCATGTACAACAAGTTAAAGTACAATAAAATTGGGCCATGCAGAATTCTGAAGAAAATCAATGACAATGCGTATGAGGTGAGTTTACCATAGAGTTTTGATATATCTTTAGTATTTAATATTTTATATTTATATTAATTTCATAGAGAATATGTTGAAGGTGATGAATATGAACAATTAAATTGACAATAGTAGGTTCTAAAGAAAAATAAAGAAAAAATAGTGCAAGTTTTGAATATGAAGACAGTGAGCACAAGGCAAAGGAATTATAACAGGTATTTGGTGTAGTGGGAAGGATTGCAACAAGAAGACAACACCTGGATTATAGAATGTGAGATAAAGAATATTTACAAATAAAAGTGGCAATAGTACAACCAAGGTAACTCGTAGGCGCTGAGTTATTTTCAACCAGAGGAGAAGATGTAGAAAAAAATAGGCCAATCTTCTGGAGGCCATAACTTTTGGCCCATATATCTGTTTGAAATCTTCCACATGCCAAAATGACCATCTCAAAAATTTATTTATTTTCCTAAGATTCCTTATCCTATTATAATTGATTTCAATATTTTTTAGGGGCCATGTGTGATCATTTGAGGGTCTAAAATTACCGTTTAATGATTTTTTCAAGAATTTTATATTTTTAAAAAAATTATATTTTTAGCACTAGATGTATACTTCAGTTTAATTTTATATAATAAACTAATTTTAGAATTTATAATATTTTAGGAGATATTTAGAGCTATGCATGCTTGTATGCAAAACTTACTATAAATAGCAGTTGCTAAAAATAGATTTTTTTTTTAGATTTTAGTTTTTTTTTAATTTTTGCATGTCAACTCTAAAATCTGAGTTGAGTCTTATTTAAGCATGGTTTAGGTTTGTAATTATTTCAAGTCATTTAATACAAATCAATACATGTTATTATTTTAAAAAGTTTTACCTATTGTTAATTTATTATCTTGATAGTTTTCAGGTTCATTATTTTGGCTTGATGTTATTTATGTATTCTTTTAAATGTATTTATAAATGACATATCAATTTTTATCATATAAGAGTTACAATAAG
>JARHVA010002913.1:1907500-1917500 GCA_037957365.1 Torreya grandis | reverse complement strand
GTGTGTGTGTGTGTGTGTGTGTGTGTGTGTGTGTGTGTGTGTGTGTGTGTGTGTGTGTGTGTGTGTGTGTGTGTGTGTGTGTGTGTGTGTGTGTGTGTGTGTGTGTGTGTGTGTGTGTGTGTGTGTGTGTGTGTGTGTGTGTGTGTGTGTGTGTGTGTGTGTGTGTGTGTGTGTGTGTGTGTGTGTCGATATTTATGATCCATAGTCTAATACACGGGCTGAAATAGATATGGATATGCCAAATAGATTTGATTTATTTGGTTATCAATTGGTCATTGTCTGCCTAATTCAGTGCCACCCTTTAATTTCACACCAATTTTATCCGCACTAGCATACAAGATTATGTTATGATTATTCGCATTATCAGTAATAATAAGAACTAAATTATGTTATGTTATTCATAAAAACTAGTTTATTTATAATCTTAATACTTTCAAAGCTAACACAATGTTATTTTAAGGGAATATGGTTCGACCAACAACATATTTTTAAAAATAAAGCATAAAAAAGGTATATGAAGAAAAAATGAGAGAATGATAAAGAGAATATGTTTGAGAATACTTAAAACAACAATGTTAAGTTTTGATAATAGATGAAGAGAAAATACAGAAAAATGAATATGAAAAATAATGGTGTACAAAACATATAACCAATTTGCCAGTCAAAGAACTAGATGCACAAATGAGAGAACATGCAAATCACATGATAGTGCATCGTGCATGAATATCTCAACAATACCAATCTATAGTGAGGAGATTATAAATATCAATATGTGTAGATCAAATGACAGATGTGGAAAGACAACAAATATGAAAATATAATGAGATGCAATATATAGATACTATCTCATAAATTCTGATTTTGAACTTAGTCATAATGAAGAAACTACAATGGATATGGAAGTAGGCCATATGATGGACTTTATTGAAAGCCCTATAAATTTTATTGGTGAAAATGAAAGTGTGATGGAGTGAGTACCATAAACCTTTAAGGATACACTAATAGATGCATTGGGATTCAATTTTGCTAACATCAATGATGAATTTCAAAGGCATATACAAAATCAAATAGAAGTAACCAATGTCAAAAGAAATAAGAATAAAAAATAACTTACAAAATATAGAATCACCAAAGAGACAAGGGAAAGTGAAATGTGATGTTCCCAAATAAATCGACAATTAAAAAATAATAATCCCAATGTAAATAAACAACATAAAAAACCTAATCTGACTAGAAATGTTGAGATAAATTTCAAGACTATACAATTTTTATTTCAAAGTGAATTAGAAAAACTTTATTCTCCACATATGTGTTATAGTTTTCAATATTTTTATCCTATAATTAATATTCATTGAGCTCCTAAAGGCCCTATTTGTAATGGATGTCGAAGAGAGAAAGGTGTCCTTTGGTTTTCTAAAGCTAATAACAAGGATCATGGAACCTAGCCAACTAAACTAGGAACCTTGACCCACGTGGAAGAGATGTTTATCTCCCATGGGAATCCAATTCTTCAAGTAACCCATGCAATATGAGGGAAATAAAAATACAAATGGTTAACATTTGTTTTCCACAAGAAGTCAAGGAATTATCATGTCATATTTCAAATATTCTGATTATCATAGTATGAATAAAACAATAATGTGTAACTGCGTACAACTTTATTATGAATAAAGATTGAGTATATAATGCAATTAAATATAATATTGAACATGATAAGTTCTATCGAAATGTTAAGATTGATGAAACAACACTAAAATATATCCCACCCAATAAGTCTATAATGTCTTTGAAAAAATTAAACTCTTTCTACATAGAGTTTAATACATATTTCAATAATTATGTTTCTCAGGTCTAGTATTCTAGATAGATGAATGAAATATTATATATCACACATCATCAATGGCCATCAAACTAGCCAATTCCTTGAGAGATATGGAAGTTATTTGAGCTTGATTAAACAATCCAAGCATAGATCCTTGGCCACAAATTGGTACATCTCCAATGGATGAATACATGAAAGAAAGTCTACTAGAGATTACTTTCCCAACTCTATTCCCTAATGAAAGGTAATATTAGGTAGAACCACAACTAAAACATGTATATCTACATGAATATGTGAACAATTTGATTTAATATCAAGATAATTATTTTGGGAACACACCCATGTTGAGGTCAACATACCCCCATTTATTAAAAATGAAGACCCTTCTGTTAAATTGTGTAAATTATAACCTTAACATTGAAAATTAATTTATTAGAGTGTCATTAACATGTTAGCACATTGTTTGTATTTGAATGTCATATTCACTTGATTGGGTTGGCTTATTTTTTCTCATGGTTTTGGTTCAATCCTACCTAATATTGCTAATAGTGGATCTTTTTGTTTCATGTTGCATGTTTAATGGAACCCTCATCGAATGGACTATGCTTGGATTTTACAATTCAATCCCTAATCATGGTTTTACTAGCCTTTGTTTTATAGGAATTCAAGGTAAATCCATGTTTAAAGATTCTGTAAACCCTCCTTTAGAAAATCCTAGCATAGGTTTTTTTTGACCAAATTCAAAAATTGGCAGGAATAATTTACGCATGAACAGTTTAAAATTGCCATGGACTTAAGTTTAATTTTTATACTAAGGCTTGGGTGTGTTTTTAAACACAACCAAACCTTAGCCTAAAAATTATATACTCAGTCTCTTCATCTCTTGAGCCCCTCATTCATTTTTATTTTGGCTTGGTCTAACTTTAATGTTGACAAGGTCCTTTTATTATGTTCCTAGCTTGGTCCAACTTTATTGTTTGAATACTCCCTCTCATCATAAACTTAAACTAATATCTTATCCCTTAGGCCTCATTTGTGTTTATTAACATGAACAAGACCTTAGTCCTAAAAATTTAACCTAAGTCCCTTTATGTCTTTGAGCCCTAACTTAAACTGTGTGCTTCTTTGCAAAATCAACAACCCATGTTTAATTTGGAAAATTTGATTGGATAGAGTGAGATGAGCTCAAAATGCCTAAGACTTAAGCCCACAAAACTAATCTCACTTGATCACTCAGATCATGATCAATGGCTCGCATTTGAGTAGATGTTGATGATCCAACAACATGAAACTAAAATCAATGTCTAAAGAGGGTCCCTTTTTATTACACAAACTTAGCTTAAGTCTTTATCCTAAGATTTTGATTATATTTATTAATACAATAAAACCTTAAGATAAAATTTTATGCTATGACCTTATTGTACGTGGGTTCCTTTTTCCATTATGTTTCTAAGTTAGGCTAGAAACTTATATTTTTCTAAGCATAAGGTCCCCTTAATGTTGCAACTTAGCTTAAAACCTTAGAATAAAGTTTATTCATATTTATTAATAGATTAAACATTAGTCATAGGCTTTATATATTTCTTGGACTTACTTAACCCTTTTTATAAACATAGGAGCTAATCATGATCAACTACTTAGATCGTAATCCATGGCCCATGTTAACTCAGATGAGATCAATCTAATAGTTTGAAATCCATGATTTAAAATTCAGACCATAGACTCTAGTTTAAACATCGATCAGGTTCCAGATTATTGACATCATGCATTGATTCGTACCCACTAGATCTAATAGAGTGAGATTAATAAAGACTTTTCAAATGAATATTTGAGTTAATATTGGATCGCCATGTGGTGAAAAGTCATTCCTTATCAAAACTAATAGAGTATAGAGAAAACCAAAAGATGATAAGTGTCAAGCCTAGTACAGGATCTCAAAGATGAGCTTAAAATTAACCACCATGTGGATGTCAAAGATGTCCACACAGACGTCAAATTTAAGCTCAATAGAGAGTCTTGACAATGATCTTAAAATTAATGATTAGGTAGATGTCAAAGATGTTTTTGTGGACATCAAATGATAGCCAAGTGGACATCAATTTTAAGATAGTTGTCTGGGTCTAAAGATCTATGGTTTGCATTGATTCATATCAATTAGATACGATAATGCAAGGTAAAAGCATATTTTAAAAGGCAATGGTCAATTTTAAAGCATTTATAAATGAATTACCATGAAAATACCATAGATATGCCACATAAGTGCCATGATGATTCCACATATGCAAAAAGTGACAAAACCAAATATCTTGTGGGCTTGAAAAAGCAAAGGTATCAATGTGAAGGTCCAAATAAAATATAAGGCACAAACTCACTCAAGTTCAAAAGGAAATCATCATTAAAACTTGAAAAAGCCTCTTAGAAAATCCTTAACATCTCAAAATCCCTAATTCGATCCTAAAGTGACCAAAGTCGAGCCTGAGAGAGTCAAATTACCATCAAAGCAAGTGCAAACTGATCCAGAGGTGAACTATAGACAATTAGATAGGAATTTAGATATATTCATAGTAATGATGGCTTGAAGACAATCCAAAGAAGATATAAATCTCTATCTTACCATAGATACTAAGGGGAGAGTCTTCAAGGACACAAAACTTGACATTGTAGCCTTGAACATGGGAGATAAAAACTGGTTCAAGATTTTTTGAGATGTTGAAGAGCTACCAGCAATCCCCAGAGAAGATGAGAGGAATGCATCAGTCAAGAAGAGATACTATGACCTATTTTCCATATAGATGATGAGCCTTCACTATGCTAAAGTAAAACTAGAGGTATTACATTGCATTGATGTTATTGCTCCTATTTTCAAGGATTCCAAAATTGATTAGGGTATGATAGTATATGAACATAGTTTTAAAAGAGTTACTTATATCTCCTCTCTTGCCTTCAAAAACTACTATAAGCTACCCAAACCCCAAGTTGATATACCCATAATCAATTAATGGTCCAAGAATAATGACCTAAAGACCATCTTTACCCCATGCTTATATTTAGGAACCCAAGTAATCTCTGACCTTTGTGGAAAGATCCCAATCAGCCAATTTAGTGTTGGGATTAGGATGATAATGATATTGTTGAACAGATTGTCTGAGAACCCCTCCATCACATATGTTGACAAACTCTGGATCCCTTTTGTGTATTTTATGGTTGAGAAAGGACTTACCCCTCCCATATGTGAGATTATTAGCACATGTTTGAAGAAAAAATTCACTAAAATCAAGAGGAAGACCAACAACCATTTCTACATGATGTCTTACCTTTTGGATGCCCTACTAGCCACCACCAAAATTGCCACCATTAAAGAATGGTCACCTAAAGGGAAATAAATAGTCTCCCAATACTACTAAAAATTACATATTTTTAAAAATAAGGACCATATTCAATTCATTTGTGACTTTGTTTATCTGGCCTTAGTTGAGACCATTATAGGGATCCCAATGATGAGATTCATCCCTTTGATCAATAAGTATGTTGAACTCATTGGGAATATTTGGTTATATCCAGATTGCACTATAATCATGATAAAGGGAACTCTGATTCAACCCCTTAGTCTACTGGTTCATGTGCCCACCAAATTGGCAAAGGAAAAAGTGGTATACCAACTGTTCCATGGCATAAATGGGGTGTATAAAAGAAAAAGGAAGGGACTACTCCATTATTTTCCCTTGACCATTAGTAAGACTATGTTTCAGAATTGGGATAGTGTGGAAACTATCTCCAAGCATATGACCTCCTTCAATCTATAAATTGATGAATTACGATAATGGGACCCTAATGAAAAGGCTGCAAAACATTTGAAGGCCAAATAGATCAACATGACCTATGAACATCACCCTTGTGTTTATGACTCAATGTACACCCAGACATCTTCCTTCACAGAGGTCTTGGCAAGATTAAAGAAGCACAAAATCAAGATTGAAGATAGATTTCTAAGAGAGCAAAATCCAATTGATGATATATGGTAGATGGGGCCTATGCAATACCATTTACTAACAAGACCATCTTTTAGACCTTCTGAGACTCGAGCCACACCAAGGCTAGAAGAAAAGATACTTGAGGAAAGGAGACCTAGTGAGGTGGCATCTTCTTAAGCTCATCAGAAAAAACTAGAGTCACCTATTAAATAAATTGACATAATTGCATTAGATCCTAAGTAGACTATAGAGGATGCCCTAAAAATACTAGCTTGTGCTTATGAACTAGATGAAGAACAAGTATAGATAGAAGAACCTCAAATTCTAACTAAATAAGCAAAGGAATAAAAGGGTAAGGAAGTATCTTTAGACTTGGATCCTATTGAAACCCAACCCAAAAGGAAAGATGAGCTAGATCTAGTCCAAACAAAGAGCAAGAAGCAAAGTTGACCTTCACTCATCCTTTTAGTGAGGTTAACATTTTAATTGATGATAATCTAGTTCATGCTCTAACCATTCCTGAATGGTTTTTATATGGGAAGATGTAGAAAGTCCCAACCATGCACCACCCATGGGATATTACAAAATATATTAATATCCATGTGCATTATGAGCTCAATCCTTTGATTTTAGCCTTTCAAAAGGAAAGAGAACAAAGGATGTCTACCCCGAGGGGTTAAGTGTCACACAAATTGAAACTCTAGAGCCTCCAAAAGTGAATCAATCATTAGTGGGAGTTAAGTTTAATCTAGAGACTACCATCATGGAAAAGGTGATTAAAAATAAAGCCATGGTCGGTGGTGAGGAATTCACCTTTCAAAATATAGAACCATTCATAGTTTTAACTCCAATGGCAGGTCAAAATCTAGGAGAAGATAGAATGTTTGAGGAAAAAATCCTTGATGTATCCTAGGCCTAGTCTGACCAAATACAAACCATGATAAAGGGCCTCTTATAGTAGAACAAGAATTTGAAAGAGGCTTTATTCTTTTCAATCCATGAAAACCGATTCAAGAAGTTTGAAGACAGCATGACTGACCTATTCAACTCTTTGAAGGCAGTCAAAACTAGGCAGGGAGAAATAAAGAAGAAAATCACTAAGGCTATAGGCCAAGATGGCCAATGGTAGGCTTCAAGATATCAAGTGAAAGACTTGATCAAAGCCTTGACCAATAACCTATTCCTAGAATTTAAGACCATCAGCTTAGCACACTTGAATATGGTCATGGCCATATTGGTAAACAAGATCCAAGTCTTAAGTAACTAGTCCAAGTAGATGGAAGACCTAGCCAAGGACTTCAAATGGCAATAAGATGGATTGTTGCACATCCTAGATAGTGTGATTAGGGAACCCTCTTCACTTATCTCATTAGGTATTATAAATGATGAAGAGCTTAGGCACAAAACCTTTTAGTTCCTACAAGAAGTAAGGAACCAAGGGTAGGGCCAAATAGGAGATGAGAATAAAAGAGTCATGAGCCTACTTTTGTAATCTAAAGAGAAAATGAGAGATACCAGGGGGAATCAAACAAGTAATAAAGAATATTTAAAAGGACCTCACTAACCTAGAGGTGTAATAATAAGAGATATTCATGAGACCAGTTATTGATCTTCAATTCATAAATGAACAACATTATAGGTTGACAATCATGCAGGGTAGGCAACATCAACAAGGGACTTCATCAGCATAAGGACCCCAAAGCAAAATTTAATTAGGAATATTATCTTTGTAGTAACTTTGTAAAATTTGAAATAGAATATTCTTTTTTAAAGGTATGTACAACTTATGATCACATTGCCTATAGTCAGTCCACTTGGAAAGGTTTAGTGTCTTCTAGAAACTTTTGTAGAAAGGACATATGTCCTTACATTTATACACTTATAATTTGATATGACTGACTGACATACCAACTAAAAATATATAAAATAATTATTGACTATTTTAATGAGAAGGGAGTTATTAAAACCAAATTAATTTGTAAACTTTAAGAAATTAATATAAGTAAGGAATTTTGCAAAGATTGTCTAGTATTTGCTTATAAAAATGCTACATGGTTTCTCTCTCAGTTGTTTGGTTTCATTTTTAGATTTTAATGGTTCCTATGGATTATGGATGTGTACCTTGAATGTATAATTACTAATTTGTATCAATGCTAGATTAGTTGAAATTTTTTAGACTTATTTCATTTGTTGCACTTATTTTGCATTTGAGATAATGATGTTTGCTTATAAGAGTGAATCTTTAAAGTAAGTCTAGTTCCTATTTTCATTATTTCATACCTTCCTTAGAAGCTTGCCTAATGTGTTTTGTGATTTGGGATTAAGTTTTTTCACTTCATACATTGGTTAAATGCATGTTCAGATGAGATTTAAACTTTTTCATAATGTTTGGAACAAGACCAACAACATTTTTCTTCATGTCCTACCCTTCTTTTTGCTTCTTTTTTAACCTAATCACTTTAGTTTAGTTTCATTTTAAATATCCATATTAGATTATTTCTTGATCTAATTCACTATCCTTAGCATAGTATACTTCATATTCTACATAGATCTGTTATTTGGTCATGGTGGCTCCCAACCACCAAGTAATATAAATATTGTGAAACAGTCACTTGTTCTACCTCTATTTTAGCAATAGATAACAAGATTATCAGAACCTACAACTCATGAATTATATTATTAGTAATTCTAAAATGATAAGTGTTTTCTAAACACTTTTGGCACCTATGGTATACATTTAGGCATCAACAACCCAATTTATGTATCTTTCCATGAATAGGATTATGTGAAATTGAACACAAAATTCATCAATAGTATTTATAAATAAGCCTTCATGAATTACCTATTACAATTGAATAATATTTTAAAAACATGGATAATCTACCAGAATCTCATCTTGTTGATCACTTGATGTGATATTGAACTACATTACAAGGAACATGTTCTTATTGGGCAAAGTGTTGTGTACAATTATTTGACATATTACATCTAATTGGAAAACCAATCATCTCTGCTTTAAATGTAGTAGACATGCAATGGTTAGACCTCCATGCACTAATGCTAGGAAATCCATATAATAATCCATGTGAAGCATAAAGATGGTGACAAAAAAATAATTAATCACCTACATATAATTGTTTATTATATGCACCTTTATAATATAATTTTCTAAAAAGAGATATTACAAAAGTTTATGAAGGTAAAAGATTTTTGGTGTGGATATGAATGTCAACATAGAGGGTCTCCATATGTGTATGGTTTCTTATGGTTGGATGAAGCACCAAATATGGAACTATAGATAGGAAAAATAAATATCAAGTTAAATTTCCTAAAGACTATTTCCATGAAATTATACATGCATGGAATCCTAGTGGTGATGCACTTCAAAGAAACATAGAAGTAATAAATGATTAATAATTTACTTATCTTCTATAAAAAGTAACTATCGTAAAAGTAGAAATAAATATAATTTCATGTTTTTTACATGTAATACATAATTTGATATCACATCCATGTTTGAAGAATGCATGAAATATTAATCAAATAGATTCAAAACAAGACTATGAAGAATTGGTTAATTGTGTGGATCATCATACCATGTGTAAAAAAAAAAAAAAGAGGAAGGAAGAAAGGTTCTTAGTTAAGAATCATTATTTTAAAAATATGTATTAATTGTTTCTATATACATGAAAAATAACATCAAATTGTCTTTGATGTAGGTAAAATGCCCCTTGGCCATTGCATCTTGATGGATCAAAACTATATGTATGTGTAGAGAAAGGAGATGAATAATATGAGCCAAAAATAAATTATGACCATGTGAACACTCATAATCATTATTTGTTTTAATCATGGCATGCAAATGTATATTGGCAATTGTTAGTCTCAAAACATGTTGTAAATTACATTGTGAAGTATGCCTCAAAATTAAAGAAAAGTTTAAAAACATATCAACAAATGTTAAAAACCCAAAATAACATGTTGCATGTGTATAGACACCTATTAACTGAAACAATTATTGAAAGAGGTGTAGGATAAATGGAAACATGTCACATATTACTATAATTTCCTTCTATGAAGTGCAGTAGAGTATTTATATCATTGAATTTTGGGTGTATTGTTTTTAAACTGATATTAAAAGAGGATGATTAAAATGAAAAAAATGAAAAATAAATAATTGATGGGTACATTGATAGACCTCACTCAA